>JBAMMX010000017.1:12295889-12787422 GCA_037126225.1 Dillenia turbinata
GTTTGTCATAATCTTACCCAACTTATGTCACCATGCCAAAATATGTTTATTAAGACAAAAAATCAAACACTGAATGCATTAAATTTGCACAAAAGAGGGGAACTCACTTGGGAAATTTAGACACTACCATGAGAAGAAAGAGCAATGAAAAGAATGAAACAACCGGTGATGAGAGAGAACAACCTTTGATGGCTTTCATTGATAGCAAGGCAGCAACAACAGTGAGATTTGTATAAGAGGAGTAGCGAAGGTGGGGGGAAGAGAGTAGAGAGAAGAGAAGAGAGAGGGTTTGTGGGTTTTGAAAGAAGCTTCCCAATGTTTTACCCCAAAAATGTTAGGAAAAAGGTTAAAAAAATGTCGATGTTTTTAAGTGACAACATCAGCATATCCTCTCTATACACCATTTATCTCTCTACTCCCCCCTTCTCTCTATCCTTTCTCGACATTTTTAAGTAAAAACATTGACATCCCTCTCTTTTTCTCTCTAAATTGTCTTTCTCCACTGTCTATCCCTCTATTTCATCTCTCTTTCTACTTGTCCAACATTTTTGAAAAACGTTGGTTAAATTTTTAGATTTTCCAACAATTTTTGGGAAACATCGGCAAACCTTTTAGCTTTGCAAACGTTATGAGACAAAACGTCCGTAGTATAAAGAGATTTAGTTGATATTTAGTGTCGAAACGTTGGAAAAAATTCCCGTCATCGCTCAATTTTATGCATTAATGATTTTCTCCAACGATTTGACAACAGAACACTGCCAATGTTTTTTTTTACTTTTTTTTGAATAAATGTTGGGGAAAAGAAATTTGGGATGACATAAAGCTTAAACATTGGGAAAAGTTCTTTTCATTGTAGTGTTGTAAGATTTTGAAAAGATATTTGCTTGATAACCATGTTTTATAAATCTAATTTATTGTATTAATTCAAAAAAAATAATAAAAAATTAGGGTCATATAATTGTTATATTACTTTTGTCATGCCCCGACCCATAGGTCCATGCTACTCTAGAAGTACGTGTAGACACTAACACACCCCCCAAGATCTCGTAAGGCTATAAAAATACCTTATTCAAAGCAAAGGAAGTTAACACATCAGATATTTAATATATATATATATATATATATATATATATATATAACATACAACAAGAAGAGTTTTCAAAATATAATTTACAAAATATAGATTTCACTTCTAAAATATCCTTTAATGGATCCATCTACAAGGCTTAAAATCCATATCTAAGAGAGACCAATACCAATAGTCGGTCCCAGGCAGCTTTCTCCTTGGCTGGATCTAGCTAACAGTGGGAATATTTCTAAGTCTATGCTTCCTCTAAAAAAGAATAAAAAATGTAGGATGAGTAAAACATACTTAGTGAGTGGAGTGCAATGGTATGATTGTAACAGTAAATGAGTGGTGAATGTGACAATATCAAAATCATAATTTCAAACAACTCATAAATCATAGAGAGTTTCAATTAATCCAGATAGTTTAAAAAAATAAATGCATCTACAGGTCCATATTTAAAAAAATAAATGCATCTACAAGTCCATATTTTTTAAAGATCGTGGAGTCTCCCTAAAGAAAACACTCCCACCCAAAATTTGACCGAACTAGGGTAGAAGACCGTTAAGGGATTTTCAATCCATTCATTTCATAACACTACTTCCTCCTTTCTTGATGTTGACTCGCATCTCGCCGGATGCAATTCGGATAGTACAACGAGGTCGTAGGGGAACGCGTTTACCATCCCTTACCAATAAACCCCCAGCCACGTTACTCCGTTGGATTACTCTATAAGGAGAATAACTATAGTTATTTACCATCACATGCACCATCATTTCACAAACAATCAAATCTCATCCTATATGCCACAGTGTCAACAAATGGTTAACAAACCAATACCACAATATTCATGAGTACAATTCATAATAACATATGACATATATTCAATCACAAATATAGTGGATGCATGTATGTTTCAAACTCCCAGTTTGGGACATCCCATGATCACAAATGTTTGCATAAAAATCGTTTAAAATCATTTATAAAAGAACTCAAAAAAACTATTTTCTCATTGAAAGGCATAACTGTTCATCCACTCACAGTGTTTAGGAGGGCAGTTACTTCCAGATTCCTCAACAGCAAGGGCTTTACCATGATTTGTCTATCCAACTCCTAAGAGATATTATCAAGTAACCAAAATCATTTATATAAATCTCCAAGTTAACCCAATGAAAACCCTAACTTTTCTTTTTGTACAAAATTCCCAAAACATTGTATAAATCATTACTACAATCATAGATAGTTCAAATATATGTTTGGAAAGGGTTATTACCTTGATTTGAGACACCAATCCCATCGAAAACCCAATTTTTCAAAACCCTAGATTTTCTCTCTCTATAATATTTTAGATTTTTCCACTAAGGTTTTGTCCTAGGGTTGATGTTTGGGTGGTTGGAAGCTTTAGCACTTGATTTTGGGTGTGATTTGGGCAAGCTCTAGTGAAGGAGAGAGAGAACTCAATGGTGGGTTTTTGAAGAAAAGAGAAGAACCGTCTATAAAGTGAAGTGGAGTTCTTGGGTCTTGTGGGTTTCAGAGCCTCTTTCCCCCCTTTTTTCTCAAACCTATTTTCAACATTTACTCAACAACCCTCATATATTCGAAAATTGCGCAATGGGTCAAATATGTCCTTTTAGGTTGTTGTGAAGGATGTGTTCAATGACGAGCAAGGGAATATGGAAATAAAAATACAATTTTTGAGAAATAAATTAGAAATATTAAAAATTTGGAATATTCAACAATATGGGATATAATATAATTTGTACAATATATAATTAAAGTGTTTAAGTGGTTTGGTGGTGGAAGACATTTTGGAGGACTTGGAGTTCAAGAGTTCAATTCTCAATTCTCAATAGTTGCATGTGTTAACTAAAATTTAGAGAACTTGGAATCTGAGGAATGTGTTGACAGGTTCAAATCTCAAGGGCTGTAAGTGTCGACTAAAATTTTGAAGGGGTGCAAGTGTTGACTGAAATTGGAGAATTTGAAATTTGAAGAATTTATTGATAAAAATTTACAAGTGCTGACAGAAACCAAAGTTCAAAGATATTGTTGACAAGAATTTTGTAAGTGTCGACAGTCAAAGAGAAACAAAACTTGTGTTGACACTAGTGGAAAGAGAAACAAAACTTGTGTCGACACTGATGGAAGAAGTTAGATGTTGTCAACAAAAATTTGCAAGTGTCGACATTTGCACCAAGAAAACAAAACGTCGACAATAATTTGCTATTGTCAATAGGGTAATGCCGAGAAGACAAATGCCACAAGAATGTGCAAATGTTAACAGGGTAATACCGAGAAGACAAATGTTGATAAGAATTTGCAATTTTCAACAAGGTAATACTAAGAAGGCAAATGTTGACAAGAATTTGCGATTGTCGACAGACTTACTGAAAATGCTCTCACATATAAGTGAAGTTGTATCAACACACAAGTGAAGTTGTGTCAATATAAGGATATTTATGTCATCTCTTGTATTGAAGTAGATGAATGGGTTGCGTCGACATAGAGCTCATTCCACATGTTTATGTTGATGTAAGTGTCGACACAAAACAAATCAAACCCGATCAAGTACTAACCACTCAAATAACTGAACATTTAAAATTGAGAGTCTAAGGAAATCTTTGTGCAACTTAAATGATAAAATCCACATTTAAGTTATAAATTTATCTTTTTCCTACATTTCACAGAATATAAAATTTTCAAATAGTCTATTTTAGAGTCAATGACAATTTGGATTTGTCTGATGTTACAATTTCTTACCCCTTAAAAGAAAATTTTGTTCTCAAAATTTTATTACAAACTTTCTCATGGTTTCCTCAGCTTCTCAAGTCATTTCTTCCTTCCATAGGCCTTTGACAATTGGGATCTACTTATTTCTCAAACTTTTAACTTGCTTTTCTAGAATGGCCTATTAGTTAGACTCCAAAATTTAAATCTTCTTTCAACTCAATTATAGGAACTTTAAGAATATGGAGGCAATTCAATAACCTGAGTTTATAGACTACATTTCCAATTCCCTTGATAAAATCTATACAAGACAATGTATTTAGGGTTTAGTTTCTCTCTACTCTGGAAACATATCACACCCTTCTAAGGGAATGGTTTCAAAAGTAACCTATCATCAATCTCCAATTCCAATGCCCTTCTCCTTTTATTAGCTTGGCTTTTCTATATAATACATGACTACAATCCAAAGAAAATGATCACATAAATCTAGTCTAGTAATGAATCTAGCCAAAAGAGATTCATGGTCGGTAACCTTAACAACAACTCTCAATTTCTCAAATTCTAACATCATCTAATACTCATACAACTACTGAGCTGCCATAGATACTGCTGCCTTGTGGTTTGAGTACTTTTGCCACAATTATTTTTTTAATTTTTTTAGCCAAGTGATCTTTAATGTTAACATCAAAATCTTTTAATAACTAGAGATAGTTTTATCATTACAAATTCAACTCTTTCTAGATAAATAGGTACTCAAGGTTGATAATTAATAAATATTTCACAATGCTTGCTACAAAAGTGATGTCTCCAAACCTCCAAAACAAAAATAATAGCTCCAAACTCTAAATCATGAATGAAATGGTCGTCTCATTTTCCTTATGAGACTTTACTGTCTAAAAACATAAGATGTCACAGTCTCCCTATATTAATAAACTACCCAATTCATTCTTGGATGTATCACTATAAATCATATAGCCGTATCCACAAATGTGAAAATGTCAAAATTTGAGCTGATACGAACTTGCCCTTTACAGTCCGAAATCTATCTTTATATTGTTCATCCTATCTGTGAGGTACCTTCTTGTCAGTGAGTTTAGTAAGTGAAGTTGTTATCAAGGTGAAATCCTTGATAAATTTGTAAAAATAGCCTACAAAACCCAAAACACTAAGTACCTTTATATGTGTAATAGGGATGCACCAATTATTAATAGCCTCAATTTGGTAACTCGATTCCTCAGTTCTCAAAATTCATAAAGTAATATAGAGATAGTGCTTATAATAGAATTTAACTTTAAGTAAATTAGAATATCATCTATGAATACAAGAATAAGATTATCCAGATACTATCTAAAACATGTGGGATCATTTGTCAACCCGAATGGCATTACCAAGAATCCATACTAACCATAGCAAGTGCAAAAACTGTCTTAGATGTATCCTTCTCCCAGACCATAATGTGGCGATAACCTTATCTGAGATCTAATTTGAAGAAGACTATGACACCTCTCAATTAACCATACAAATCATCAATTCTCCATAAAAGTATTTATTCTCGATAGTAACTTGATTTAATCTTCAATAATCTATACATAATCTCAAGGAATTATCCCTTTTTTAGAAAATATTGGTGTAGCCCAAGGAGAAGCACTGGATGAACTAATCCTTATTTCCACAAGTTCGTGTAACCATGTCTTCTATTCTTTCAACTCAATTTATGACCTCATTTTTTTTAGGGGAAGCTATAGAGATAGGTGTAGTATTTGACATGAAATCAATAATAAAATCTCTCTTTGGTAAGTCATCTAGAAATACCTCAAGGGAATCCTGAACCATTGGTATGTCAGACAACATGCATGATCATTCATATCCTATTTGAGAAAAACTAAATATTCGTAGAAACTTCGAGATAGCATCCTAGTCGCTCGATTGAAAGATACAATTGAAGCTCTAAAAAATCTATCATTAACCAACAAAATCTATCGTTTTCTTGGTAATGAAAAGCTAACAATCTTTTTGTAGCAATTGAACTATGTATAGTTACTTGGTAACCAACTCTAATAATAACAAATCAATATTGCAATCATAGCCCTAGAAGCTTACAATACAATCTTTATAGATACAGTTCAAAGTCATGTGGTAAATATATATTAAGTACTAATAAAATGGACAAAAACACGGTGATTAGATTAATCAAACATGTTTATCATAAGAAAATAACTTTATCCTACCTATAACCTCATCAAGTGAAGTATGAACCTCTTGAACAGTGACTACATAAACTCTGACCTCACCTCTTTTCTTATGTCCATCAATTTGGAAGTAAATACTCAGTTGATCTTCCTTCACCAAGCTTTCACCTATTTTTGGTAGGAATCATTAACAGAGAGTAATTTCCAACTTATGATAACACTCAAGAAGAATAGATTAGTAGAATTTCTTCCACCTTGTTGTTGTATCGGCCTACTCATTGAGTTGATATCCGGTCTATCCTTATTGTTACTCTGATTAATCCTCCCACCTTGCTTCTGGAAGAATTCTTTTAGTACCTACCTCAAAACTTACCAGCCTCTGAACTTCTCTTTACTGGATAAGCAAACTCTACCTATTCCCTAGCCATCAAAATAACATAGCATTTTGAAGTAAGGGCCTCATTTATTATAATTTCGTCTTACATAAAAAACATGGCTATGATCTCTAAGACCTCTATTGTGGTCTGATTATTTAAGTTTGCTCAAAACCTTATCCAACATGCCACATAATCACCAAGACGCATTCTTGGCCTATAGGGATTCAAACAACAACTCCTACTACTCTCATTTTTCTATCGATTTATAGAAATCAAAAGTATAACCCATGAATCAAGTCTCAAAATTTAATTTCCACTTTAAAGGTCAGCACTAAATCATGAAAGACAAAGAAATGCATATGATCGATAAAATTGAGAGCTCTTTCCCTCAAAAATCAACTTAACAATCAATGAATCCTCTCCATCCAACCAAATGGAAGCTAATGCTTAAGTTAGATCAAAACTGGGGAAATATCTGAGATAAATATTTTGAAATTCGATTGAAATCTATTCCATGGAAAACAAGGTAGTGGACTCAAAAGGAAAAGAAGTAGATCTCCAAATTATCTTTGTCAGTGCCAAAACCCATAAGTGCAAGTTATGTTAATAGGTGTATTGAAGTTCCCTTTGTGATTGTTGTCAAGAACACTTGTTCTAAGTGGAATAAAGTGATACTATGATGATCTGCACATGATCATGATGAATATATCACTGAATCAATTGGAAGAGGAGCATTATAGCTTGCAACTATGTAGCATAAGAGAAAGGAGTATGGCCTCATGTGTATAGCCTAATCAAGAGTTGTTACTATTCCCTTAATAATGGAATTAGTATCTTACGTTACCCCCACAACTAGGGATGAATTGTCTCCTATTAATAAAAAGGTTGCTCTATTGAGTCCCCAAGAATATGTCAGTCACAATGGAATGGGAGTTACGCCACTAGCTCTCACCTCCTTACAGATAGAATTTAATAGCCTTTCATATAAAACATGCCAAATGGGCCTACACTGTCATGTCATTACCAAGCACATTCATCTTTACATCCTCTTCATAATTCAAGGAGGCTAAAGAAACTATCTAATTCCCAATTGGTTGTTATTGTAGGAATCAACATACCCTTGGACTTATTAACTTCACACCAGAAATTACAAATTCCTTGTTTAAAGTTGTCATTACAGAATAAATATTGTTGTCATTATGAATCAAACTTAAGAGGCCTAAATTGAGTACCTTCTTTATTGCTAAAACTATTCTTAATTCACTAATTTTGACTACACTAAAAACACACTCGTATCTAAATGTGACTCCACTACCTAGGACCCCTAGGAGACTTTTGAATTTTTTTTCAAAACATTTAGAAATACTGAAACCTTTAAAACACTTGAAAAAAATTTTGGAAACATTTAAAATCATTTTTTTTAAAAAAAATAAAACTTATTAAACCATAAGCCCCAATACCAATAGAATTGTCGTGCAATGACCTATAAGTCCGAACACGCGACAACTGTTGCGTCATCTAGAAGAACATACAGATACCAACACGCTTCCCAAGATTCCACAAGGCTATGAAAATACTTTTTTCAAAACAAAGAAAGCCAACACATCCGATATTTTACATTTCAAAACACAAGTTCGACTTTAAGAAAATATGTGTAAAACATACTATAAGAAGAGTTTTCAAAATATAATTTCCAAAGCATAGATTTCACTTCTAAATATCCTCTGATGGATCCGTCTACAAGCCTTAAAATCCATAACTAAGTGGGACCAATTCCAATAGTCGATTCAGATAACTTTCTCTTTGGCTAGATCTAACTAACATGGGACTGCTTCTAAGTCTACGCTAAAAAGAATAAAAAATGTAGGATGAGTACAACACACTCAGTAAGTAGAGTGCAATAGTATAGTTGTAACAATAAATGAGTGGTGAATATGAAAATATCGAAATCATAATTTCAAACAACTCATCAATCATAAAAATTTTCAATTAATCCAAATAGTTAAAAAAAATAAATGCACCCACAAGTCCATTTTTTTCAAAGATCATGGGGTCTTCCTAAAAAAAAACTCCAACCCAAAGTTTTGCCAAACCTGGGCAGAAACCGGCCAAGGTGGTTTCAATCCATTTATTTCATAACACTACTTCCCCATTTCTTAGTGTTGACTTGTACCTTATTGAGTGTAATCTGGATAGTACGATGGGGGTACGGGAGGTCGCGTCTGCCATCCCATGCCAATAAACTCCCAACCACATCACTCTATCAGGTCAATCTATGAAAGGAATGACTATAGTCATTTACCATCACATGTATCATCATTTTACAAATGATCAATTCTCATCCCATGTGCCATAGTATCAACAAATGGTTAACAAACCAATACCATAATATTCATGAGTACAATTCATAATAACATATGACATATATTTAATCACAAATACAGTGGATGCATGTATATTTCAAACTCCCATTTTAGAACATCCCATAATCACAAATGTTGTGTAAAGATCATTTATAATAATTTAAAAAAAATCAAAAAAAAATAATTTTCTCATTTAAAAGTACAACAGTCCATCCACTCACAATGTTTGGGAAGGCAGTCACTCCTAGATTCCCCAACAACAAGAGCTTTACCACGATCTGTCTATCCAGCTCCTAAGAGATATTATCAAGTAACCGAAATCATTTATATAAATCTCCAAGTTAACCCAATGAAAACCCTAGCTTTTCATTTTCTACAAAATTCCCAACAAATTGTATAAATCATTACTACAATCAATGATAGTTCAAATATATGTTTGGAAATGGTTATTACCTTGATTTGAGACACCAATCTCATTCAAGACCTAATTTCTCAAAACTCTATATTTTTACTCTCTAAAATTTTTTAGATTTTCCCGCTAAGGTTTTACCCTAGGATTGATATTTGGGTGGTTGAAAGTTTCAGCAATTGATTTTGGGTGTGATTTGGGTAAGCTATAGAGAGGGGGAGAGAGAACTCAATGGTGGGTTTTTGGAGAAAAGGGAAGAACAATCTATAAAGTGAAGCGGAGTTCTTAGGACTCGTGGGTTCTAGAGCCACTTTTTCCCTTTTTTTCTCAAACCCATTTTTAATATTTACTCAACAAACCTCCTATACTCCAAAATTGCATAATAGGTCAAATATGCCCATTTAGGGTTTTGTGAAGGATGTGTTCGGTGACGAGCAAGGGAATGTGGAAATAAAAATGTAATTTATGAGAAATAAATTAGAAATATTAAAAATTTAGAATGTTCAATCATATGAGATATGATATAATTTGTGCAATATATAATTAAAGTGTTTAAGTGGTTTGGTGGTGAAAGACTTTTTGGAGGACTTGGAGTTTAAGAGTTCAATTCTCAATGGTTGCATATGTCAACTAAAATTTGGAGAACTTGGAATTTGAGGAATGTGTTGACTGGCTCGAATATCAAGGGGTACAAGAGTAGACTAAAATTTTCAAGGGGTGCAAGTGTCGACTAAAATTTGAAGATCTTGAAATTTGAAAAATTTTTCGCCAAAATTTACAAGTATCGACAGAAAACAAAGTTTAAAGATATTGTCGACTATCAAAGAGAAACAAAACTTGTTTCGATACTGGTGGAAGAAGTTGGATGTTGTTAATTTGTTGACAAGAATTTATAAGTATCGACATTTGCAAGGCAAGTATCGAGAAGGTAATACCAAGAAGACATATGTCAACAAAAATTTGCAATTGTCATCAGGGTAATACTGAGAAGGCAAATATTGACAAGAATTTGCAATTGTCGACATGTTTAATTAAAACACTACCAGAAAACCCACTTTTAGTGACGAAAATTAGCGACGGATTATTATTCATCGCTAATTAGTGACAGAATTCGGGCGGATTAGCGACAGATAATTTAACGACGGATAATTTAGCGATGGAAAAATCCATCGCTAATTTTAGCGACGGAAATATTTCCATCGGTAATCCGTCGCTAATTTTAGTGACAGAAATATTTTCGTCAGTAATCCATCGCTAAAAATTGAAAAAAAAAATTCAGACAAATTAACGACGAAATTAGCGAAGAAAAAATCCGTCAGAAATAATTCCATTGTTACTCCGTCGTTGGGCTCTTATACCTTACATATATAAAATATCATTTTATATTTTTTTTTCATTTCTCTTTTGTTGCATGAAAAAAAAAATGTTATAATAAATAACGGTAAATAAAAATGATAACATAAAATATAAATTATGAGTCTAGGTTAATTAATGGTAGTAATAAAAACACCAAAAAATTTAAAAAAAAAAGAATAAAACAAAAAAATAAAATATCAAAATAATAAAAACATAAAATAATTAAGAATACAAAAGAAACAAAAAACAAAAAAAGAATAAACCACCACCCTTCTATTTTTGAATTTTTTTTTCTTTTTTTCTTTTTTTATTTTGTTTTTTACTCATTTTATTGTATTTTTTTATTCTTTTATCATTTTTATTCTTTTAATCCTTTTTTATTAGTTTAAAATAAATAAAAAATAAAAAAACAAAAAAAAATAAGCATGGAGGGCGGTTCCACCGCCCTCCTATTTTTGAAATTTTTTATTTTCTTTTTTTACTTTTTTTATTTTTTTATTCATTTTATTATAATTTATTTTTTTTATTCTTTTATCATTTTTATTCGTTTAACTCTTTTTTTATTAGTTTAAAATAATTAAAAAAAAAATAAGCATGGAGGGAGGTTCCACCACCCTCCTATTTTTTATTTTTTTTATTTTTTTATTTTGTTTTTTATTCATTTTATTATATTATATTTTTTTTTATTCTTTTATTATTTTTATTCTTTTAACTCTTTTTTATTAATTTAAAATAATTAAAAAATAAAAAATAAAAAATAAAGCATGGAGGGCGGTCCACTGTCCTCCTATTTTTGAATTTTTTTTATTTTCTTTTTTTCTTTTTTTATTTTATTTTTTATTCATTTTATTGTATTTTATGTATTTTTTATTCTTTTATCATTTTTATTCTTTTAACTATTTTTTTATTAGTTTAAATAAATTTAAAAACTAAAACAAAAAAACAAAAAAAAAAGCACAGAGGGTGGTTCCAAAGCCCTCCTATTTTTAATTTTTTTTATTTTAATTTTTATTTATTTTATACTATTTTATTTGTTTTTTATTCTTTTATCTTTTTTGTTAGTTTAAAATAATTAAAAAAATAAAAAAATAAAAAATAAATAAACATAGAGGCAATTCCACAGCGAATGTGCGCGGTGGAACCGGCCTTTTTTATTTTTTTTGCTTTTAATTATTTTATATTTTGTATTTTTTATTCTTTTGATTTTTGATTTTCTTATTTTTTGTGTTTTTATCACTACCATTATGTTACTATTAATTACTCTAAACCAAATTTACCATTATCATAAAAAAATAAAAATACAAAATAAAAAAAAAATAGGAGGGTGGTTCGACCGTGCATGTGTTGTGATGAAAGCGCCCTTATTCTGTTTTCTGGTTTTTTTTTTCTTTTGTTTTTTAATTATTTTATGTTTTTATTAAATATAATTTTCTGCTTTTATTAAATATAATTTTATATTTTTATTAAATATAATTTTTTTATTAAATATAAATTTTTTTATTAAATATGATTTTATATTTTTATTAAATATAATTTTGTGTTTTTATTAAATATAATTTTGTATTTTTATTAAATATAATTTTTGTTTTTATTAAATATAATTTTTTGTTTTTATTAAATATTATTTTGTGTTTTTATTAAATATTATTTTTTGTTTGTATTAAATATAATTTTGTATTTTTATTAAATATAATTTTATGTTTTTATTAAATATAATTTTATATTTTTTAAATATAATTTAATGTTTTTATTAAATAAAATTTTATATTTTTTTAAATTATGGTATTGTATTTTTAATTTTGAGAGTTAGAAATAAAGTATAAAAATAGAAAAAAAATAAACTAATAACACAAAGTGATGGTGACACGGTGGTTAAGGTTCTCAATATCTCTTTCTCACACCCAGGTTCGAATCTGGGTGTGAGCATGTTTTACAACAAATTAAAAGTAGGCGGGCGGGTTGAGCTCGGGACAGTGGACGGGCGGGCCGGGCCCAGGATAGGTGCTTGTGTGGAAGGCGGGTCGGGTCGGGCATGCGGGTCGGTCTCTTGGACACGTACACTTGGTTCTTGCTCAGTTCTCAGTTCAGCGATGGAAATGTTCTGTCGATAAATTAGGAATAATTAAAAAAATTAAAAAATTAAAAAATTAAATTAGTGATGGATTATTATTTCCATCGCTAATAATTTAGGAATAATTAAAAAAATAAAAATTATCCAACGATTATTAACGATGAAAATATTTTTGTCACTAATCTGTCACAAATTAACGACGGATTTTCTTAGTGACGGAAAATTTTTGTCAGTAAATTAACGTGGTGATTTTCAGCGACGGAAAATTTCGTCGCTAATTTTCTGTCGTTAATACTTTTACCGAAGGAAATTTGAGTATCAGCGACGGATATTCCCGTCACTGATATCCTTGTTTCTTACAATGAAATACTCTTAGACACAAGTGAAGTTGTATCAACACACACACATGTGAGTGTAAACATAAGGGTATTTGTGTCGCCTCTTGTGTCGGCATAGACGAATAGGTTGTGTCAACATAAACTCATTCCACATGTTTATGTCGATATAAATGTCAACACCAAACACAAATCAAACTCCATCAAGTACCAACCACTTAAATAATTGAACACTTAAAATTGAGAGTCTAAGAAAATCTTTGTGCAACTTAAAGGATAAAATTCACATTTACATCAAAAATTTATTTTTTTCCCTACATTTTACAGAATATAAAAATTTTTAATTAATCCATTTTAGAGTCAATCACAATCTGAACTTGTCCGTTATTACAACCTACATCTTAGACATGACATCAAAGTCTTATTCAAATTATTTTAACATTGTATCAAATCCATATCCAAATTTATTTTTAACTTAGTATCAAAACTCTCTTTGCAAAAAGGTTATCCACACACTCACATGTGTCTCCAAAGAACCACAAACACAGTCACACAGCCACAACCAAAATTAGAGCTAGCGCAGGTTTGTAAAACCGTCCATATGATTTTAAGTTCTCCATCCAAATTTTCTTTCAAAATTAAATGAGTTTTATTATACCACATTGAGTTTGAGAAAGAATATTAGAATATATTATGTATCATGAAAAATATTTGACTTTTTATATTTTTATATTTGTAATATTATATTTTCATATTTATGATAATATATTTTTTATATAAATCCAATTTATTATAATAATTTAGTGAAACAATAGAGTATTAGGATTTGTATTATTATTATATTATAAGAGTATTGTTCAAATTATTCCAATATGACATCAAATCTATGTATAAATTTATTTTAACTTATGACATTAAATTGACGATGTATAAAATATAAGGTTAGTGATATGCATCCCGGTAAGTGACCCAATAATTGTCATCTCCATTGAACCAAGATGATGATGATGATGATGATGATGATGAGAATAACATTCTCCATTAAATTAATATTCCCCACCTCTCTCCCGCTCCCCCCCTCTCTCTGTGCCCCGCCCCTTCCCCCTCCCACCCACACAAAATAATAATAATAATAATACTTCCCAACCCTAAGAAACCTAAATAGGATCAATCAAAGCATATAGATCACCAACAAAAATTTCTTCCCATGTTCAACTTTAACCAACCTCGAGCTACCTCTTTCTCCTCCCAACTTCTTCATGGAACAAAATCCAAAACAAACCCCAATTGTAGGATCGACCAAACGCTGCAAATCATCATAGAAAACAAAAGGCCCCTCTATCTCTCTCTCTATTATATTTCCATGGAACAACAAAGCAAGCATAAACTCCAAGACCTAATAGGAGCAATCAAAGACAAGGCATCACAAACCAAAGCCATCCTCCTTCACAACCCCACAACTCTCTCTCTCCACCTCTCTCTCCTCCGAGCCACCACGCCACCTCCAGCCAAACATATCAACACTATCCTCTCCTTCGGTCACACCTCAGCACCACTGCCTCTGCCACCATCGACGCCTTCATGCGCCGCCTCAACTCCACCCGCTCCCCCGTCGTCGCCCTCAAGTGCCTTCTCACCATCCACTTTATCATCCGACGAGGCACCTCCATCCTCCAAGATCAACTGTCCATCTTCCCTTCCTCTGGCGGCCATAACTACCTTAATCTCTCCGACTTCCGCGACAATCGCTCTCCCACATCCTAGGAACTCTCTTCCTGGGTACGATGGTATGCTTGCAACCTCGAACAACTCCTCTCCACTTCGAGAGTCCTACGTTTCTTCCTCTGCTGATCCTCCTCTACCCTCGATAAAGACTGCAAAGAAGATGCTGTTTCTTCTCTAATGAACAATGACTTGGTAAAAGAAGTTGACTCGCTTGTGAGTTTGACTGAGACTCGGCGAATTCCCGAGACAATCCACGTTAACGACAACAATTTAATCTTTGAAATAAGGGGTTCGGTGGGTGATGATTATAAGTCGGCTGTGAATGAGGTTTCTCACCGAGTCAATGACTTTACAGAGAGACTCAGTCATCTGTGTTTTGGCGACTCGGTTGAGTTCGTCTGTTGCATGAAGAGATTGGTAGACTGTGAGGAGAGATTAACGGTTCTTTTTCCGTTGATGAGGAGAGTTTTGATGGAGAGATTTTGGGGGTTTGATTAGAGAGATGAAGGGAATAGTTGGGAGTTGTGCGGAGAGGGTGAAACTAATAGGATGGTACTGAGTCGGTTCGGGTAGGATGAACTTGCTAGCACTGCCCTGGAAAGTGGGGACCGGTGGAATAGAATCATGTGCATGATGACGTGGCTTTGAGGTCAGATAGACGTATTTTTTTTCTTTTTTTTTTAATTAATGATATTTAAAACTAAAATCATCAAAATGACAAAAATTAACGTGACATGATTTTATTAACCATTAAAAAAGGGTTAAAAAATATAAACAATAATGTCATGTTAAGATAAATCATTTTCATCATTAATTTTGCATCAAAGTAGCAACATTTGAATCTTGTGTAAAGCCCACAGGACATGCTTAATGAATTGTAAATAGGCTTCTTTTGAAGTTTTTGGTTCAATGAATCAGTTGTGTGCTGAAGCAATTTGAGAAACGGTAGAAGATGTTCAGTTGAAATTTACATATGGGAGAACCTCGTGGCAGATTTACAATAGGGCGGAGTTTGGGGTCTATGTCATAGTATTTTGAATATATGGAGACAATTATACATTGTCCCCCACTGTAATATCAAAGAAAATCCCCTTCTATGTCACTTTATTATGTGTCTCAAATTACAATTTCTACCCTTCACATTGCATTATAGATTATTAGTTTAGAATGCCCATGAGGGGCATTTTAGACATTTGCATTAAGGTTAGTGGGGTAATTCCCACTAACCACATCTTAACCACTCCCCTCCATTCTCTCCATATTGGTTGAAACACCTTGGTGAAAAGATTCTATTCTACGTGAGAGGAAGTGTGCAACAATGGTGAAAAGTTCTTGAGAGAGAATTTTAATTGAGGGTTTGAGATATTTTCGAGTAGGAAAATTTCTCCCGTCACGATGATCGCCGGACTGAGGATTGCGGCGTTGTGACATTGCGGTGGTGGTTCGATTAACATCGTGATCACCATCCCGACCGCGAGATTCGATCGACGGACGAACGGTTGATTTTTGGCTCTGCATATTCGAGGTATTTATATCCTATACTCAATCCCTATTTATTTTTCCCGAAAATTATTAATGAATGCTTCCGCTGCATGTTGAATCATTTAATCCAACATTGGTATCAGAGCGATACGTTGGATTAAAAATAATTTTCGGGTTAATTTTTGGGTATAAAAAAATTTAGGGTTTAAAATTTGGGGTTCGGATCACGGATGAGTTTCGTGAATCCGAGAACACCACTGCGTTCCCCATGATCCCTAGAACACGAAAATGATTTTTTCGTAATTTTCTGAGCACGATTAGGCGACGAAAATTCCGGTTGAATGTTTCGGCCGTGAATAGTGACCGACCCATTCAATCTTAGATTTGTCGAGTTTTAGGGCAAATCAATGCATGAAAATTATAGATCTGTAATCCTTGTTTCATGCTCTTCAATTTGGTATATATATTGCATATATTTGTGGCCGGAAAATGGGGTTTTAAATTTGACCGCGGAGGGTCAAATTTTTGGATCCAAAATACGCCGAATTTAGGGCGCAATAATTCCAAAAATCGAGTCAAGGAAGCTTGGAATAAATGGAATTAGAGATTCCATAAAAAATCCGGTCAAAATGGTGCCGGAAATGGGGTTTTCCGGCAACCGGGTCGAAAGACCCGGTTACAGGAACCGTCGGGTGAAGAAGATGACATCCAGACCCGCGGGCGCGTGAGCTACACGCGCGAGCAGGTGCGTGAGGCAGCAAAACAATGGCGCGTGTATTCACGCGCGAACAGGAGCGTGAAACCACCAGGGTCGTCCGGGTCGGTTACGACCCGGACACGTGTCCCCGACCCGTGACCCACGGATCTGGACCGGTTCGGGTTCCGACCCGCGTACGGGTCCGGAACCGACCCCGCCCGCGGGTCGCGCGCGTGAAGGCGCGTGACCTGCGCTCCTGCGCGTCGGGCGCGTGAGAAGACGCGCAGAACGCGCGTGTGAGCGCGTGCCAGACGCGCCGCGCGTCTGGCACGCGCCAGAAGTAGTTCCCGGCGCGTGGAGGCGCGTGGGGACGCGCCGCCGGTGCGTGGCGGCCCGTGGGACCTCCGGCAGCGCGTCAGGTTGTCCGGAATTGAAATTTTTTCAATTTTTGAGGGTCCCACATCCATAAAAGTGACTTTTTGTGGGTTTTTGTGCATCGAATGCTAGTCCAAATAGTAAGATGCTATCCCGGATTGTGGTGTATGGTGTCTGTTGATTCATACGCTCGTCTTGGGGTATGTATTCGAATTATTTGGGTCTTGTTGATTCGTAGGGTGCACAAAATGTGAGAATAAGCATCACAAGTCATAACTATCTCATTGACTGCTTCTAAAATTGTCGTATTTGTTTTTTGCAAGGGGGATAAAATTGAATGGTGATAAATACGAGATTTTTCACTGGTAGATTCAATTTATCCTCGAGGAGCAAGATCTAATTATAATTCTGAGGCATGAGATGGTGGACTCCAGGGAGGGTTCCACACCTCAGAAAGACGGGATTATGAGACATTACGTGCATGAAAGAGGAATGATAGCCGAGTCAGGGCAATCCTCCTGAGTAGCATGCACGATGATGTGATCCCAGTCTATGAGCAATATCCTACGGTTTTATCGGTTTGGCTCACCCTATAAAGAGTATTGTGGTACTCTTACAGATCCTGAGATAAGGATGCTGACTTATAAGTGTAACAACTTATAAGAAAAGGGTTGATCATATGATGATGCAACATTTGATAAAAATGTCGAGTATGATCGCCGAGTTGGGGAATGTGACCGAGCCCATTTCGGATATATTTTTCTTGTACTGGATGTGATCCAATTCTTTACCTGATTCATGAGAAATCATGAAAGTCTATTTCACATACGACGAAAGTATTCGCACTTTCACTAATGTGAATAGGCACAGTGAGCTCGAGTAGGAGCATCTAGAGGCGAGTAGGCCATACTCGGGTCACGCTTATGCGATGGAGTCGAGCAAGGACTCCTGTGTGACTCGAGCCTCAGGTAAGAAGAAAACCATCCGAGAAAACCGATAATACTTCGCAGCTCGAGATAGGAGCGCGCTTATAAAGTTCCGTCCAGTAAGTCCTCAAGTAGGAAGATTTACGTACAGAAACGGAGTGTTTTGTTGACATCAGAGGGAGTAGCACTTGCAAGTTAGAGTTGCAAAGTTGCTAGACTCTGTATGTTTTTTTTACATTCCAAAAGTTTAACGGAACTTGATTTCAGTTTAGGATATGCTCTGTTAATTTGGAAATTTTATAATTTCCATTTATTACGACAATTCTATGATTAGTTTTATTTTGGTCCATGAGGGACCATATGCACTGGAAATAATTCTTTTGAATGGTATTTCTTGTTGTCCTCTTAGTGTGAGAGAGGATGAACCGGTTAGCAGTGAGTAGTTTTGTAGGAACCGCTAACCAGTCTTGCTTAGACGGCAAACTTACAAGAAAACCATTCGACAATGCAATGAGGGCTGGGACTCCATTGCAGTCGGTTCACTCCAACATCTATGGCCTTATGAACGTGAGAACCTGAAATGGTGTTGGGTACTCTATTACGTTCATAGACAATTACACGCGTTTCGGCTACGTTTATCTGATCTCGCGCAAGTCTGAGGCATTGAGATGCTTCAGGAGGTTTACTAGCGAGCTTGATAATCAGTTACTTGAGAGTAGAGACTCTCAGAACCGATCGAGTACGCGAGTATTTGTCTAAAGAACTCTATTTCAAGAAAGGCATTACGAGAAACTGACTATTCCTTGCTACTCAGTGGAGTAGAGTAGCCGCGAGAGAGGAATAGGACTTTGTTTGAAACGGTGAGGCCGATAATGGCGCAAACCAATTTACTCTTTTCCCATTGGGGAGATGCGTTATTGGCTGCAGCCTATGTTCTCAATCGTATTCTATTAAAGTCCATAGTCAGTACTCCATATGAGCTTTGGACAGGGAGGTAGCCTGACCTTAGCCATTTGAGATTATGGGGTTATGCATCGTATGTTCACTATTTCTTGCATTTACACAGCGAGTTAGGCTTGCGAGAAAAGAGATGTATTTCTAATGAGCATACAGATGGCACTCTTACTGAGATTGAGTCTCATGATGCCGAGATTCTTGAAAGTGATTTCCCTGTGAGAGGTGAAATCAATTGGGACTTTACCTTTCATGAGATGGATGTGCCTAGTGGTTGGCTAATCCCAGTGGCAGGATCCAAGAATCCATTACGGATCTGGGTTCTAGTGGGAACGATCCATCTAGAGGTAAAAAGGTTTCCCATCCTCTTAAGAGTAGTCGAGGATGCGTACCTAACCGTCGCTTCCCGATTGAGGGAGAGGCTCTCAATATGACTCTTGAGGATTACGAGAAACCTTTAACTGTCCTAGAGGCTCTTGAGGGTTCCATGGAGGACCATTGATTATAGGCCATGGGTGAGAGGAGTTGATGAGAATCAACAGGATCTGGGATCTAGTTGATTTACCTGAGGGAAGTAGGGCCGTTGAGAACATGTGAGTTCTCAATATCAAGAAAAAGGCCGATGGATCGGTGTAGAGGTATAAGGCCTATCTGATAACCAGGGGTTACTCGGGATCGAGGGCGTATTACCTCGATCCATTTACTTTTAGCGATCGTCGTGGACATGATATGGATCTGGAGTGAGACCAGATGAACGTTGAGACTGTTCTCCTGAGTGGGAGTTTTGGATGAGGAGATCTACAAGGAACAGCCATCTGGCTTTATTCTTGTAGATCAGGATGACAAGGTCCATTGACTTCGGAAGTCGACATGCGACCTTAATCATCAATCCAGGCAGTGGCGCTTGAGATTTCACGATAAGGTGACATCTCATGGTTTCGTGATGATCGATGAGGATCATCGCGTATACTTTTTTACGTTCTTGTGATCATGTCCTCATGTGAATGACATTCTGTTGACTGGGAATAACAGAGAGTATCTGATGACCACGATAACGTGGATATTGTCGAGTCTTGATGTGAAGAACATGGGTGAGACTCAGTTCTTCCTCGAAGTTAAGATCCAGAGGGATCGCTCGAGACAGGTGTTGACCCTTCCACAGGAGTCAAACATCAAGAGAGTTCTCGAGTACTTTGAGAAGATCGACTACGACCTTAAAGATACTCTTATCGCTAAAAGGTTAAAGCCTAATTCTTGACATATGCCCTAAGACTCAGAAAAGGACAAGGGAAATGAGTAGAATCCCTTGTTCCAGTGCACTGAGTGATCTGATGTACGCAGTGTCGCGTACACGTTCAGACGCTTGATTTGCAGTCACTATGGTAATTAGGTATCGATCGAATCCTAGAGGGGATCACTGGAGAGCAGTGAAAGGATTCCGAGATACCTCGAGAGAACTGCGGACCTCCTTTAGTGTCATGGAGGAGGTGATTTGCATCGTATTGGGTATTCAGATACCAACTGGGTTGGTAATCTGAACATATGCAAATCGATATTAGTTTTTACTGTCTTGGAGTAGCAAGAAGTAAACCTGTATATCTCTATTTACGATAGAGACTGAGCTTATGAGATGCTCAGCGGCAGTTCAGGAGAGTGTTTGGCTCCAGAGATTTCTGGATCACTTAGGGGTTGTGTCAGATAGTGGGAGGCCAGTGATGATTTATTGAGAAAATCAGGCCGCCTTTGACCACACTTGAGACCCTAAGTATCAATAAGTCCAAACACATTGATACCTAATACTACGTTATGAGATACATCACCGAGAAGGGTAAAGTGACAAATTAAGTACATTACTATACAGCATGTTGGCTGATCCCTTCAATAAACCCATTGTGATAGATTCATGTATGAGATATTGGAATCATTGGGTTTGCATGTACATTCACATTTCTCACATTGTACTGATGCTTATTGTGTTATATATATGACATGTGTACATGATTGGGTCACTTATTTATTACACTATTTTGATTGTCATATATTTTGTGATATGTTGTGATAAATGATATGTCAGGCAGGCGTGGTCGACTCTCTCACACGAGTGACCACCTCCAGCTCTGAGTGAGCGGAGATGAGACGGTTTCTAGTGGTAAGAGGCTTTGAGAGTGGCCCTACTAGAACATAAGTCGCCCTGATATGTGTTCAGGATGAGGTCATATGCGATATGACCAGCATGGACGTACCCACATCCATGTTGCCTGTAAGTAGCCAGGTTTGAGATCTCAGATATCACCTGCGACTAGTGATATTGTCTCTGAGATACTCTCTCTGAGATCTCTGGGTAAAGTCTTATGTGTAGACTGAGTCCCATACCTGCACAGTGTTAGAGAAATCTGACATATGCCCTTTGAGAGATGGGGGAATAACACTGTGGCACGCGTTTCATACCGCGTGTGATATGTCGACCAGGGATATTGGGAGCATTATTTGAGACACTGATATGATTTTGATCCCCGTTCCCACTGTGTGAGACCCGAGATCCATTGGGTGGGATCTCTAGTACCCTTATCACTTTCGACTGTTTCTAGAAGTCTTGGCTCAGTGTTGCTACTTTAGTCTGTTTACCGATGGCTCGGAAGATAAATTGAGGTCTGAGGGACAGGTCTAGGAAAGCAGCTGAATTGAGGCTAATAGATTCGAGTTTGGGAAAAGGAAGACCAATTGACATTACATCATTATGTTGTATTCACCGGCTAGCCTATTATGTCTGTCCATGTTGGGATGTAAGCATAATAGTGGATACACAGTCGAGCATTTATTGGGGATTACTTTCGTTGAGGAAAGTAGCTCGATGGATGTAATTAGTCTTGGATCTGGGGTGCAGCGAGTTCTTTTGATACTAACGATGGCTTCTCGATCATCCTAACAGGTGCATCGAGAGGTCTTTGCTTGCAGGTGTACTCGCAGGTCGCACGACGCCCAATCCTGTATGAAAGTCCAGCAGGGTGATGTGATCGCATGAGTTGTGATCTTGTGACGAATATTAAAATGCCCTCGCGTGCAAGTGGGAGATATTAGTTTAGAATGCCCATGAGGGGCATTTTAGACATTTGCATTAAGGTTAGTGGGGTAATTCCCACTAACCACATCTTAACCACTCCCCTCCATTCTCTCCATATTGGTTGAAACACCTTGGTGAAAAGATTCTATTCTACGTGAGAGGAAGTGTGCAACAATGGTGAAAAGTTCTTGAGAGAGAATTTTAATTGAGGGTTTGAGATATTTTCGAGTAGGAAAATTTCTCCCGTCACGATGATCGCCGGACTGAGGATTGCGGCGTTGTGACATTGCGGTGGTGGTTCGATTAACATCGTGATCACCATCCCGACCGCGAGATTCGATCGACGGACGAACGGTTGATTTTTGGCTCTGCATATTCGAGGTATTTATATCCTATACTCAATCCCTATTTATTTTTCCCGAAAATTATTAATGAATGCTTCCGCTGCATGTTGAATCATTTAATCCAACATAGATATATGGCTAAGCAGGCGTAACAAACGAAGGAAGAGTATTTCTGTACGGTCATCATGTGAGTGGGGGGGAAAAATTGTAGAATAGATTTTTTTTTTTTGAGGATCAATCGAGCCTTTTTCCTAACAATTAGAGTCGGTTTTAGGAATAAACATATATATACGTAGTATTTTTTTTACATTTTTACAAAGAGACTGTTTCCACGTCTCAAATCCGTGATCTTCAATTGTTGTGTCAAGGTTTTTTTTTGGGGACAATGTTATTTTTTTTTTTTTGACTGAAAAAATAAAATTGTATTCAATGTACCAAAAATTGCACAAAAATTTTGAGGATGAGAACTTCGCAAAGATGGAAACAACAAAACAAAAAGTACCTTCACCTTCTCAATTCTTCTAATGTGCAGTTCTTATAAATTCTTAAATTTTGAGTCCACACGACAATCTCGTCTCGTAGAATAGAGAATTAGGTGTCTGATTTTTTGTTGTTTTCTGCTTTGAACCAGATACATAAAATACAAAATATTTGTTATTGAAAAAAGTATAAAAAAGGAAAAAAAATAGCAAATAGAAAAGAAGGAATATTTCTATTAAAAAAAAAAAATCAAACTTTTTCAACCTTTTGTTGTCCATTCCCAATGTTTTATAAACGTCGCTAAATGTTGAGCCGACGAAAGAAAAACCATTGGCAAAAACGTAAGAAAAAAAACGTCGGGATTTTCCCAATATTAATTGACAAACGTCAAGCAAGGACACATTTTTTGACATTTATTTGAAAAACGTTGGAAAAATCTCCCAATTGCAAACATAAGCAAAGGCTTGAAATTGCCGTCATTTTGAATGAAAAACGTCGTGAAAAGAAAGCTGTGTAGACATTTATCCAAAAACGCCGGTAAAAGTTAAAGTATTTGTCCACATTTCTTCCCCAAAGCATCAGAAAATGCTAAATCTTTTAACAACGTTTCTTCTTTGAAAACATGGACAACTCTCCACACTTTTAGCAATGTTTTCTATTACTAAATATCGGTAAATGCTAGTATTATTTTGAAAAATTTGATTCCTTTACAAATGACACCAAAAACTTACTTATCAAACATTTATCGATCACAATACAAATATTTCATCCATACTCCATCTTTTTTCCCAACCATTCGATACTAAACATCGGCCAAATCTCCTTATATTGTCTATGTTACACAAAAAACATTGGCAAATCTAAAAGCTTTGCCGATGATTCCCAAAAAAACATCGGCAAATCTAAAAGCTTCAGCGGCGTTTTACAAAAATGTTGGACAAGTTGAAAGAGAGATGAGATAGAGGGAGAGACAGTAGAGAGAGACAATTTGAGAGAGAAAGAGAGAGAAATGATAGAAAAAAAGAGAGAGTAGAGAGATATACAGTGTACACTGTGGATATGCTAACATTTTCACTTAAAAGCATCGGCATTTTTACCTTTTTTCCCATGTATCATATGTTAGGTCAAATTAATTTATAATTAACTTATTTGATACTATGATTACATTAGAATAAATTTAAGGAATAATTAAAGCACTCTTAAGGTAAAAAAATTTACGTGTTAGGGTAAAATTATGGTAAAAATAATTTATATTAAGGTAAACGTAAGGTAAAATTAGTGCACAATTAGGATAAAATTATTTTATAAGTGTTTCTCATTCTTATATATTTGGCATGCATATGATTATTATGAAATTCTTTGTTTATACTAATATGTAAATATGTTATCATATTTCTAACAATATGAAGTCATAGAGACTGTTTGTTTTTATTAATATGCAAATGATGTTGATAATATTTCTAATAACAAAATGATATCATGAAAATTATTTGTTTCAATTGATATGGAATTGATGTTGATAATATTTGAAAAAAATCATGAAAACTATTTGTTTCTACTAATATGTAAATATTCTTTGATGTCTCCAGCTCAACATGAATTCAGAATGATATAATTGAATATTTATATAATGAGTAATAGTTTGTTGACTTTATGTGTATCTCTATATATTTATTCCTCAAATTTGTGTTGAATATTTGTATTCAAATTTTTTGTTGATTAATATATGTTTCTTATTATTATCTTAAGAGTGGCTTTCACATTTATGTTTATAATAGGATCAATATTTGTTGATTTAGTTATAATTATGTCAAGGAAATTAAAAGGTATAAAGATTATGAAAACATCTAAAAAAATACCATGAACAGCTGATGAGTGTCCGAATGTATATGGCATCTAGAAATGTAGCTGACAAGAAAATTATCTTGGGAAAGATTGAAAATTCTATTGAGATATCTTTTTGTTTATTACTTCTTTTGTTTGTTTTAGTTATAATTTGGTCTTATGAGAATTTATAGTTTTTAATGAATTTATGCAGTCTTTTTGAATAATTTTACAAAAATTAGAAAAAGAAGGTGTTATTAATGATGCATCAGCGGTATGTGGTGGTCGTGCCTCTCCATATATACTGGGATCGTATGTTTTGCGGTTAACTTTCATGATGAGATATTATGTGTAAATTAATTTATAGGATACTGATATAGATACATTTTAACTATCGAATACAAACTTGTTTAACCTAATAAAATAGTTGTTCGTGACATTTTTATTCTTGTAGTTGAAATTGTGTTTACATTATATTTGTACATAATTGATCTTTGAATCTATATTATATGCACTTTGTGGTAGGTGGGTGTTAGGGTTATATTTTATGCTTATAATTATTTATTTGATATTTGAAGTGTTTTTCCTAAGTTTTAGGATTATTACCTATGGATGAAGTGTGAATGAAATGGTTGCGGATGAAACATTTGTGTTAGATGTGGGTTTTGACTCCACAGTACCGGCATCTCTTAACTTGATTGATTGCTCGAGAGAATTGCTTGAAACCTACAAAAGACCACCAGAGGATGATATTCAGACAGAAGAGACTCTGACAATCAAGTTAGAAAGAGAGGTTTTTAAATAGAATGAAATAGATTAAGAGCAAGAGAGAAAGATGGAGAGAGCTTGTCTCCCTATCACTTGTGTGATAAGTGTTGGGTTATAGAGAACGTACTTGGGTTTCGGTGATACGAAGGCCTTTATTTATGGGTACCCAAGAGCCAAGTGCATCCAAGGTGTTACAACCCTAGTTTTCTTTCAAGGAGATTTGAAAATTTCAGGATTTCATTAGTCAAATATTCTTGGGCTATTCGTGATCGTTATCTCTTAGAAATTTTCCAATACGGGGAGATTTCTTCCCTATCGATTAGATCCAAAATGTTTTCTTCATTATCTGGGGAATGTACTTATAACTCTTTATCGATAGGAGAGTGCTATCATCCTTTGATCGATTAGGTGAGAGTAATGTCATCTTTCAGAATATCAAAAGTATCTGAAGGTCACCAATCAGTTTGCATAGTGCCAATGGCAGTTCCTGAGTGTGTCAAGTCGTGTCTTCCCTTCTGGGAGAGTGATCCTTGTTTATTGACACATCTAGGCGTATGTGTCTTTTTGAATCATGGGATTTGTGAGATTAAACACATTTTGTAGTGGGTCTTCTGAACAGATTCCATTATTTGCCCTCGACTCGTGGTGTCGTTTCGTGAGAAAGGCACCATGGTGATAACTATTAAAAAGGCACAAAACTTTTAATATAACATATGTCGTTTTGATTCTCACGAACTGTCTTCAGTACTCTTCATAAAGTAAAGCGTTTGGGTTTATCATATGCTTTCATATCTTCCTTTCTCTTTTCATTTCATATCACTCCTTTCCTATGACAACTTTCCTTTGAAAAATGCCGAAGGGTTTCTCTTCCTCTTCTCACCTGAGTATCAACAATATTCCAAGATCAATGACTAAGGAGGAATTTCAAGAGATCTAGGCTGACATGTCGCTAAGAAGCAATTATATGCTGGTGTTAGTCACTAATAAGGATCGGGCAAGGCGCATAAGTGTTGTGTCCCAATTTACATGCAATCTGTAAAGTACGACCTAAAATTCCCATATACGGGCCCATTTGGGGAAGTGATGCACTATTGGAATATTTACCCCATGTTGCTTATCCCTAGTGCTTGACGATTTATGGTCGTGGTGATTTCTCTATTAGTGCTTTGTCACCTTCGCTTTCACTTAGAGATTTTGGCAGTCCTTTTTACGTCAATGAGATGTGGAGGTCAAGGTTCCACCCAAGGTTGGTACAAGTTGCAGACTCAGTAGGAATCCTACTGGAAGTTCTACTATAACGAATCGAAGGACAAACATTGAATGCACAAGTACTTCTTTGTGAGGTTTTTAAATAGGGACCTTTTACCTATGTTACTGAATACCGATCAAGCGCCATTGTTGAAGGTGAGTCCTCCGACCCCTACTCACCATTCTCATTTTCTTGCAATCTGTTAGGCGCTATTGCAAGCCTACTTAGTGGAATATCTGGGTGGACTCACTTATAAAGGACCAGATGCTACTTTTGGTAAGCCTGTTAATCGATGAGATGAGGCAAACCGATAGACCAATTCTACTGAAACAAAGAAAAAGAGAATTGGTTGACGTTCTGACATCTATAAAGGACACCATCTTAGAAGAAGTTTCGATCGACTAGTAGGTAAGGGCGATTGCCAAAAGGCCATTAAAGGGAGTCGATAGGCGTTTTAAGGTTCGGTTATCAAAGGTTTTGTCCCCTTTGCTGAAAAAAAGAAAAATTCAACTATCCGAATCATCCAAAGAAAAGGAGAGACCTAAGGAGGCCGGGGAGCAAACATCTCTTACTGCATCAAGGCATTCTGGATGGGTAAAGGTAGAGTTGGAGGGGGCCGACAGTGTGTCGCTGGAGGGTGCTAAAGAAGGCATCCTGATAGAGGAAGCTCTTGAAACGGAAGGACCAACAGGTATTGCTACTCCAACGATGCAAGAGGGCCCATCGACAGAGTCGCATATTGTAATACCGAAATTCGGTATTAGAGATGAGAGATGTTTAGTATAATATCTTAGTAATTATAAAAGAAAATTTTAAATTTTATTGATTTTCAATTTTTGGGTATTAAAATGAAATTTTTGGTATATTTAAAATATCCGTGTTTGCAAAAATTAGTGGTCCATCCCATTGTTGATAAATGTGGAGTTTTAATATAATTTGGGTATAAATATATATATGAATATTTATTTATTATTTATTTATTTATTTATTTATTTATTTATATTTATGTTAAAAAAAAAAGGGAAGGAAGCACAGCGTTTTGGGTCAAAACCCTGCACTTCCTTCCTCCCCGAAATTCGATTAGGGCAAGAAGCCCTAATCTCTCTCTTCCTCCCGTCTCTCTCTCTCTCTTGCTCTCTCTCGAACTCTCTCTCCCTCTCGCTCATCGCTCCCTCTCTCTGTTTCTCACTCTCTGCCTCCCTCTGCCGTATCTCTCTCTCTCTCACTGATGAACTTTGCTAACCACCAGCCATCATCGCACGATGGATTTCTCTCTCTCTTTCTCTCTCATGCGCACGACAGCACGTACTCTGTCTCTCGCTCGCTTGCTCGTTCTGCTCTCTCTGCCGCTGCAACACCCTTCTGCAACCTTCGCAGAAGCCCTAATCGGCAGTCATTATCAGGCCATCGAAAACCCTGAGCCGAGACTACACTCCATGCTCTCATAGGTAAGGGTGAATCTTTGATAAATAGCTTTAGGGTTTTGATTCTCTTGGTAATTTAAGCCTAATTACTGAATTTTGTGTCGGTCTAGAAGTACTGCAGGTCCCGGACTGAGTTGTAGATGCACAGACAATAGAGCTGCGAGTTGCAAAAACCCTAGGTGAGAGAAAGTCTAATCCCTTTGATAATTTAATGAATTTAGGGTTAATTTAGGGTGAAAAGTCTTGCATATGTCTAGAATGTATGTTGGATTTGAATAGAATACATTTTCTAAAATTCTATATGTGATTATTAAGGTTAAGTCTAGAATTTTATATAAATTAAGCTGTCTGATATGAAAAAAGCATGATAGAGGATAATAGGATCTTGTTGGGTTGGTTAGAATAGTTTTCCTTAGAGTTTAATTTAAAATATGCATGAAAAATATTTTGGTTATGTAAATTCGGAAGAAAATTAGAAAAATTGTTAGAAATTAGAGAAAATTGAGGAATATTGGGAATTTAAGATCATTAGTAATGCAAATGATCTTGAAATGATGAAATGAGAATCTTGGTTCATGAAATTCAAGAATTTGGTATGTGCTAAATATAGAAAAGTTCATAAAACCTAGAATTTGGGATGAACTAATAATGAAATTGTGATTATTGGTATAGGATAACCCCTTTGAAGGTTGAGAAGGGTTTCCTTGGATTAAATTTGTGGAATTGGGAGTGGATATCCTCCCAAGAGGTGAGTGAATAGTTCATTGTGTTCTTAAATGAGTAACTTGTTTTAAATTTTATTTTATAAATGATTTTAAAAGATTTTTACCTGTTTTATATAAATTATTTTGTGATTATAGGATGTCTGAACTGGATTATGAAGTATGAAAGATGAAAGCATCCACTGTGTTTATAAATGCATGTGTGTCATATGTTATTTGATATTGCTTTATAAATTGCTATGACATGAAATTTATGATTATTTGTTGGAAATTATGGCACATGATTTGAGAAATTGTATGTTTGAGAAATGAAGGTTGCTGATAGTTAATGGCTATAGTCATTCTCTCCATGGAGCGACCTGACGGGGTGACGTGGTTGAGGTTTTATTGCGAGGGAGGTAGACGCGGCCTCTTCTCTGCCATGTCGGACTATCCGGATTGCACTCCGGTAAAGTACTAGCTAATGCTAAGGAATGGGGTATGTTTTGAAAACATTGGATTGAAAAACTCTTAGCGGGCTTTCGTCTGGGTTCAGCCAGACCTAGGATGGAAGTGTTTTCGATGGGACCCCATGATTTTCTAAAAGAATGATTGATGTGGATGCATGTTTTGTGAATTGTTCGATTTATTGAAAATGTTTTTACATATATAAAGTGTTGTTTATGAGATATGCTTTGACTGTCTCGCATTCACCCCTCATTTATTGACACAATCACATCATTGCACTCCACTTAGAGCTTAGGTCTGTGACAGAAATTAGAGTTTGTGAAGGATTATTCTGCTGAATCATTTAGGTATTATGGTGTGTAAGGTTTATTTTAGTTTGATCTAAAATCCATGGAAGGGAAAACTTGTACAATTTTTTGTATGGATTTAATCAATACTTGTTTTGTATATAGGAGCAAATATTGGTGGAATCCTTATATCGTTTATTTTGAAACTTGTTCATTTTCGTTTAAATTCTATTTTGGTAAAAACTTATTGTTTAACTGGGACATTTGGATTAAAATATTTGATTTCAATATTTACTTTCGGATTCATGAAGTTCTGTACATCTCATACCATTTGAACTTTACTGATGCTGGTTTGTTTTCTTCAAACAAGTATTAGTAAAATCTCACGACTATGATTTAGGACTTCATTTATTTTGATTTTGGAATATCTTTGGAATGCTTTATCTGTATTGAGAATTCTGGAACGGCTGGGATGGTCACACTGCATGCATGCATGTACAGGAACCCCCTTTCCAAATATGTGCCGACGCATGATTATGTGTACAGGGATGGACCAGATGGGTTCTTTGCATGTGTATTAATTATATCATTTCTTATTTTGATGGATTTTATGTTTTTGAAGATTTATTGTATAATTGAATGTCTTGTGCTATCTCGATATATGAGGAGGTTATGTCCATATGCTGAGATAACGAGGTGATTGTTACATGCTCGACAGGAGAGTCAGGGTGTGACACATATTCCTATTGTACTTGTGGGCGAGACATTCGTACAATCCCCTATGGAGCCACAGTGCTCTCCTCACGAGAGAATAAATGGGGTCAGGTTCCCACTTCCCATTCATGTTAGATTGTTTGATGGTCAAAAGGATTGGCAGGAGGGAGAATCGGTCGCTATCTGTGTGGGAGGTCATTGGTGCAATTGTACTGATGCTGAAGAGGCGCTTTGGCTAACCAAATGTTTTAACTTTCGTGATCCTGATCTGGAATTGTCAAGAATGTCTTAGGAGCAAATCGACAAAACTTTCCAATCTCTCTGCATGACGGTATTGTTTCACGCCAGGACTTGTTTTTTCATTTGACCTTAGCTAACTTGTGTTCTTTTTCCCAGAGTACAACCTCAACGGAACTCTAGAGGCAATGAAGAAAGCAATTGGAGAAGCATGTCAATCATTTAGGCAACCAAGTCGTAGCACTACAGGATGCTCTGGAGCAAAAGAGAGAGGATGCCAAAGTAGGGAAAGCCTCAAAGGCTTTACTTGTTGAGAAAGGCAAACAGATTAAACATTTGTAGGAGGACTTGGCCTCATCCTAGAAGCATTGCGAAGAGCTGAAAGCTGAGGTGCGGCTTTGTATAGCAAGCCTGGAAATCACTAAAACATTAGTTCGATCATGAGAGGAGTCCTTTTGGAAGGCTGAGCAAAAGATATCCGATCTTGAGGAATCCATCACTAAGGATGCTACGGTTCTTAGGCATTTTCAACGCAGGTTGTTAGAAAGGTTGAAATGTGCCGAGGTGATAGCTCCCCGGGTTGGGATGTACGATGCTTTGCCTCCTCTCAAAGAGACTGTAGGTTAGACGGTGATAAACCAGGATTCAATCGCTACAGCTCTGGTCGGTGGACATACAGGATCAGCCATGACTCATGTGACTGTGAAGCCCTCTTCTCAGGAGGTTTTAGCACTTCATCTATTGCTCAAAACTCTGTGTAACTTTTATACTATAGAATTTTCTAATCGAAAAGCCTTTTATATCATTACATCATGTATTCATCTTCATGGGAGATTTTCTTTGAGTAAGAATGGGATTCATTTGCATGCTCTCGATGTGACTTGTTGTCTCCGATAACTCCTAGGTCGATCAGCCTAAGAGAGATCACTAGCTTATATAGGAGTGCATTGTCTCCCTTAGAAAGTCTTTATTGATTGGAATGTAGTTATCTCTCTAAAGACCAGATTTCATTGGTTTTTTTGATAATCAAGGTAGTAGTGTTTTGATTAACGAAAGTGCCCCCAAATGATAGATTAAGGTGACATAACTCCACTTGAGGGAATGGATCCTATCAATAGGTCGGGTGCGACACGGGCCTGCTTGGGGGAACAAATTCCTGTGACGTATTAGGGTATCACATCGGGGCACCATGGGCTCATTCGGAAGGGTAGATCAAACAATAAATTTAGGCATCATAGGCCCGTTCGAGAAGATAAATCCTAATGATAGATCAAAGTGACATAGATTAGTTTGGAAAGATAGATCTCATTGATAGGTTAGGACGACACAGACCCATTCGGGGAGATAAATCCCAATGATAGGTCAAGACGACATAAATCCATTCGGGGGGTTAGATCTCATCGATAAGTCAGGACGACATAGGCCCATTCAGAGAATTAATCCCATTGATAGGTGAAGGCGACATAGGCCTGTTCGAGGAGATAGATCCTAACGATAGATTAAGGTGACCAAGATCCGCTCGGGAAGTTAAATCTCATCGATAGGTCAGGGCAACATAGACCCGTTCGGGAAGATAGATCCTAACGATAGGTCAAGGTGACATAGGACCGTTCGGAGAGATAGATCCTAACGATAGGTCAAGGCGACATAGGTCCATTTGCGAAGTTAGATTCCATCAATAGATCATGACAACATAGACCCATTTGGGAAGATAGATGTCAATAATAGGTCAAGGCAATATAGGCCTGTTTGGGAAGATAAATCCCAATGATAGGTTAGGGCAATATAGTCCCGTTTGAGAAGATAGATTCCATTGATAGGTCAGAGTGATATAAGCTCGTTCGGTGATTCTATTGAATACAATCAATTCATTAGTATTTGTTGTCACAAGGGGAAATTGGCAACAAATAACTTGAAGATAAACACAGAGAGACAATAACCACCTGCTAGAGGATACTGTAAAAATGTTCACCAAAAGAGAAAAGTTCAGAGTTTACTTGGGAAAGAATGTCAGAATTTCTAGATTATAAGCTGGAAAAATATTAGTAGGAATGTAAGACTCATGCAGAGACTGTGTGTCATGAATCTGGAGGTTCACTCCATCTGATCTGTTGTGTAATGGTCAATCGATCAACTGCCTATTAGTCCATTTTCTCATGGCGAATCATGTCAATCGAGGGAGGGTATGTTCCTTCTTTCCATATTAATGAATTTTTATAACTTTCTGCTTTGGACCAAGAATTCCAATTCATTTTTTCTACAATCGTCAGTCTTGTGGCCATAGTTTCGATGGGAATGGTAATATTTGGACCTAGCTTTCTTAGGGTTGTCCTCTGTAGAACAAGGAGACCACCTAATGTGTGGCTTGTTCTTGATCTGAACTAAAACTTGATTGGGAGTTTCATTCAGGGGAGTGTAAGAGTTAAACTTTCACTAGGGAGAAGGACCCAGTCAATTCATTTTTTTACAATGGCTGTCAGGGTAATCGGCTGCGTTCTCTTCGGAGCAATCTATTCTTTTGCTGGTCAAATGTTTTAACATCTTCGGTTGTAATATACTTTTCAACATTGGTGTAGAACTCTTGGATAGTAGAAGGGGGATTTTTTGTGATCGAGGTTTTTATGCCAGAAGGGTGTAACCCAATAAGCAACGCAGCCAATGCGATTAAATGGTCCAAAGTTGGTACCTTCATCATTTTGGTCTTGAAATTTTCTAGGAAGTCTCTCAGGGGTCCATTGTCTCTTTGTCGTAATAAGAGTAGAGAGGTGGACTTTCTCTTGGCCTCTCGACTGATCACAAAATGAATCTCAAACTGCTACCAAAACTGAGAGAAGCTCTTGATGCTAAGCGGGGAGACTGAATTGAACCACGTCAGTACATTACCATTGAGGGTAGTGGGGAAGTGTTTACACATGACGACATCTATCATGTCCCTTGAAATTATCACTGTAAGAAAATGAGTCGTGTGGTCGAAAGGGTCGATCGCACCGTCATATCTCTTCATGGGAGGTAAAAGTATGTCTCAGGGTACTAGCTTTAAAGAAATTTTGGAATTGAAGGATGACATACCAGAGGGATAAAGATGGTCATTGTTCTTTTTGGTATTAGCTCGTTTAAGTTTGTCTACAACAAGTTGTTCAACCTGCTTTCTCAAGTCATCAAAGTCGTGGCGGGGGGTCACTAATGGTTCATAGCTTAGTCGGGGTGCGAACCATCGCGAGCGTGCTTGCCCAGATCCTCCCCAAGAGGATTGTCCTTCTAGTCTGATAGCACAGCTAAGCCCCTCTAACTATTTACTCATATTCTGTATTCTTAACTCTAGTTTTTACGGTTAAGGACGATTGGATCAGCCCAGGGATACCAGCATGGGGGGTATGATTGGATGTTCTTGAGACGCAGGTTCCAGAGCCTGCTCTGGGCAAGGAAGTTGAGAATGAGCAATATGATTGTTAACAGAGTGGGCGGATCCCACGAGAAAAGCAGCATCAGTCGAGGTAGCGATATACCCATCTGTGGCAGATACAGCCTTTGAGATGGTTTTGGTTCTCCTCTTCGAAGGCATGGCTGTTTGATGATCCGGGAAGTTTGAAAAAGTTGTTTTAGTCTGTTTCCCATAGACAGTGTTAATCTATTGGAGATGAATTTTATCTCCACAGATACCGACTTCTCTTGACTTGATCGATTGCTCGAAAGAATGGCTTGAGACCTACAAAAGACCACCAGAGGTGCTCCGGCGGGGGAGACTCTGACGCTCAAATCAGAAAGAGCGGTTTTCGAATGAAATAAAATAGACTAAGAGTAAAAGAGAAAGACACAGAGAGCTGGTCTCCATGTCACTTGTGTGATAAGTGTTGGATCCTAGAGAATGTATCTAGATTTCGGTGATATGAGGCCTTTATGTATGGATGCTGTAAGAGCCATGTGTATCTGGGGTGCTACAATCCTAATTTCTTTTCGAGGAGACCTGAAAATTTCAGGATTTCATTAATCAAATATTCTTGAGAGATTTGTGATTGCTATCTCATAGGAAAATTTTTAATATGGGGAGATTTCTTCTCTTATCGATTAGATCCAAATTTTTTTTTTCCTTATCTGGGGAATGTACCTATAACTCCTTACCGATACGAGAGTGCTATCATCTTCTGACCGATGGGGTGAGAGTAATGTCATCTTTTAGAATATCAAAGGTCTCTGAAGGTCATCAATCGGTTAGCATAGTGCCGATGGTAGATCCTGAGTGTGTCGGGCTGTGTTTACTCTTTGGAAAGATTGATCTCTATTTGTTGATACATCTAGGGATATGTGCCTTTTCGAATCATGGGTTTTGTGAGATTGAACACATTTTGTAGTGGGTCTTCTAAACGGGTCCCATCAATTTGTATTATGGTTGATTAAGGTTTGATAAACAGGTTTTTGGTATCATTTGTAAAGGAATCAAATTTTTCAAAATAATATTAGTGCTTCCTGACGTTTAGTAGCAGAAAACATAGTTAAATGCACGGAGAATTGTTGACGCTTTCAAAAAAGAAGCGTTGTTAAAAGCATAGTTATTAAACCCGACCCGTACATTGACCCGTCGATCTTAAAATTTATGGTTTAACCGGTTGAACAGTTGGATCACTGGTTCAACCGCTGATTATTTTATATTATTTTAAATATAAAAATATATATATTTATTTTTTAAAATATAATTAATCAAAAAAATATAAAAACCTAAGAAGAATAAAGTGTTGATTTTGTTTCAATTAAATTTCAAAATTATTATTTTTTGCTTTTTAGAGTTTTTTTTTTGACAACAGATTAATTCATGGTCATATGTGTCATTAGAAAAAAAAAAAAAGAAAAAAAGTAAAGAAAGAAATAGTTGTGTGTGTACGTGACATAAAGTATTAAATAGCTTTGGCTTGAGTTGTATGTTTAAAAGGCTACATCTCACCTTCCCTATTTTATTTGTTGAGTGTTGGCTTGTGACAGAAAGGGAGATGTCGCCAAAAGAGGACGGACGGAGAGAGAAATAAGAAAGTTTCCTGCAACAGGAGGACTGCTAAAAACTTCTGAGAGTCGAATCTCCTCTAAAGAGAAACAAAGTACCTGATGAAGAAGGGGGTTATTGTTGTTGTTGATCTGGATTCGCTGATTGGAGAGTTTCTTCAACGGGGCAAAGATGGAAAACTGCTTCAGAAGCAAAATGGGCTTTCCAGGGAAGCGCGAGTAGAGAGAGAGGAAAGGGAGAGAGGGAAAAGAGGAACCTGAGAGTTGCAAGAGAGCAGTCTTACTGTGTAAACCATAAACATGTCGTCCTGTAAGCTTTTGTTTTTTTTTTTTTTGAAATTAAACATGACCCGCAACCCGCGGGTCCTGCGGTTTAGCGGTTAACCCGCATTGACCCGTGGGTTTTTTCGGGTCAGGTGTATGGGCGGTCTGTCTATAGAACCGACCCGCGCACATTACGAGTTATGGGTTGACCCGGTCTGACCGCCGGGTCGGTCCGGTTTTTGTAACTATGGTTAAAAGATTCAGCATTTGCTGATGTTTTGGGAAAGAAATGTTGGCAAATATTTTCTGTTACTGATGTTTGCGGATAAACGTTGGCCTGCCCTTCTGTTCCCGACGTTCTTCATAACAAAACGACGGCAAATTCAATCCTTTGCTGATGTTTGCAAATGTTGAAAAAGATGGACCTTTTCTCCACGTTTGTCATATAAACGTCGAAAAATGTGTCTTTCCCCAACATTTGTCAATAAATGTCGGGAAAATCCCGACGCTTTTTTCCTTACATTTTTGCTGACGGCTTTTCTTTCGTCAGCTCAACATTTAACATTTAACGACGTTTATAAAATATTGGAAATGGACAAAAAAAGGTTAAAAAAGTATTTTCGTTTTTTAAGAAATATTCCTTCTTTTCTATTTCCTTTTTTTTTCCTTTTTTATACATTTTTAAATAACAAATATTTGCTGTTTTATGTATCTGGTTCGGAGCAGAATACAAGAAAAAAGCAGACACCTAATTCCTCTAACAGAAAACACGTCGTTAACGACGGAAATTAATGACGGATAATTATCCATCATTAATTAATAACAAAATTACGACTAAACAGTGACAAAAAAATAAGCGACAAAAATAGCAACAAAAAATTTCATCAAAAAAAATTTCGTCGCTAATCCGTCACTGAAACAAAAAAAAAATTCGAACCTATTAACGACGAAAAAATTCCGTCGATAATCCGTCACTAAAACGAAAAAAAAAAATTGGGACCTATTAGAGACAGATTAGTGACGGAAAAATTCTGTCGCCAATAGGTCCGAATTTTTGTTTTTATTGAATATAATTTTTTGTTTTTATTAAATATAATTTTATTCTTTATTAAATATAACTTTTTATTTTTATTAAATATAATTTTTTGTTTTTATTAAATATAATTTGTATTTTTATTAAATATAATTTTTGTTTTTATTAAATATAATTTTGTATTTTTATTAAATATAATTTTATTTTTTTATTAAATATAATTTTTTGTTTTTATTATATATAATTTTGTATTTTTATTAAACATAATTTTGTGTTGTTATTAAATATAACTTTTATTTTTATTAAATATAATTTTATTTTTTATTAAATATAATTTTCTATTTTTATTAAATATAATTTTGTATTATTATTAAATATAATTATGTGTTTTTATTAAATATAATTTTTATTTTTATTGAATATAATTTTATTTTTTTATTAAATATAATTTTGTATTTTTATTAAATATAATTTTTTGTTTTTATTAAATATAATTTTGTATTTTTATTGAATATAATTTTGTGTTTTTATTAAATATAATTTTTATTTTTATTAAATATAATTTTATTTTTTTATTAAATATAATTTTATATTTTTATTAAATATAATTTTTATTTTTAATAAATATAATTTTGTATTTTTATTAGATATAATTTTTTATTTTTTAAATATAATTTTATATTTTTATTAAATAAGGGTATTGTATTTTTAATATTAAGAGTTACAAATAAAGTATATTTTCAATAATATAAATATAATGGTGACATGGTGGTTAGGGCTCTCAAGTTCTTTCTCTCACACCCGAGTTTGAACCTGTGTGAGAGCATATTTTCAACACATTTATGCACGGACGGGCGGGCCGGCTGGGTTCTGAATGATGGTGGAAGTGGGTCTGACGTTAAGCTTCCAGCATTTGGGTTTGGTCTTATTAACTTCACCGACGGATTAACGACTGAAATTTTCTGTCGTTAAAAATCCGTCAGTAATTTAAAATTTCTAAAATAAAATTAGCGACGGATTTAGCGACGGAATTTTCCGTTGGTAATTAGCGATGGATTAATGATGAAAAAATTTCGTCACTAAAAAATCCGTCGTTGATCCTTCGCTAGATCAGCGAGGTGATTTTCAACGACGGAATTCGTCGCTTATACTTTCAGCGACGAAAATTTAGGTATCAGCGACGAAAAAATCTGTCACTGATATCTATTTTTCTAGTACTGTAATCTACTTGTGCGAGACAAGATTGTCGTATAGATTCAAAATTCATGAATTTTTAAGAACTGCACCTTGCAGGAATTGAGAAGGTGAAGACTAGTGAGGTGATTTTTAGTGACGGAATCCGTCGTTGATATTTTCAGTGACGAAAATTTAGTTATCATCTACGAAAAAATCTGTCACTGATATCCATTTTTTTAGTAGCGTAATCTACTTGTGCGAGACAAGATTGTCGTGTGGATTGAAAATTCATGAATTTTTAAGAACTGCACCTTGCAGGAATTGAGAAGGTGAAGGCACTTTTTGTTTCGCTGTTTCCGCCTCTACGAAGTTCTCATCCTCAAAATTTTTGTAAAATTTTTCATACATTGAATTCAATATTATTTTTTCAGTCCAAAAAGAAAAGAAATAACACTGTCCAAAAAACTCTATTCTACAAGGTTTTTTTTTTTTTTTTTTTTTTGCGCAGAAATACTCTTCCTTCGCTTGTTACGCTGGGTTAGTCATCTTTATAATGCAATGTGAAGGGTCGAAATCGTAATTTGACACAAATAATAAAGTGACTCAGAAGAGGATTCTTAGATACAAAATTAATGATCAAAATGATTTATCTTAACATGACATTATTCTTTATATATTTTAACCTTTTTTTATTTTTTATCATTTTGATGATTTTAGTTTTAAATATCATTAATTTAAAAAAACAAAAAACAAAAAACAAAAAAAAACAAAATACGTCTATCTGACCTCAAACCACGTCATCATGCTCACGATTCAATTCCACAGGTCCCCCCCACCATCCAGGGCTGTGCAAGCAAGTTCATCCTACCCGAACCGAACCGGATCGATTTATCCGATCTGAAAACTTGATCATCAAACCGAGCCGACTCACTACCTCTGTCTCTCCCCCATTCTTTTAATTTCACTCTCTCCGCACAACTCCCAATTATCCCCTTCATCTCTCTAACCAAACCCCAAAATCTATCCAGCAAAGCTCTCCTCATCATCGGAAACAGAACCGTTAATCTCTCCTCACAGTCTTCCAATCTCTTCATGCAACAAACGAACTCGACCGAGTCGCCGTAACTCAGATGACTGAGTCGCTCTCTAAACTCGTTGACTCGGAGGGAAACCTCATCCACAGCCGACTTATAATCATCACCCACCAAACCTATTATTTCAAAGATTAAATTGTTATAGTTAACGTGGAGTGACTCGGGAATTCTTCGAGTCTCCTCAATCAAACTCACAAGCGAGCCAACTTCTTTTACCAAGTCATTGTTCAATAGGGAAGAAACAGCATCTTCTCCGCGGTCTTTATCGAGGATGGAGGAGGACGAGCAGAGGAAAAAACCTAGGACTCTCGAAGTGGAGAGGAGTTGTTCGAGGTAGCGAGCATACCATCTTACCCAGGAAGAGAGTTCCCAGGATGTAGGAGAGCGATTGTCGCGGAAGTCGGAGAGATTAAGGTAGTTATGGCCGCCAGAGGAAGGGACGATGGAGAGTTGATCTTGAAGGATGAAGGTGCCTCGTCGGATGATAAAGTGGAAGGTGAGAAGGCACTTGAGGGCGACGACGGGGGAGCGGGTGGAGTGGAGGCGGCACATGAGGGCGTCGACGGTGGCAGAGGCGGTGGCGCGTGAGAAGTGACCGAAGGAGAGGATGGTATCGATGTGTTTGGCAGGAGGTGGGGTGGTTGGGTGGTGAGTGGTGGCGCGGAGGAGAGAGAGGTGGAGAGAGAGAGTTGTGCGGTTGGAGAGGAGGATGACTTTGGTTTGTGATGCCTTGTCTTTGATTGCTCCTATTAGGTCTTGGAGTTTATGCTTGCTTTGTTGTTCCATGGAAACATAAGAGAGAGAGAGAGAGAGAGAGAGAGGCCTTTTGTTTTCTATGTTGATTTATAGGCTTTGGTCGATGCTACAATTGGGTTTGTTATGGATTTTGTTCCATGAAGAAGTTCGGAGGAGAGAGAGATAGCTCGAGATTGGTTATGGTTGAATATAGGAAGAAATTTTTGTCGGCGATCTATATGCTTTGATTGATCCTATTTAGGTTACTTAGGGTTGGGATCTTTTTTTTTTTTGGGTGGGTGAGAGGGGGAAGGGGCGAGGCGGAGCAGGGCAGAGAGACAGAAGGAGAGAGAGGTTAGGAATATTAATTTAATGGAGATTATTATTATTATTATTATTATTATGGTTCAATGCAGAAGACTATTATTGGGTCACTTACGTATCACTAACCTTATATTTTATACTTTGTCAATTTAATGTCATAGGTTAAAATAAATTTATACATAGATTTGATGTCATATTAGAGTAATTTGAATATAATTCTTATAATATAATAATTAAATAAACCCTAATACTCCAATATTTCATTAAATTATTATAATAAATTGGATTTAATAAATTAGATTTATATAAATAATATATTATTACAAATATAAAAGTATAATATGACAGACATAAAAATATAAAAATATAAATAGTCACATATTTTTCAAATTAAATCAATAATTGATTTAAGTTTAAGACATGATATATTTTAATAGTTTTTTTCAAACTCGACATGATATAATGAATTTAATTTAATTTTGAAAGAGAATTTGGATAGAAAATTTAAAATCGTATGGATGGTTTTACAAACTTGGTGCTAGCTTTGACTCTTGCTATGACTGTGTGACTGTGGCTATGGCTATGGCTATGGCTCTTTGGAGACACATGTAGACATGTGGATAAACTTTTTTACAAAGAGAGCTCTAATACCAAATTAAAAATAAATTTGAATATGAATTCGATACAACATTGAAATAATTTAAACATGACTCTGATCTCATGCCTAAGATGGAAGCAATATAATAATAATATAATTGTAATTCTCCATTAGTTTTCTAAATGATTGCAATAAGTTAAATTTACAAAATTTGGATATCAAGCAAATATCTTTTCAAAATCTTACAACACTCCAACAAAAAGGACTTTTCTCGGCGTTTAAGCTACGTGTCACCCCAAATTTCCTTTCCTTGACATTTATTCCAAAAAAAAGTCAGAAAAAAAATACTATGGCAATGTTGTTTTTGTCAAACCGTCGGGAAAATTCGTTGGCGCGTAAAATTGGGCGATGATGGGAATTTTTTCCTGACATTGCAATTCTAAAAGTCGGCTAGATCTCCTTATATTGCTAACATTTCCCAAAAAACATTAGCAAATCTAAAATCTTTGTCGACGTTTCCCAAAAAACATCAGCAGATCTAAAAGCTTTGCCGATGTTTCACAAAAATGTTGGACAAGTGGAATGAGAGATGAAATAGAGGGAGAAACAGTAAAGAGAGACAATTTAGAGAGAGAAAGAGATGAATGTCAACATTTTTATTTAAAAACGTTTGGAAAAGATAAAATAAAATAATAATAAAATAAAAGAGGGAATAGAAAGATATAGTGCACAAAGAGGATATACTGACGTTTTCACTTAAAAACATTAGCATTTTTATATTTTTCCAAATGTTTTCGGGATAAAACGTCGGTAATCTTCTCTCAAAACCCACAAAATCCTCTCTCTTCTCCTCATTCTCTCTTATCTTTTCTCCCTACTTTCTTCCTCCCACTACCACTACTCCTCCCATACCAATCTCACTATCATTGTTGCCCTGTCATAGACAAAAGCCATCGGAGGTTGCTTTCTCTCCTCACCTACTTCTTTATTCTTCTCACTGCTCTCCCTTCTCGTGGCTGTGTTTGACCTTCAAAAGTGAGTTCCTTCCTTTTGTATAAATCTAAATGTGTTTAGGGCTTGATTTGTACCTTAGTAAACGTATGGAGATATAATTAGAGCAAGATTATGACAAATTTAATGTTAATTTAGGATGAAATTAGAGCAAAAATAGGCTAAATTAAGGTTAATTTTGGGTAAAATAAATTTATATTGTAATTCAATTAGGCAAAATGAGAACAAAATTAGCATAAAATTAATTTATATTGGGGCTAAAATAGAGCAATATCAATTTATTTTTGGATAAAGTTAGGGCATAATTAAGGCACAATTAAGACAAATTTTTATATAAATTATTTTATATTCAATAGAAAATTATTATATAAACTTTGCCCTAACATATTTATTAGTTGGTATGCCCATGTAGGGGCATTTCTGACTTAATTCAAATTATTTTGAATTGAGATAATGGGTAGTTATCCCTAAACTCCTCAACTCACAATAACCCCCAAAATCTATCCCTCTCTCTATTAACATATCTAACGTGTGTTAACAATTCAATCTGAGTTTTGAATGAATAATTCCCCTGCACATGGTTGAAAAAGAGAAATTGAGAGAGAAACAATTTTAGAGTGACATACATTAGGGTATTGAGAAAATTTCGAATAGAAAATTTTCTCTAATCATTTCCGATTCACCAAATTATGGATTGAGATATCGTGATATTGTGATGGTGGTTCATTTTCATGATTATCATCCTGATCGTGCAATTTGTTTGAGAGATTTCATGATACACAATTTTTGTAAACCTTTGCATTGAGGTACAATCCCTAAAATGCCTATCTCTAATTATTTTTGTGAAATAATTTTATTTTCTACACTTTCGTACTATAGAATAAATCTAACATTAGTATCAGAGTATGTTTAGATTCATTTACCAATTTTTTTAGAATTTTTAGAATAAAAAATATGTAGGGTAAAATTTAGAATCTAGATCATAAATGATTTTCTTGAATCTGATGATACCATGACATTACCAATGACTTAAAGATCACAAATATAACTTTTGTTGAATTTTTGGAACATGTTTAGGCCATAAAATGTCCAGTTGAAGTTTTCAACCAAACTAACCACAAAATCTTAGATCAGTCAAGGTAGAGGATGAATTAATCTATGAAAATGGTTTATATATGCTCTTGATGCTCTGATCTACATGTTTGATATATTAATTGTGAGTTTTAATAGTCGAAAAGGCATTTTTTTCATTGGCCACAAAGGAACGCAATGGAGGGCGCTTGAATCACCATGACTAAGCCTTAAATCTTCCAAAAATCGAGTTTAGGATGAATTGAGATATCCAATTGCTATTTATAGTCAAAATTGGCATCAAAAAGTTGTCGGAAATGAGTTTCTAGTAGCTGTGTCACATAGACTCGGTTGTGCTGGGCAAAGAAGACCTGACTCAGATCCGTGGGTGCATACACATCATGCGCACTGAGCTACGTGACAGGCATGGGTGTGCGAGTGTGTATGTTATGCACACTGAGGCATGTAACAAGTCGGGTCTAGGTTGGATCAGACCCAGACCATCTCCCAACCCACGTACCGAACGCGGGTCACCCACGTGTAGGTGCATGACCGACACTCCATGCATTCGACATGTGTATCAGCACGCTGCCAACGTGTGTAGGCACATGGCAGTACCATCAACAGTGCGTGGTGGCACGTGGCATGCATAGCGGCCCATGGTGGCTTGTGGGACCTTCAGCAGCGCGTTAGGTTATTCCAAACTGGAGTTTTTTCTATTTTTTGAGGTTCTCACATCAATAATTGTTACTTTTTTTGGGTTTTCATGTATCAAATATAAGTATGGATGGTAAGATGTATCCCTAGGTTATGTTGGATGGGTCCGTTGATCCATTCATTTCCTTTGGAGTTCACATTCAAACTATTTTGTATTTGTTGATTCAGAAGGTGCACAATATATGTGAATAAGTATCAATAAGTCACTAATATCTCTCTTTATTATATACAAGAGACTATGGCTATATCGAAAACTATCGTGCTAGATCTTTACAAGGGAGATAAACTGAATGGTGATAGCTATAATATTTGGTATCAGAAGTTTCAGTTTGTCTTTGAGGTGTAGGATCTTTTTGAGATTCTGAGACACGAATGAAGTATTTCGGGGAAGGTACCACACCTCAAGCCAGGTAGGATTAGGAGGCCTATTATGCATCAAAAAAAAAAAAAAGTTTGGTTAGGGCAATCCTAATTAGTAGTATGAATGATGACATGATCCTAGTCTATGAGTAGTATTCTATGGCTATGTCATTTTGGCTCACTCTAAAAAGGCATTATTCTAATCTCTCAGCTTCTAAGGTGAGAATGCTAACTTATAAATTTATATCTTATAAGAAAGGCTCAATCATATGATGAAGCAACATTCGATGCAAATATCGAGTATGATCACTAAGCTAAAAAATGCGGACGAACCCATTTCGGATGACTTTTAGGTATTGGATGTGATCCAGTCATTACCTGATTCACGGGAGAGCATGAAAACCTACCTCATGCATGACGAGAGTATTCGTACTTTTGCTGATATGAGCATACATTGGTTGCTTGAACAAAAGCGCCTAGAGGCAAGTAGGCCGAACTCGGATGATGTTTATATAGTGGAGTTGAGCAAGGGTTCCCATGGCATCAAAAGTAAATGGTAAAAGTATGAGAAGAAGACCTAAAGTCCAGACAAAAAGAAGCCATCTGAGAAATCCAACAACAAAATATAGAAACAAAGAAAGAAGAAGCTTGATAAGGTCAAAGTGAAGAGTTACGTATGTGGCAAATTTGGTTATTTCACTCTTGAGTGCAATGAGCGAAAGATATGTTCTTCTGTAACACCGACACTGCGGTGTTTTGTATAAGTGTAGCATTCATGGAATATATATAAAATATTCCTCCGTTTATATATATATATATATATATAAAATTTTTAAATTTTATTGATTTTCGATTTTGGGGTTTTTAAATTTAATTTTTGGTATATTTTAAATGTCGTACCCGTGATTTGAAGTGTAAAGCAAGTATAAAAAAATATATATATTTATTCATTTATTAGTTTATTATTTACTTATTTAATTATTTATAAATTTATTATAAAAAAGAAATATATATAAATAATAATAATAATAATAATAATAATAATAAACAAATAAATAAATAAATAATCGAATTAGGGCTCAAAAGCCCTAATTCTCTCTTCTCTCTCTCCCTCTCGCGATTCTCCGCCGCGACTCGGCCCCACCACACGCCACCGCTCACCTCTCTCTATCACTCTCTCTGTCTATTTCGCTCTCTATCTCACTGTCTCTCAGTCTCCCTCAGTCTCTCTCTCGCTCTGCTTTCTCCCGCGCGCAACAGAGCGCGATTGCTCGTGCGACTGCTCGCGCGAGACAGCCCCTACGCGCGCGTGACCCCGCTCGAGACACCCCGCTCCTGCGCGCGCTCCAGCGCGCGATAGCCCCTTCCTGCGTGCGCTGCTGCAGCTCCTTCACTGCTTGCGCGCTTTCTGCCACTCTTACAGAGCCCCAAACTACAGTCGCCCAAACCCTAGACTGCCTGCACTCATTTCTTGCGAAGGTAAGGATGAAAGTTCTGACCTATAGATTTAGGGTTTTGATTCTTATATTAATTAAGTTTAATTACTGAAATTTGCTTCAATTTGAAGTATTGCAGGTTCGTACTGAGTTGTAGGCGTACGGACGTTGGGGTTGTGGACTGCGGAAACCCTAGGTAAAGAGATTTTTGGTCTTTTCATTAATTGAATGAAATTAGAATGTATTTAGGGTGAAATTAGCATAAGGAAGTGTTGTATAGGTTTAGAATGTATGTTTGATTGGAATAAAATACATTTTTGAAATCCTATGCTTGAACAATAAGGCCAAGTCTAGTGTCTGATATGAAAGGAGCATGTTAAAGGAAAGATAGAATCGAATCGAATTGATTTAAATGGTTTTTTAGAGTTTAATTTGACATATGTATGAAAACAGTCAAAATTTGAGATTTTAACCTAAGTATTGGTGTGTTGTTTTACATTATAGTTGGTGTTGCATAGAGGTAAGTCAAATACAATCTCTATATTATGAAAATAGGTTTCAATACCTTTAAAATGACATATGATTTGAAGAAATCGGATGAGAATTGAAAAGTGTATGAATTTTTAAAGATTTTTCTAATTTATAGAGAAGTTATGTATTTAGACTTGTTTTCAATTTTGAACGATTTTAGGTTCGAATTTAACTTGATTTTGATTTGGTTAATTACTTATAAATGGAATGGAAATTGATGGCATTGGAGTTTATTCATAAATTAGAGAATTAAGGTTTGTACAAACTTAGGAAAAATGATAAACCCTAAGAATAATTGGAAATTTGATGATTATTATGATAATTTGATTAGGTTCATCTTGTTGGAGACTCGAGGAGTCGAGTTTGGTTTGATTGTGGAAATAGGGAGTGACCACACTCCCTAGAACGTGAGTGAGACCCAAATCTCTTGCATGAAATAGTGAAAATTTGATTTTTTCGTGTTTTTAAACAAAACATGCTTTGATATGCATTGTCTCGACGTATGGAATTGAAATTCAAATCTGTTTTGTGACTATTGGAGTATCATACTTATATTTTCTATGATTATGCATCCATGCTTGAAATGAAATGAAATTATGCCATAATTTGAGAAATGGAATGTTTTCTATTCTATCATTGCATCAGCTGTTGATTTGAAATGATTCTGATGAAATGTATTTGGCATACGGATTTGAAATGTTTTGATGAACTGTGAGGGCACCGAGATGCCCACTTGTGATGAGATACTATGATGATGACATTGATGATTCCGTAGCTACGAAGGGACTTTGTAGAGGCACGAGTTGCCCGGATACGTTTCTGCAGGAGCTATCCGCAAACGTCCAGTTATATATTTATAGGCGCGGCCGGTTGAACCCTCATCGGGAGAGGACGTGTGTCCATCACTGTCTAGCACCGCATGTGGTCTTATTGACGAGCATATATATATTCATAGGCTCGGCCGGTTGAACCCATATTTAGGGGAGGACGTGTGTCCATCACCGTCTAGCACCGCACGTGGTCCTATTGACGAGTCTGGGTAAGCAAGGGCTAAACCCACGGCCAACGTCGGGGTAGATAGCTACTTTTGAAATACTTTGCATATTAAAACCCCCGATGCGCCTATCCCAGGTCATGGTTGACCTTTGCCAGGATTCTTTTGGCTTGCTCTATGATATACTTGATTTTAAATGGATGCATATATATATGATATCGTGTGATTGAATAAATGAGTTCATTTTATTGAACATATCATGAATTATTGCGAAACTTGAGTTATTGTTTACGAATGATACTATTTGACACTCCAATTTTCACCTACACTATTAGTGCTTGAGATTTATCCCCTCACTCACTGAGTATTCTTCCCCGAGTACTCACCCCTCCTCTTTCCCTCCCCAGACAGGATTATTGCTGTGTCGGAGCGACGCTTCAGATTTTGGAGATTTTGGTGGATTTGGGTGATTCACGACGGTGAGATAAAAGTTTAATTTAAAAGATGAATTTCGTATTTTATTGTCGACCCTGCATGGTCTTGTTGAGGTTCGTACTTGGCCATGTATTTATTTTGGGATGGCTGTATAATTTATGTATGTTTATTTGCGAAACTCTCATATTTCATTTGCATTGAGGCGATTGTACGTATTTGAATGTTACTTGGGAAATTTGTTATACGTTTGCATAGAATTTAGGTCCGCTAGGTGTGGCGGCTGCTCATACTCTAGTTGGGCATGACAGTAGAGGTCTGTGGTTAGGTCTGCTAGAAATTTTATAGCCTTGCGTTGTTTTGAATGTTGACCGTGGGAATTGGTTGATTTTGGAGAGGTTGGGATGACCATTTGTTTATTTTACAGGATGATTTTGAAATTCACAGGTTTAACAGGTTATTTGTACATGGGAGATCTCCAATTTATGGGGAGATTCTATCCGATTTTCTATAAAAATCCAGCCACCATTTAGGGCAACGGGCGGCTGTTCACGACTCCGGTTCGGGGTGTGACAGTTCGATTGGTATCAGAGCTCTAGGTTGAGAGCTGTGTTTGATAAAATAGTTTGAAAGTCTTCCCAAGTACATTTAAAATTCTCAATGTATATGAGAGTTTCATTACAGTCATGGGATCCCAGTACAACGGTTTTAGGTATATGAGTTATTCTTTTTAGGGGGTTAGATACGGTGCGTATCTAACCTAGCATATTGGTTCTATCAGTTCTTAAATTGATAAGTTTATTCATTTATGGGGTTAGTTACTTTGCAACTAACCCTAATCTTTGAATTATATCTAATTTAAATTTTTCTTGTAAGATTATGATTACTAGACGAGGTACTAGATTTGTACCTGAGACACTTAGAATATCCAAGGATGTTTCCTCGTTATGTGTATCCTTCTAGCACTTTCTCAGCCGGCTATTATAGCTACGGTTCTATCACCATTCTTTGATGCATTTAGGCAGGTGTATGAATGGTATACCTCCTATTGGATTCAAATACCTTGATTCATAATTTGAATTCTATTTTAGGGGGTTAGTTACCCAGTAACTAACCCTAATCCTTGCTTTTATCTAATGATATGGTGCTCTCTTTGCAGAACTATGCCGTCTAGACGTGGTAGGCGCGGTACACCACCGGAGAGTCCCTCAGTGCCTGAGGCTTCTAGGGCACTCGAGGCTCCACGAGTACCAGAGGGTGCTTCTTCTACTCACTCACCTTCCCTTGTGCCACCCCCAGCACCTCCACCGGCTGGTACAGCCGAGATCCCTCCACCACCGCTCGACGCTTTGAGGCAATGGCAGGAGTGGTTTAGTAGATATGGGGCGCAAATGCCCCCATCTCCACTACAGACTCCAGCGACCGCACCTGCGGCCGTACCTGCTCCTACGGCACTGATTCCTCCTCTGGTGGCCGGTCCTTCTGTTTCTACTCCGATCGATGAGACGTCGGCTACTTTGAGGAGCATCCACGAGCTCACTCAGTTGGTGAAAGAGTCTCGACAGCTCGGATGCACAGACTTTTCAGGATCTGGTGATGCCGTAGCGGCAAAGCACTGGATCAATAGGACTCGCAGGATCCTTACGGATTTGGGGTTGTCAGAGGAGCTCAGATTGAGAGTTGCTGAGAGACTCCTCGACGGAGATGCCCTCTCGTGGTGGGAGGCTATCCGAGAAGTGTTACACAGACCCTGCGGTGGGAGGACTTTGTACGAGAGTTCGACCATAGGTACTTCACCCCGTTCCAGCAGGACCGTATGAGGACTGAGTTCCTGCACTTACGCCAGGGGACTAGGTCAGTCTCAAAGTACGAGGCTGAGCTCAGACGACTAGCAGCTTTCATCCCCGACATGGCTACACCAGCTCAGATGAGATTCAAGTTTGAAGATGGCCTCCAGCTGAGCATCAGAAAGTATATGACGAAGACTCCCTCCTTTACACTTTCAGAGGTGATTGATTCAGCATATCGGGCAGAGGAGATCGTCCGAGCTGAGACTAGGCAGAGAGAGAGTCACCAGAAGAGGAACACTGAGTCACAGGGTGGACAGTCTTCGAAGAGGGGTAGAGGTTTTGGATATCCCGGAGGTTCTTATAGTTTCAGACCAGCAGGACCGGGATAGGGACCTCGACCACAGGGCTTTGAGGCACCAGCTCTTAGTGTCACTGCACACCCTGCACAGAGACAGCCTTTTTGCTGCAAATGCGGCAATTATCATGCATATGGGGCATGTTCATTATCGATTACTTGCTACCAGTGTGGGAAGCAAGGTCACGTGAAGAGTGCCTGCCCAGATTTAGGTCATAGAGGACCGACTTTACAGAGTCATACTGGTACGTCTAGCACAGGCCAGCCGGGGGTACCTGTGCACTCAGCTCTTACCGCTCCTCGGACTGCAGTCGGGAGTAATACAGTGCCAGGACCATCGCGACAGCAGCCTAGGGCCCAGGCTCGTGTGTTCGCGTTGACGCAGGAGGATGCACAGGCGAACACGGATGTTATTATGGGTGATCCTCCCGCAGACCCCTCAGTGTAGTACTTTAGTTATGTTGTCTCTATGAGATTTTGTATATCATGGTGTCGATGTACAGTTTTGACTAGTTAAAACTTTAGAAGCTTAACTAGTTTGATATATATACATATGTTTTCATTTAGTTTGCTTCGCCTTTCAATATCTTTAATCTTTTCCATTCCTCACATTCAGGGATCATGAGGATATTTGGAATCGACGCCCGTATTCTTATTAACACTGGTCCAAATTTTTCTTACGTGAGAGTATTATTTCACTCGACCGCATTAGAGAGATATAGGGAGCAAATGAGGAGCTCCAAGGTATTCTTGATAGATCTGTAGAGATTATGACAGAGAGTTTCGAGTCCGTGATAACGGACTAGTAGTATATCAATAGCGGGTTTGCACTCCCGTCGACAATGAATCTTCGTGGAGATATTCTAGAGGAAGCTCATTCCTCTACTTACGTTATGCATTTGAGAGGTATAAAAATGTATCTAACTATCCGAGATAGTTATTAGTGGTCTGGTATAAAGAGAGAGTTCGTTGTTTGATACCTAGTTTGTCAGCAGATGATGGCCAAGCATCAGTGACCCATAGGCGCTTCGTAGCCTTTTCCCACTTGTTTCGATAAGGCCTTCTTTTAGTTTCGAGAACGAAACTTATTTTTAGGGGATTAGAAAATATAACACCAACACTGCGGTGTTTCGTACAAGTGTAGCATTCATGGAATATATATAAAATATTCCTCCGTTTATATATATATATATATATATAAAATTTTTAAATTTTATTGATTTTCGATTTTGGGGTTTTTAAATTTAATTTTTGATATATTTTAAATGTCGTACCCGTGATTTGAAGTGTAAAGCGAGTATAAAAATATATATATATTTATTCATTTATTAGTTTATTATTTACTTATTTAATTATTTATAAATTTATTATAAAAAAGAAATATATATATAAATAATAATAATAATAAATAAATAAATAAATAAAAATCGAATTAGGGCTCAAAAGCCCTAATTCTTTCTTCTCTCTCTCCCTCTTGCGGTTCTCTGCCGCGACTCGGCGCCACCACAAGCCACCGCTCACCTCTCTCTATCACTTTCTCTCTCTCTATTTCGCTCTCTATCTCACTGTCTCTCAGTCTCCCTCAGTCTCTCTCTCGTTCTGCTTTCTCCCGCGCGCAACAGAGCGCGATTGCTCGTGCGACTGCTCGCGCGAGACAGCCCCTACGCGCGTGTGATCCCACGCGACACACCCCCCTCCTGCGCGCGCTCCAGCGCGCGATAGCCCCTTCCTGCACGCGCTGTTGTAGCTCCTTCACTGCTTGCGCGCTTTCTGCCACTCTTGTAGAGCCCCAAACTATAGTCGCCCAAACCCTAGACTGCCTGCACTCATTTCTTGCGAAGGTAAGGACGAAAGTTCTGACCTATAGATTTAGGGTTTTGATTCTTATATTAATTAAGCTTAATAACTGAAATTTGCTTCAATTTGAAGTATTACAGGTCCGTACTGAGTTGTAGGCGCACGGACGTTAGGGTTGTGGACTGCGGAAACCCTAGGTAAAGAGATTTTTGGTCTTTTCATTAATTGAATGAAATTAGAATGCATTGAGGGTGAAATTAGCATAAGGAAGTGTTGTATAGGTTTAGAATGTATGTTTGATTGGAATAAAATGCATTTTTGAAATCCTATGCTTGAACAATAAGGCCAAGTCTAGTGTCTGATATGAAAGGAGCATGTTAAAGGAATGATAGAATCGAATCGAATTGATTTAAATGGTTTTTTAGACTTTAATTTGACATATGTATGAAAATAGTCAAAATTTGAGATTTTAGCCTAAGGATTGGTGCGTTGTTTTACATTATAGTTGGTGTTGCATATAGGTAAGTCAAATACAATCTCTATATTATGAAAATAGGTTTCAATACCTTTAAAATGACATATGGCTTGAAGAAATCGGATGAGAATTGAAAAGTGTATGAATTTTTAAAGATTTTTCTAATTTATAGGGAATTTATGTATTTAGACTTGTTTTCTATTTTTGAACGATTTTAGATTCGAATTTAACTTGATTTTGATTTGGTTAATTACTTATAAATGGAATGGAAATTGATGACATTGGAGTTTATTCATAAATTAGAGAATTAAGGTTTGTACAAACTTAGAGAAAATGATAAACCCTAAGAATAATTGGAAATTTGATGATTATTATGATAATTTGATTAGGTTCATCTTGTTGGAGACTCGAGGAGTCGAGTTTGGTTTGATTGTGGAAATAGGGAGTGACCACCCTCCCTAAAATGTGAGTGGGACCCTAATCTCTTGCATGAAATAGTGAAAATTTGATTTTTTCGTGTTTTTAAACAAAACATGCTTTGATATGCATTGTCTCGACGTATGGAATTGAAATTCAAATCTGTTTTGTGACTATTGGAGTGTCGTACTTATGTTTTCTACGATTATGCATCCATGCTTGAAATGAAATGAAATTGTGCCATAATTTGAGAAATGGAATGTTTTCTATTCTACCATTGCATCAGCTGTTGATTTGAAATGATTTTGATGAAATATATTTGGCACACAGATTTGAAATGTTTTGATGAACTGTGAGGGCACCGGGATGCCCACTTGTGATGAGATACTATGATGATGACATTGATGATTCCGTAGCTACGAAGGGACTTTGTAGAGGTACGAGTTGCCCGGATACGCTTCTGCAGGAGCTATCCGCAAACGTCCAGTTATATATTCATAGGCGCGGCCGGTTGAACCCTCATCGGGGGAGGACGTGTGTCCATCACCGTCTAGCACCGCACGTGGTCCTATTGACGAGCATATATATATTCATAGGCGCGGTCGGTTAAACCCATATTTGGGGGAGGACGTGTGTCCATCACCGTCTAGCACCGCACGTGGTCCTATTGACGAGTCTGGGTAAGCAAGGGCTAAACTCACGGCCAACGTCGGGGTAGAGAGCTACTTTTGAAACACTTTGCATATTAAAACCCCCGATGTGCCTGTCCCAGGTCATGGTTGACCTTTGCTAGGATTCTTTTGGCTTGCTCTATGATATACTTGATTTTAAATGGATGCATACATGTATGATATCGTGTGATTGAATAAATGAGTTCATTTTATTGAACATATCATGAATTATTGCGAAACTTGAGTTATTGTTTACGAATGATACTATTTGACACTCGAATTTTCACCTACACTATTAGTACTTGAGATTTATCCCCTCACTCACTGAGTATTCTTCCCCGAGTACTCACCCCTCCTCTTTCCCTCCCCAGACAGGATTATTGCTGTGCCAGAGCGACGCTTCAGATTTTGGAGATTTTGGTGGATTTGGGTGATTCACGACGGTGAGATAAAAGTTTAATTTAAAAGATGAATTTCATATTTTATTGTCGACCCTGCGTGGTCTTGTTGAGATTCATAGTTGGCCGTGTATTTATTTTGGGATGACTGTATAATTTATGTATGTTTATTTGCGAAACTCTCATATTTCATTTGCATTGAGGCGATTGTACGTATTTGAATGTTACTTGAGAAATTTGTTATACATTTGCATAGAATTTAGGTTCGCTCGGTGTGGCGGCTGCTCATGCTCTAGTTGGGCTTGACAGTAGAGGTCTGTGGTTAGGTCTGCTCGAAATTTTATAGCCTTGCGTTGTTTTGAATGTTGGCTGTGGGAATTGGTTGATTTTGGAGAGGCCGGGATGGCCATTTGTTTGTTTTACAGGATAATTTTGAAATTCACAAGTTTAACAGGTTATTTGTACATGGGAGACCTCCAATTTATGGGGAGGTTCTGTCCGATTTTCTATAAAAATCTAGCCAGCATTTAGGGTAACGGGCGGCTGTTCACGACTCCGGTTCGGGGCGTGACATCTTCTTCTTTACATAGTTTGAGTTTTGTCTTCTCCACTATGATGTTTACTAATTCCTCTCCTTTGTGGATTGTAAACTCAAGAGCCACCGACCATGTAGATCGATATAAAAGTGCGTATGTGAAGTTTCGCCGAATGAATTCTTAAGCTATGAGGATTTATATGGGTAATGAAGCATTTGTCATTGTCAGAGGGATTGACACTTGCAAATTGGAGTTACGAAGTGGTCAGATTCTATATCTACATAATGTACTTTATGCTCTGGATATTCAATGGAACCTTATTTCTGTACTTTATCTAGATCGTTTAGGATATACTCCCACTTTCAGAAACTTTTCTATTTCTATTTACGATGATAGTTTTTTTATTTGTTCTGGTTTTATCCATGGTGGACTATATGCCCCGGATGTTACGTTTAATAGTAATTCTTATTTTTCTTCTATTCTTTTATATCTGATAGTGTTAATAATGATGTGAATGTATAACATAGTAAATTTAGATACATAGGGCAAGAGATGATGAACGGTTAGTTATGAGTGGTCTATTGACCCCACTAACCAGGGTCAAGTTACTCTTATTTGTGTTTTACCTACCTGACAAAGCTACAAGAAAACATTTGCATGGCAATAAGATCTAGGACTCTGTTGTAGTTGGTCCACTCTGATATCTGTGGCTTTATGAATGTGAGAGCCTAAAATAGAATTGTGTATTTTATTACTTTCATAAATTATTAGACACATTTCGATTACGTCTATTTGATCTTGCATAAGTCTGAAGTATTGGAATATTTTAGGAAGTTTATTAATGAGGTTGAAAATTAGTTAGACTTTAGAGTGAAAATTCCTAGAACCGATTGAGTGTATAAGTATTTGTATGAACAATTCAAAGAGCTATGTTTCGAGAAGAGAATTATGAGACAACTGATTATTCCTGTTACTCCTCAGCAGAATAGAATAGTCGAGAGGACGAATAGGAACTTGTTGGAGATGGTGAGGCCTATGATGACACAAATCAATTTGTCTATCTCCCATTGAAGAGATGTTTTATTAACAGCGGCCTACTTCATCAACCATATCCCATCAAAATCCGTAGTCAATACCCCATATGAGTTTTAAACAATGAGACAGCTTGACCTTAACCACTTGAGACCATAAGGATGTGCTATATATGTTTATGATTCCTTGCATCCACATGGCAAGTTAGGCTTTAAAGGAAAGAAGTGTCTCTTTATAAAATACTCAGAACACTCCAAGGGATATGTGTTCTTAGGTGAACATACAAATAGTACTGTCACTGAGATTGAGTCTTGTGATACCACATTCCTCAAGAATGATTTCCCTAAGAGAGACAAAATTGATTAGGACTTTACCTTTTATAAGATAGATAAGTTTAGTGGCTTAGTTGAGTCCAACGGCGAGATCCAAAAACCCATTATAGATATTAGTCCTAGTAGAAGTGATTCATCTTAAGGTGAAGAGGTTCTCCCTCCTTGTAGGAGCAGTTGAAGATACGTATCTAAACGTCATTTCTTGATTGAGAGTGAGACCCTCATTGTGACTCCTGAGGATAATGAGGAGCTCAAAATGGTCCAGGAAACTCTTGAGAGTTCTGCAAAGGACTATTAGTTGAAGGTCATGGAAGAAGAGATGAATTTCGTGAAAATCAATAGGGTTTGGAATCTAGTTAATTTGCCAAAGTTTATTGGAAATAATTGGTTTCTCAAGATCAAAAGAAATGCTGACAGATCAATGGAGAGGTATAAAATCCGTCTGATAGCCAAGGGTTACATTCAGAATAAGGGCTTAGACTATGAGAAGATTTTCCCCCCAATAATCAAATTTATCTCGATACATTTATTTTTAGTTATTTTCGCAGATATAGATCTTGAGTTATACCAGATGAACATCAAGAGTACCTTCCTGAGTGAAAATTTAGATGAGAAGATCTATATGGAGTAACCATCTGGTTTTGTTCATGTAGGTAAGGAGGATAAGATCATTTAGGCAGTGGTACTTGAGATTTCACGAGGAGATAAAATCTTATGGTTTCGTGATAATCGATGAGGATCATTGTATGTATCTGATACATTCTATAGGCTCCTTTGTGATAATGTCCTTATATATATAGATGCATTCTGTTGATTGGGAATAACAGAGAATATCTAATGACCATCAAAACATAATTATCATCGAGTTTTGATATAAAAGACATTGGTGAAGCTGAGTTCATTCTCGGAGTTAGAATCCCGAGGGATCGCTCGAGAAGAGTGTTAACTCTTTTACAAGAGTCCTATACCAGGAAGATTCTCAAGTGCTTTAGGATGAGTGATTGCAACCCCATAGATACTCCCATCACTAAAAGTGAAGGGGTGACTCTTAACATGTCTTTTAAAACTCAGGAAGAAATAAGGAAGATAACTAAAATCTCTTATGTAAATTCAGTGAACAGTCTGATGTATACAATATTGTGTATACGACTAGATATTTATTTTATAGTCAGTCTGGTGAGTAGGTATCAATCGAATCCTAGAAAGTATGCATCAACCAAATCCTGGAATGGGTCACTGGAAAGCAGTAAAAATGATTCTAATATATCTCAAAGGAATTGTGGGCCACCCTTTGTTTACGGATGGGTGATTTGTGTCTCATTGGGTATTCAGATGCCGACTAGGTGGAAAACTAGATGGATGCAAATCAACATTAGGCTTTACCTTCTTGCTTAATAATGGTGTCATATCATAAAGCAGTAAGAAGCAAACATGTGTTTTTCTATCTATAATGGAGTCTGAGTTTATGGCATGTTCAATAGCAGTTTAGGAGAGTGTTTGGATCCGAGGATTTCTAGGTTACTTAGGGGTCATGGCAAATAGTGGGAGGCCAGTAATGATTTACTGTGATAATCAGATCGCTATTATTTACACCCGAGACTCTAAATATCACAGTAGAACCAAACACATTGATACTAGATATAATTTTGTAAGAAACATCATCGAGAAGAGTAAAGTAATGATCAAGTATATTTCCACATACAACATGGTGGCTAACCCCTTCACCCAACCCATTGTGAGAGATTTCTGTATAGGACATAGAGAGTCTTTGAGTTACATGTATTTTAACATTTCTCATTATGTACTATATTGATGTTATGATACTTATTACTATAAATGACATACGAGCATTATTCAAATATATATTAAGCTAATTTATTTATTGTACTTATTTATTGTCAGATATCTTTAAGATGTGATGTGATAAAAGATATGTTAGGCAAGTGAAGTCAACTCTCTCATATGAGTGACAGCCTTCAACTCTGAGTGAGCGGGGATAAGACGGTTTTTAGGCATGAGAGATTTTGAGAATGGGTCTGCTAGAACATAAGTCGTCCTGATACGTGTTTAAGATAAAGTCATATATGATATGATCTATATGGATACACTTGCATCCATGTTTCCTATAAGTAGTAAGCTTTGAGATTTTAGATATCATGTGTGTCTAGTAATATCATCTCTGAGTTACTCTTTCTGAGATCTTTGGATAAAGTCTTTTATGTAGATTGAGTCTCATATCCACACAGTATTAGAAAATCTAACTTATGCCCTTTTTAAGAAATGAGGAAATAACACTGTAGCACATGTTTCATACCTGTGTGGTAAATCGACTATGGGATAGTGGGAACTATTATTTGAGATAATGATGTGATCTTGATTCCCATGCCCACTATGTGAGATCTGAGACCCATTGGATAGGCCTAATAGTACCCTTATAACTTTTGGTTGTTTTTTGAAATCTTGATTTAGTGAATGTTACTTTAGTCTACTTACCAATAATTAGGGAGATAATGAGGTTTGCGGGACAGGTTTAGGAAAGTAACTGAATTGATATGGATCGATTCTAGTAGAGAAAAGGAAAGCAATTGACATTACATTATTATGCTATATTCACCAATTGACCTACTATGTTTATCTATGTTGGGTTTCAAATATAATAGTAAATACACTGTCAAGCAATGATTGGGAATCACTTTCATCGAGGAAAGTGGTTCAATGGATGTAATACATTGAGTTTGGGGTATAATAAGTTCATTTGTATTAATGGTGGATTCTCGATCATCCTAACAGATACACTGAGAACTCTTTGTTTGTAGGTGTACTCACTGGTTATACGGCACTCAATCCTGTATGAAAACTCAGTAGGGTGATATGAAAGATTACATGAGTTGTGATCTTATGACAAATGTAAAATACTTTCGTGTGTAAGTAGGAGATATTAGTTGGTATGCCCATGTAAGGGATATTTTTGACCTAATTCAAATTCTTTTAAATTGAGATAATGGGTAATTATCTCTAAACTCCTCAACTCCTAATAACCCCCAAAATCTCTCCCTCTCTTTGATAACACATCTAACGTCTGTTAACAATTCAATCTGAGATTTGAATGAATAATTCTCTCTGCACATTGCTAAGAAAGAATGATTGAGACAGAAACAATTTTAGAGAGATATACATTAGGGTATTGAGAAAATTTCAAGTAGGAATTTTTCTCCAATCATTTGTGATTCACCAAATTATGGATTGAGGTATCGTGATATTGAGGTGGTAGTTTGTTTTCGTGATCATCATCCTGACCGTGCGATTTGTTCGAGAGATTTTATAGTTCACAATTTTTTTGTAAACCTACGCATTGAGATACAATCCCTAATCATTTTTGTGAAATAATTTTATTTTTCACACTTTCGTACCATAGAATAAATCTAACAATATTAATTAATTTGTCTTAAATAATTTATGTTTGTATAAAATATTAGGATAAGGTAGGTCACAATTATTATAATAAATTTTTTATAGCACAATTATTAATGTTTATATATCATTTACAAATATAATCATATCTTAGGGTAAATTAATTTATAATAAATTATTTGATACTACGATTACATTAGGGTAAATTGAAGGTATAATTATAGTACAATTAGGGTAAAATAAATTTATGTTAGGGTCAAATTATGGTAAAAATAATTTATATTAAGGTAAAGCTAAGGTAAAATTAGTATACAATTTAAACAAAATTATTTTATATATATTTCGCATTTTTATATATTTGGCATGCATACAATTGTTGTAGAAACTCTTTGTTTTTTCTAAAATGCAAATATTTTATCATATTTCTAATAATATGATGTCATGGAGGATATTTATTTTTACTAATATATAGATGATGTTGATAATTTTTCTAACAAAATGATGTTATGAATATTATTTGTTTCTACTAATATGCAAATGATGTTGATAATATTTCTAGTAAAATGATATCATGAAAATTATTTGTTTCTATTAATATACAAATGATGTTGACAATATTTTTTGTAAAATGCAATCATGAGAACTATTTGTTTTTACTAATATGCAAAATGTTCTATCATAGCTCTAACTCAACTTGGGTTTGAGATGATATAATTGAAAATTTATATGATGAGTAACAGTTTGTGACTCTATATGTATTCTCAATATATGTATTTCTCAAAATTGTGTTGAATTGCTTATATTTAGAATTATTGTTAATTAATACATGTTTCTTATTATTATTTTAAGAGTGACCTTCATATATATGTTTATAATCTGATTAGTATTTCTTGATTTAGTTATAATTATATTAGGAAAATTAAAAGGTATAAAGATTATGAAAATATTTGGGGGGGGGAAAAACACTACGAGTAGCTATTTATGAGTGTCTGAATGTATATGGAAATGACGTTTCACACGAGATCACCTTCTGGTAATGTAGCACAAAATTCCACATACACATGCATATTAATCTAGAAGTGTAATTGGTAGGACAATTACTTTGGAAAATGTTGAAAGTTCTGTTGAGATATCCTTTTGTTTATTATTTATTTTGTATGTTTTGGTTGTAATTTAGTCTTATTTAAGAATTTATAGTTTTATGTTTTATGAATCAGTGTAATCTTTTCAAATAGTTTTATAGAAATTAGAAAAATAAGGTATTATTAATGACACATTAGCAGTATGTGGTGGTTGTATCTCTCTCTATATATAAGGGGTCGTGTGTTTTGTGGTTAACTTTCATGATGGGATATTATATGAAAGTTAGTTTATGGATATCGGTATGAATACATTTTAACTATTAAATACAAAATTGTTTAACTTAATAAAATGATTGTTAGTAACTTCTTTATTCTTGTAGTTGAAATTGTGTTTTCATTATATTTGTACTTGATTGAATTTTGCATCCATATTATATACACTTTGTGGTTGATGAATATTTAAGGTTATATTTTATGCTTATAGTTGATGGTTATTTGTTTAAAATTTGAAATATTCTTGATGGATGTTGGGATCATTACGTATGAATGAAGTGCGAATGAAATGTAAAGTATGGATGAAATATTTGTACTCTACTTAATGGATCTTTGATAAGTTAGTTTTTAATGTCATTTATAAAAGAACTAAAATTTTCAAAATAATACCATCGTTTCTCGATATTTAGTTATAAAAAACGTCATTAAATGCACGGAGAATTGCCAAAGAAACATTATTAAAAGATTCAGCATCCACCAATATTTTGGTGAAGAAATGTCGACAAATACTATAGTTTTTATAGGCGTTTGTGGATAAATATCGATAGGCCCTTCTTTTCCTGACATATTTCATTCCAAAACAGTGGCAATTTCAAGCCTTTGCTGATGTTTGCAAATGTCAGGAAGGATGGAGCTTTTCCCATCGTTTGTCAATAAACGTGGAAAAATGTCATTACCCGACATCTATCAATAAACGTTAGGAATATCTTGACATTTTCCCGACATTTTTGCCGATGAATCTTTCTTTCAACGTCTCAACATTTAGATAGTGTTTGGAATTATTTATAAATCGATTAAAATAGCTTATAAGTTAAAATTAAAATTATAACCGTTTACTAATTAAAATTTATAAAAGTGTTTATAAATTCAAAAAATGCTTATAAGTTAAAAAAACAATAAACTACTCTTATTAATTTTTTCATTTTGATACTTTTAAGCGCAACTAAAATAAGCTATTTTGACTAATAAAATTACATTTTCATCTTTTTGTATTTAACAAAAATTACAAATATACCACATCTTATACTCACTATGATCATTTCCCTATTTTATATAGTTTATAAGTTAACTATTTTTAAATAACATTTTCCCAAACAGATAACAACTTATATTTTGAAAAAGTTAAAATTGGCTTTGTTAAAGGTGAGTTTCGACTCCATAGATTCCGACTCCTTTTGATTCAAACGATTGGTTGCTGAGGTAGTTTGAGACCTACAAAAGACCGTCAAAAAGTGCTCGGTTCCATGACTACCCTCAACCGAACTCAACCTTATAGCAAACTCCTGACCATTCGCCCAATGGAGAATGGACATCCTTATACCATTCCCACCAGCCACCGGACAACGGAAGTTCCTTATAGCGGCCATCGACTACATAACTAAATGGGTGGAGGCCGAACCTCTAGCCCAAATAACAGTAGCTAAAGCCCAATCATTCGTATAGACTCACATTATCACTAGTTTTGGTATACCCCACGTCCTCATCTCGGACAATGGGAAGCAGTTTGATAATGCTAGCTTTCAAGAGTTCTGTAGTAAACTAGAGATTCACCATCGATTCTCGCCGTTGCTCATCCACAGACCAATGGGCTCACCGAGATAACCAATAGAATGATCCTATAGGGACTAAAGACGATGTTGGATGAAGCCAAGGGATGATGGGTAGAGGAGTTCTATAGTATTCTCTAGTCATACCATACCATGCCCCAAAGGGCAACTGGTGAAACAACATTTAGCTTGACATACGGAAGTGAAGCCGTCATACCGGTAGAAAAATGAATTCATTCACTCCGAGTAGCTCAATATGACGCAGCACGAAACGAACTTACCTTACGTGAACAATTAGATCTACTCCTGGAGTTGCAAGAATCTTCATCTACTCGTGTGGCAACGTATCAACAATAAATGACTCAGTATTACAACCGACAAGTTAGGAACCAAACATTCAAACCTAGTGAATTGGTCTTAAGGAAAGTAGAAGCCACCGGTCAACCTAAACCCGGGGGCATGCTCACCCCAACTAGGAAGGTCCCTATCTAATACATTCCATAGTTCAACTGAGAACCTACCGTCTCAGCAACCTGAACAGATTGGCTATGCTCAGGACTTGGAATTCAGAGAACTTACGCGTCTAGTATTAGTGAGTCAAATCGCCTCCCGTGGTTGAAAGAGCTTCCCACCGAGTAAGGTTCTTGTGCCTTCTCCCCTTCTGATTGTCCTGTCGACTATTTCCCATTGACTTTTTCCTATCACTATTCCCTATCGATCGTGTCGTGTTAGCAATGAGGGATCTATCTCTCTGAATGGCCCTATGTTGCCCAAATCGGTCATTGGAATCTAACTCCTTAAACGGGGTTATGTTGCACAATTGGGATCTATCTTTTCGAATAGGCCTATGTTGCCTAGATCTACCGTTGGGGATCTTAACTCCTCGAATAGGCCTATGTCGTCCAGATCCATCATGAGAATCTATCTTCTCGAACAGGCCTATATCATCCTGACCTATTGTTGGGATCTATCTACCCGACCAAACTTATGTCGTCCTCACAGGATAAGTTAAGTACACGCTGTCTTACCGATCAAACAAATGTGAATACCATATTTCAAGTCATTTGCATATGTGAGTCTATCACACAGACACATTGACAGAAGCACTACTTAGCCAAACATACAAATGTTATCATAAGAAATCTAACCAAGGGTAGAATTCAACAAGTAAGTGAAATAAAAATTTCTCTTATTTTTATATGACGAATACACATCGAATTACGTGAATGAATACACTCTACAATTCCTTGAGTCGAACCGATTGCATCAAAAAAGATACATGAAGAATTTACAGCATTATTTCTTGACAAAAAGACTATAACACCATGACCAATCGATAGCACTGGAGAGTACAAAAATAGTAAAAAGAGAAGACGAAAGGAGAAAATTTAAAACCTACGTGCAGCCAAACTTGGACAAGAAAAGTACAGAAAAATGGGGCCGAAGGGACAGTTAGGTAGAGACTATAGGGATACACACTATCAGAAAAAGGGCTTTCAGTGATGAAAATTATCGACGGATAAATATCCGTCGCTATTAGTGATAGATTTGCGACGGATTAGCGACGGAAAAATCAACGATAGATTCAGCGACGGAAAAATCCGTCGCTAATTTTTCGGTTGCTAAATCTGTCGTTAAAATTAGAGACAGAAAGTTTCTGTCGCTAAATCTTTTCTGAACAAATTAGCGACGTAAATTTTCCGTCGCTAATTTTTCCGTCACTGATCCGTCGCTAAAATTTTAAAAAGAAAAATTTATTTTTGTTAAATATAATTTTTTTTATTAAATATAATTTGTATTTTTATTAAACATAATTATGTCCTTTTATTAAATATAATTTTTTTATTAAATATAATTTTATGTTTTTATTAAATATAATATTGTATTTTTATTAAATATAATTTTATATTTTTATTAAATATAATTTTTGGTTTTTATTAAATATAATTTTATTTTTTATTAAATATAATTTTATTTTTTATTAAATATAATTTTATTTTTTATTAAATATAATTTTCTATTTTTATTAAATATAATTTTCTATTTTTAATAAATATAATTTTATTTTTTATTAAATATAACTTTTTAATTTAATTAAATATAATTTTGTATTTTTATTAAATATAATTTTTTTAATTTATTAAATATAATTTTGTATTTTTATTAAATATAATTTTATTTTTTTATTAAATATAATTTTGTGTTTTTATTAAATATAATTTTTATTTTTATTAAATATAATTTTCTTTTTTTATTAAATATAATTTTATTTTTTTATTAAATATAATTTTTTGTTTTTATTAAATATAATTTTGCATTTTTATTAAATATAATTTTGTGTTTTTATTAAATATAATTTTTATTTTTATTAAATATAATTTATTGTTTTTATTAAATATAATTTTGTATTTTTATTAAATATAATTTTTATTTTTATTAAATATAATTTTTATTTTTATTAAATATAATTCTTTATTTTTATTAAATATAATTTTGTATTTTTATTAGATATAATTTTTTGTTTTTTAAATATAATTTTATATTTTTAGTAAATAAAATTTTATATTTTTATTAAATAAGGGTATTGTATTTTTAATATTGAGAGTTACAAATAAAATATATAAATAGAAAATAAATAAACCAATAACTCAAATGTAATGGTGGTATGGTGGTTAAGGCTCTCAAGTTCTCCCTCTCACACTCGAGTTTGAACCTAGGTGGGAGCATATTTTCAGAACATTTTCCGTACATTTACACGCGGGCGGGTAGGCGGGTGGTCCGGATTCCGGATGGTGGTGGAAATGGGTCGAGCGGGCGGGCAGATCGAGCGTCCAGCTTCTGGCATTTGGGTTTGGTCTTACTAACTTCATCGACGGATTAGCGACGGAAATTTTCCGTCGCTAATCCGTTGGTAATTTGAAAATTCTAAAATAAAATTAGCGACAGAATTTTCCGTCGTTAAAAAATCTATGAGTAATTAGCGACGAAAAAATTTCACCGCTAAAAAATCTGTTGCTGATCTTTCGCTAAAATTAGCGAGGTGACTTTCAGTGACGGAAAAATCCATCGCTGATACCTGTTTTTCTAGTAGTAACACCAAGATTCAAACTTTTTGCGATCACCCAGCTCCCTACACTCAACTAGTACATCATATCACCCAACTTGAGAAAACACGAGCTAGACAACGAACTCAACCTCGAGGGGGAGCGAATCTAAAACCCTCCTTTGAAGTTGAGGACCCCAATGGGAACTGTAACAGAGTCCATTATGATGCTCGAGTATCGAGCGATATGACAAGACCTCACGTCCACAGTTCCATTTTTTAGAGATCTCTTATCAATAGGAACAATCTATACTACTGAAATCTTGCAAACCAGAGCAATCCATTGAAGGATCTCTTATAGACTGATAACTCTCAAACAAAAAGGAGTGCACAAGTTCTTTCTGAGGCTATACGAGATCCTACCATCGCTATTTATAGCCATTAGTAAAGAAACTCTACGCGAAATCGTAGGGTAGATGGAACAGTCTGATGGAAGTCATGCGAAATAAATGAAAGGTTTAAATCTCCTCAACTTCCCGCACTGCATTAAATGGCTAAAAGGGTTGAACGTGTTAACACCCTAGGAAGACGGAATGGTTGAGAGAAAAAAGCGACTTCATATTCAATTCACTTTAATTCCGCATCATACAAAATGTACTGAAAACGATTCGCACAATTCAAAGTAATGCGTGTAACATTAAAAGCTCTTGCACCCTTCCAACTCCTCGTGAATAGTCATTACTCATGACGCCTTTCTTGTAAAACGACACCATGAGTCAAGGGTAAATAATGGAACGTGATCTGAATAACTATCAGTGCGATACTTAAATATCCAAGGATCCAAATTACAAACCATAGTAACAAGGGATTTATCCTTCGAAGAGGCAAGCAAAGGCAGATCGTTTAACAAGTCCCCGATGAAAACAAATGAACCGATCTTTTGAAGTGTTCGGTAAACCCGAACCGTTACTCCCCTTTTCTCTACCGATGATCAATAACCCCCTAAGAAATTGATCGCTCTGATTCTCACCCACCAAAGGTAATATTCAACTGAATCACATAACGATCTTTGTTTCCTGTCTCGATGCGAAACGTATCTCCTTGATAAGATAGAAAACCCTTGAAATCTAATCGATAGGGGAAAGAAACTCCCTATATTATCAAACTTCCTAAATGATAAAGATCTCGAATCTTTCGAATATTTTGACATCGAGTTCTAAAATTTTCAGATCTATTCATAAAGAAACTAGGGTTATAATATTCCAACTACACACGACTTTGGCGACCTCCAATATAAAATCTTTCGACATACCGAAACCCAAGTATACTCTCTGAGACCCAATACTTGACACACAAGTTATAGGGAAATCTGCTCTCTCTCTCTCTCTCTCTCTCTCTCTCTCTTTCTGATTTGAGTATCGTAGCCTTCCCATCGAAATATCTTTCGACAGTTTTTTTGCAAGTATCAAATCATTCCTGAAAATAACTATTCGAATAAAAAGAAAGTCAAAATTTATGGAGATAAAATCCATCTCCAACAATAATAAAAGTTGTCCCCACTTTGACAAAACAAACTAATTAAGATGCGAAAGTCCAAAGAGGTTTTAAGAGAGAGAAAGAAGAAAGAGGAAGCTGGATCCGTTCTGTATTTAAAATGATTGCAAGAGGGTGCCATTTTTTACAAATCGTATCCCATTGCATGTTTTGAAGTGGAGTAAAACAGTCCACTTTTTTCCAGAAAATTCAAGACTTCTTCGAGAGCAGTTCTGTACAAAGTGATAATAAAAAATTTGTTAACAGCCGATATCTAAAATATTTACTTTAAAATATATTTTTTTGATGGGCATTCTAAAGTTGATTTTTAAAAAATTAACTTTAAAAATTAATTTTCATAAAATCGATTTCATTAATTTTGAAATCACATATAAACAATAATATTTAAATAAATTAGATTTCAAATGACAATATTTTAGAAAATAACCCAAACTAAGTGCTTATCCTTTTTTTTTTTTTTTAACAAAATTTTTGGGAGGTCCGAAGCTCTCTCTTGTAAGGGCAAAAAGGGAGAGAGACTGATTTAATTTTGTAATTGTGTGTGGTGGTTGGAAGCAGTAGTATTTTTCATTTCATCTTCTAAACCTCAAGAAAGAAAGAAGAGCTTATTGTATCAAATTTCGGGTCATCTGGGCCATGGGCCGAGATATATCAACCATCATGCAAGTTTACCATTTGGGCAATGATATTTTTGCAATTTCAATTGTAATAAAACAGCACTATTCCAAAACGCATTCCTGTTCTTAGTTCCCAAGTCCCTAGTTTTATTTATTTCCCTCGTTTTTTTTTTTCCTTGTTGAAAAATGGGAAAAGAGCATCTATTTGCCTCCTTTTATACCATTTATTTACCATTTACGTTCTTATTTATTTCCCAAGTCCCTAGTTCTCAAACTTTCGAGCATTTATTTACCATTTACTTTGGATTATTTTAATTTTTTCAAATATTTAGTAATGATCTATAATCTAAAATCTTACTTTACCGACAACATATGGATTTAGTAATAGAATACTAAATTTTTTAATCAAAATCTCGAATTCAATTATTGAAAATAGAAAAATAGGTGTTGAAAATGCCCGTCTCTTGATTGAACCCCATAACTATTTAAATTGGATTAGTCGGGTTTTCGAATAGCGATAGTCAAATGTCAAAAAATTTAAAAATTTACTTTCAAATGCATGATATGTGCTTGTATTGAACAAATAAAAGACCGCAGAACTCAAGAATTACTTATAATGTAAAATAAGAAATTAGGAATGAGACTGACAGACTCACCCCCATAAAATTAATTTAACTACTAGAAAAGTAGGATACTCTCCTAGGAAGAAAGTTGAGAAAAGGAAAGAAAATAAAAAGGTGTAGAGTAGCAAGAGATCCATTATTACTTCCTTCAAAATCTCGAAGCACTTTTTACATTATTCTATTTTTTCATAATATTTTTCTAATAATTTTTCAAACTATTATTCATGAAAAATCATAGCAATCAAAATATTACGAATTCCCCCTAGAAAAGTACTAATTCAGTAGAAGCACTTTCACACCAAGTTTCCGCACATCAGCAGCCTGTTTGAAAACCTCAAATTAGTTCAATTTACTTCATTTTTATTTTATTTTGTTTATAATATTTATTAACTAAAATAAAGAAAATTTAAAAATGAAGATATAAAGTTTTGTGTGTAAAAATTAAATTTCTTTATAAAATTGACTCCAATTATTATTATTATTATTATTATTATTATATAATCAATATTTTATATTAAAAATTTTATGAAAATTCTTTCTTTGCTTTTGATCATTCGGTATCCGGTAATGAATTTTATTGACTTCGACTATTCTGGTTCAAGTTAATTGCTAAATCCATTAAGAGACCAACTCTTTTAACACTTATTTTTTTCTTTTCTCAAAACTCGAATTCAAGATTTTGGTTAAGAGAATTTAATATTTTTATTATTAAATTTCATGAAATTTCAAGTGGAATGCAATCTCAACTTTTCCGAATGGGTCCTAGAAATTATTTAACAAATTTAGAATGGAAGCATATTACTACAATTTATATGATGATTTAGGGCGTATGATTAGGGGATGAAACAACCTTCAAGAGCTTGTATGGTAAGCCCAAAAAAAATGGGGAATTTGTGTAATAGATAACCTAATGCTCCAGACCCGGAACAAAGTATTTCTCCTAAGTAATCGAATGATGAAAGCAGTAGCATCCCAAGATTTTACAAACACCCAACGACTTGTAAATGCATCACATATTTGATCTTTTGTTAGTTTGTGCTTACCGATTTTAATTGGTTTATAGGATCTTTGAGCAATTTTTAAAAGCCTTGTTTGGGGAATTTTAATTCATCTATATTCTCTTTTAGTAATTTAGTTCACTTGTAATATATATATTACTAATTAAAATATAAAATTTCTCCAATAATAAAAGTTAAATTTCTCTATACAATATTATTCTTATTATTATGTCAATAGTTCGTATATTTAAATTTTTCCTATGCTTCTTTATTTGGTTTAACTTCTAATTGATCAAATTTTACCGGAGGATGACGATCATCACAAAATATTTATTTCTTAGAAATTCGATAAAAGTTCAAAATATTTATTTACTTAATCTGAAATTTTGTTGAGTGTAGCTAAAATTGGTTCGAATTTTGCTCCCTTTTCTTTTCTTTTCTAATTGAAGCATAACAACTAACATTACCAGAAATGTCCGAATCCCAAAATGTTGGTCCAAGGAATTAAAAATTACATACTTTTAATTAACATTTTAATACTCTTGTTATGTTAAATTACTTATTTTTTAAACTTTCTAAGTACAAACCTAATGTTTCATAATCTTCAATGCACATATCGACTTCTACGTGATACCTTTCTCTCTCTATTTCATACAGTGATGTTAGGTTTGCAAACTCCTCTTTTTTCCTTTTTCTGTGTGTAAATTTTGTCGTTTTTTGTCATGTTATGGTTGATTATAAGACTAGAGGTTTTATTTTGTCTGAGTTTAATACTTGTCTTATTGATTCTATATATATATTATGAGAAATCCTTCGCATAAAAAAATATTATTACTGTCCTTAAGAAAGAGGAGAAAATAATATATATATATATAGGATGTACACAAAAGTTAAAACCTATAGATAAATAAGTGTATCTGATAAATATGGTATTTTGTAATCAATAATAATAGCCCTTTCCCTCCCTTTCAAATTTCCAAACACAGCAAATGGGTTCTTTAGAATTTGCGCTGCATGCAATTGAAATTGAGGTAAAAAAAAATAAATTAAAAAAAAAAAAAAAAACCTTTGCTTTTGATGATTCTGTGTCATCATGTGCTTCTTTTGTGGTCTTGGTGGTTGGGAATATATATGCTTCCTGTTGAACTAGTGGACTTACTTTTGGAATTGTGCTTAAGAACAGACTTACATTAAATTCTAGCATCTTGTCTTTTTCTTGTTCTTCTTTTTTTTCCTTCCCTCTAAAATTTGGCAATCGCCTTGCCCATCACAACATATGCAAAGGTATTTTCAAAATCAGTTCATATATTCATGTTATTACAGTGATAGAAGCAATTTGCATTTAGCTTAAAGTAGCAATGCCCTTGCAAAAATCTGATAGCTTCATAACAAGAGAGATATTATCAGTCTCCTTGATTGGTGTTGTTGGCCCACTTTTGGACATGCATGCTGGCTCTCTCTGCCTGCATAGTTCCATCCAGAAAAGCGTTACTCCACTGAGAGTTGGTAGAATGGAAATTGAGAGTTTAATTATACCTCTTTCTCCCAGTTGCATCGAATTATAATGATAGCCAATATTGCAGTTTGTACTGTACTTCCTCCAAAAATCATTCCAGCCCAGATCCCCTATTCATTCAATTTTCACCAAAAAGAAAAATGTTTTTGTTGTTCATTAAGTGTAATAAAACTGTAAAATTCAAAGCGGTGACACAATACATTATTTTAGAAACTTAAAATCTCAAACATACCTTAACACCTTGATGGAAAATCCAACCCAACAAAAATCCAAAAGGGACTCCAACCAAATAATAGCATCCAAGATTAATGTATGCCACATAAGATTGCCACCCGGATCCAACAGCTACCCCTGACATATGGAAAGTTGTCCAGTTCACTGAATTGCTTAGACATAAGTTTTATGAAAATTTTTAGAATTCTATGTGATTGTTGAATCCCTCGTCTCCTACAAGATATTGTAAGTATTAGATTTTCTTCTATTAAAAAAACGTGGCCATAGAGTTACGTTTTAATAGTCACAGACCCGTGAGTAATAGTGCCTGTAGGAATAGTAGAATGAGTCTGAGTCAATGATAGATAACAAGAAGTGTCCTGCTCACCTGAAAGAATTGGCTGAACGCTGTTGAGAAGAACAGTGAAAGCTAAGAGAAGAGAGAGCTTGTTAACGGCTTTGATGACGGCCTCGCTGGAGGAGAAGATGTAAGCGAGGTGCTCGTGGACGAGCATTATAAGGCACCAAAAAAAGAGGCCAATCACTATTGATGTCAACACTGCCACTGTTGCTGCAAACTTTGCTCCTTTTCCATTCCCAGCTCCTAGCTCATTTGCTACCCTAACTCTGTACAACAAGTATACCTTTGAGTGTTTTCATTTTTCTCTCTTATTTTTTTTTTTGTTAATTCATATTTCTTCATAATTATAATTAAAAAGGAAAGATTTTATGTTTATAAAACTGGGTACAGCAGGATAATGTTTGGTTTAGCTAAAATACCCCAATGAGAATAATTTTCCTCTATTAATTTACCCGTTGGATCCAGGCTCAGGCTCGGTAAATTTCAGGTCGTCTCGAAGATAGCTTTATGGGTCCAATGACCACTAGGCTAGGCTCTGAGTTGAGCCTAGCCCAATCTGAGCTAGCACTACTAAGAATTAGGCTCGGGTTGGATTGGCCCAGCACAGTGTCCATCACTGGCCAGAATTCTTAACTTTATGAATTCAAATCAGACATGAAACGTATGTCTATTTTTAAGAATATAAGAATTTTTTTTCCCCTTTTATTTGCTTTTAAGTTTTCAATATGAAGCACTTGAGATGACATAGAAATGGTTACCCGGTTCCTGCCAAGAATGCTAGAGGAATCATGAACTCCCAGCTATTAATGGTCATGCTGCGGACACAGAAAAGCAAAAATAAATCAAGCTCAACCAAAGACATTAATTTTTATTTTATTTTATTTTATTTATTTGCATTTGAGAGTGTTCAAGTGTAAGTGGCATACCATATGGATAAAGCATCCACAGGAACCTCCGCATCCTTTAGGTTTCCGGTCAGTAGTATCAATATTTTGTAGTACCATATCTCCAAGCTGTTCAAAATCAAAACATATCATCTATAAATAATTCAGAGATTTCGGATTGACTTATAAACTTTGGGATTCTTTATTTATTTATTTTTCTGTACGTAAGTAGAACCATGTGTGTGCCTCTGATTTTGAGGGTTGTTAAAATCAGGAGCCTGCTCAAATGTTTTTCAACGCACAACTGCATAACTAAATTTTGATTCAAACTGCTTACAAGAAAGAAATTTAACAACTATGATGAGAGAGAGAGAGAGTACCAAACCATGACACCAGAAGCTGCAGAGAGTTTAACAAATTCCCAAAGACCAGAAAAGGCCTCACTAGAGAAACCAGTCCAAGTTAAAGGACACCCACCACAAATAACATATCCAAATAACCCAAACACCATAATCCAGTACGAGAAATTCAAAGTAACAGCAGTACCAACCATGCCAAGCTTAAGTTTATACACAAACAACCAACTCACAATCACATGCACTACTAAAGCCACTAAAGAAACCCAAGCAACTACAAGTGTTTTGAGCTGACTTTGGAAGAACCTCTGCAACGGATACATAAAGGCAAAGCTAAAGTGAAGTGGCACCATCCATAGTGCCACAGCACCAGATAGCTCGGCAACATTTTTGGGTTGTCCCACTAACTTCAAGATTGGTGAAGCCAAGAGATATATTGGCAATAAAAGAACTGAACACATGAAGAGAACTATCCATGAACGTTGCATGTACATGCCTAACATATAATACTTTTTGGCTCCATAGGCTTGTCCACATAACGTCTCCAAAGCACTTGCCATCCCTAACTATCAGAAAACAAAGAAAAACTGTTAACTTATATGTAAAGGAAGATGAAATATGTTATGCCACCTTTTAACCTTGACATATAGCAATTTACGTGTACGTATAGTCAGGCATGGTTTGCTTTTACGTTCAAGTAGTTGTACATACAACTCTCATGAGATTTTTATGGTTGCTATGTAGGAAGGAATTGATAGTTACCAAAAGGCCAGCATCAAAGCCAACAATTAGATTGTTAGCAATAGCTATTGCGGCTAATTCAGTATCACCAAGATGACCAGCAAAAGCTTGGGTAACAACAAGCATGGAGTAAGATGCTAAACGACCAAAGATTGCGGGTCCCACTATGCGCCATAGCTTTTTGGATTCAATCCAAAACTTCCTCCTATATGTTGGATTTTGATCATGACTACGGTTGTCAGTTTCATTTAATTGGACATGCAGAGAGGCAAGGTTTGTGCTAGTTACACCACTACTGCGTGCCATGAGAGAGAGAGAGAGAGAGAGAGAGAGAGAGAGAGAGAGAGAGAGAGAGAGGGAGGGAGGGACTGAGTTGAGGGGCCGATATGTGTGCTATAAATATATGACTATATAGAGTGAGCAGATTGTAGTCATGATCATACTTTTGTCATGAGTTGTAAAGGGTGATTAAAGAGGTCAAATTGAGGCACTAATGTATCGCATTACATAAGAATGTCTAGGTTTTCTTTTGTAATTTACTTGCAAATCTGATGCACTTATGCCACTCCCAAAATACTCTCTTTGAAGGTAAAATTGAATAATTGGATGTGAAGCAAAGCCATATATGTCTAGGCAGATCTAGGGACAAGTGTAAAATCAAAGAAACAGACTGTTTGATTTGCGGTTGTGAATGCATGAACTCCAAAAGTTGCTTTTGGAGACATTGAAGTGTGGAATGAATTATATGGATGCATTGTTATGCAGCATAAAAGTACCCAAAGCTCATCCAATCTTTTATCTAATAAGAGAAGTGATCTCAAGGTCTTAAATTTTGCTAAAAGGATAAAGTTCTTATTCCATTTGGGCTTTCTAAAGTTTGTGTTAAAAACATTCATGAAAGTCCTTGTTAAAAGATCATATTTAGGCCCCAGGAGAATGTGATACAGCATGAAATAGACCTATTGGATAGGTTGCAAATTCGACCCTTAACGAATTGATTTCTAGCCTAAAATTAAAGGGTGGGAATCAATGGGTCTTTTCTTCCGAACCCTAAAACTAATTCCTGTCCAATGAAACCAAGGATTGGACTCATAATCATAACTTTGCTGTGTGGTGTTGCCCTTTCGGAAATTTTCTTGCTTCTAGAAGAGAGGATAGCATTCTTTATTAGATTTAAAAATATGATATTGATTTTGATGATACATGGCCCAACGGCCCATTACCATAGAGCCTCAACAGGCCTATGATTGTAGAACCCTCAAACCTCTGTCGATAAATAGTAAACACTCTTACGTTCACGGTTTCCATTTAGACCCCTTGATTAGATACCTCCTCGGTCGTCTTCCTAATACTATTTCTTATGTCCTTCGACTTCTCGAACTCTCAGTCCCCTGCCCCCTCTGCCATCCTAGCTCTCAGTACTTTGAACTATTAGTCACTTTCTCGCATCTCATTGAACAATTATAGAAGTAATTTCTGTTACACAATGAGTCTAAATTGTGATTATCCACTAAGCAAGGAAATCTTTAATGAATTCAAACTTTCCTAGTCCAATACAAATCTATTGTAATCTCACTCAATAAAGAAATAAATGCTCATGACAACCGAAACCTTTCCTAATTCAAATGAGTCCCAATCAATAGAGTTTGCATTCATTATTTCTGTAATCTTGGAGAATCTCATACAATCTCTCTACAAGAAAATTAGAGTTTCTACACTCCTAAAAGTATACGGAACTCTCCATATAGGTAGGCTATAAATATTATACAGAGGCAACCTACCAGACATGTTCTTCAACACTACACAAAGCACATGGGACTATACAGGCCTATTCGACAGCTCTTCTCAGTCTCTTTCTTTCTTTCTTTAAACTACTCTTTCTGATTTGAGCGTTTGAATATTTTCCCTCAGGGCAACCTCTAGCAGTTTCCTGCAGGTTTAAAACTTCCGAGATGAGCAAGGAATCTTGTTGACGTCAGTTCCATCCTTAGGACGATTGAGTAGTTATCTGTGGAGTAAAACTCACCTCCAATAAATTGGTGTCGTCCGTAGGAAATGGGCTAGGAAGAGATTCATTTTATATCCTCTCTCATTGCTCTTTTGATAATCATACTTCTGAAGAGAAGGAGACAAAATACCTATAAAGTTGTATCTGCTGTAGATGGGAGAGTGTCCACCCCGATAGACCTTGTTCAACCAGCAGCTCCTATCAATCCAATAAACACTCCCGCCATCCATACTTAACTAACCGGACCACCTCCTCAGGGAAAGCCCGATCACAAGTCATACGACAACAGAACCAACTGGTTCCGCTCATCGCTCCGGCCTCTCTTAACAGAATCCATTACCCCCCAAATGGAGAGGCTCAAATCAAAGCTCCAGGATATGAGCAAACAATTAGAAGATCTCAGTCATGCTCACTGGCAAGAAGGATCATCCTCCCCTTAGAGATCGGAGCAATCGCATCTTCACAGGCTCCAACCCCGAAGGAACTGGAAGCTTCCAGTAACCTCTCAGCACAATCCGAACGATTTGAGGAAATAGGAGGAGGATCTCATGGCCACCGAACTAAAGCATGTTAGCGCCAGACGAAACAAGACAGTTCAATACCTAACCAATCTTTTGCCCTTTGACTCGAAGATTTCTACGAAACCAATGCAACGAGATATACTTCTTCCTCCTATGGAAAGGTACAATGCTATAACCAATCCCCAAGATAATGCCACCCATTTCATGACAGTGATGATCTTGAGAGACTTGTTCGATGCTGTCATATGCAAGCACTTCTTCATGACCCTAAAAGGGAATGCTCTGACATGATTCACTTCCCTACCGCTATTCAATATCAGAAGTTTCTCCCAATTAAGAGAGTAGTTTGAGACCTACTTTGTGATCAATCGCGGGGCCAAGAGGAAATCTACTTTCCTTCTCTCATTATGATAAAGGGATGTGAACCCTTGAAGGATTTTCAAGAGCAATTCAAAGTAAAGATTATGAAATTTTCGAGTTTAGATCAATCCATAGCCTTGGCAACGCTGCCAATCAAATTGTGGATTTCAGGAATGAAGACCTCAATCACAAAGAACCCTCCAGCCACAATATAAGAGTTCTACACACGTGCTGAGAAATACATAGCAGTAGAGGAAGCGAAGGCATTTGATTGGCATTGAAGCAAACCCAGCAGGAACAAATGCAGCCACTCTCCTTGTTGACTTCTCCCAAAAGGGTTCGATCAGCACTCCCGTCTCATCTTAAGTTCAATCACTATATGCCTCTAAATGAAACACCAAGTTAGATCCTGCTGTAGATAAGAAACAAACCACACATCAGGTGACCAGCGTGCTTTTCAGGAGACAACTTCAAGAAGAATCAATACAGTACTGTCACTTTCACCGAGATTACAACCACCTGACAAAACACTATCAGAAATTGAAGGATGTGCTCGAAGCAATAGTCCAAGATAGCAAACTCTAAAGGTTTGTCCATGCTGACCGTGAAGGTAACTTCCACCAAGAACCACAAGGAGAGAAACGAGGAGACGAGATGAATGAGCAACATGGCCCAAAGGCCACCAAGGATCAAGTGAATAGGGTGATCCTCCATATAAGGGGTGAACACCTGCCTTCAATGACTCCCTACTTTGAAGACGACCCTCCTCCCCAATCAACCGACGTGACAGACGCGAATCACCACTCAACATATGTGATAGTTGCCCGATCTTTTAGATAAACGTACCATTGGCATAATGCCAGGTACACTATTCACATTCAAGGAGTAATACCCCTGAGTACCATCGGCACAATACTCAGTACGCTATACACATTCAGGTCGTAATGCCCCCGAGTAATATCGACCCAATGCCCAGTACGCTATACACATTCAGGGCACAATGCCCCTGAGTAATATCAACTCAATACCTGGTATGCTATACACATGCAGGGTGCAATGCCCTCAAGTACCATCGGCGCAATGCTCCATATGCCATACACATTCAAGGCATAATGCTCTCGAGTACCATAGACGCAATGCTCGGTATGTTATACACGTATAGGCCGCAACACTCCCGAGTACCAATGGCAAAATGCCCAGTACGCTATACACCTACAAGGCGGAGCACCCCCGAATGCAATCGGTGTAACGCCTGATATACTACATACTCCCAAGTTGCAATGCCTTCACTGTATCTTGGTACATTACCGTATTGTCTCTCAACACAACACCGAAGACATGCTCCAACCACATCACCTCCGGATAGTTCGACACGATACCTGGTACGTCCTCTCAATACAAAATCTCCACAATATTCTGATACAACCCAAAAGACTCCATCAGGCTACAATGGCCTTAAAATATCTTGTTACTCTCTTGATTTAAAACACAATACGGGCCTTGCGCCTCTCAACGAAGAATATGGCTTCACTTAGCCTCTTTCTAGCCAAATTCAAGTTTACACACCGCAAAAAGCAAGACTACAAGGTTTCACTCAACATTGACCTTTATAGGGCTCCGAACCCATATTCATAGTTTGTGTTCAGGACATCATCTCGACATTCCTGTTCGAGGTTCACCCAACTGCACTCCTTGATCGCTCTTTGTTGGTAACACATTCCTCATACCTATGCTCTCAACATTAAAACCTGTTACATTACCAATTGTTATCACTAATTTATGTATGCTGGTGGGGGATGCTACTACGTTTATGCTTCACCACTCTCGCCAGATCTAGCATAGGAAATAATCAAGTAACAAAGCAACATATTGGCAATTTGGATGTCAAAAATGAGAAAAATAGACATGAAAAGTTCTCTCATTTTCAAAAGCTTTTTGTACTAAACAAAAGCAGCAAAGGGAAGTACAACGACAATAACAGATCAAGGAGAAGAGGGTGCAGGAGGCCTTTGTCGCAACTTAGAGAAATCAGCCTAAATAGTATATATACGTGAGCAAGCAGCAGTGACTTCTTCAAAATGGCCACCCCTGAGAGATTGCCAAAACTTGGGTCCGTCCTGTCGGAGCTACCAACAACAGCTCCATTACTAGAGCCACTCCTTAATCATCAGACATTTTCCTCAACCTGAAGCAACCTCTTGGAAATCTCTAGATGGCTATATTCATAAGTTTCCTCTCATTCTCACAGTAGCTCTTCGGTAGCCAGCTAACCTACTTTGCTTCTTCTAAGGAGATCCCTCAAATTCTCACCCTCTTCAATGGCTGTATCGGTAACCCGATACAAATAGTCCAGGTCAGCTTGTAAAAACTCTATCATTTTTCCTTTTTATGAAGGGTGTTGTCTTTGCTTTCTAGACTTCCTCTTGTGCCTTCTCGGTTTGAAGCCAATAAATCTCCTTCCCGAAGTCATCCAATTTCTTTCTTGATGAGCTGTTGCTTTTTTATCCTCTAAAACTCTTCCATAGTAATGACCTACAAACAAAAGACAAATTACATTGACAATGATAGAAACAAGGAATTAACTAAAACCTTAACAAGAAAAGCATACTTGTATTAAAAGTGCTACCATTGACTCATCACCTTGCTCCATCGATAAATGGTTCAAATAACAAAAGTTATTGTCACCACAACTTCCAGCGGTAGTTCCTCTCTCTATAAAATGCTTCAATTAGTCAAATAACCAAACCAAAATAGGGGAAAGAGGGGTCGTTTGCTCAACTATTACCCCGTTACCCTTCCAAATGAAGAGGTTCTCTGAGAGGAAGCCCGAAGAACTAGGTTCAATTCTTATAACCCCACCCTCTTCCTCAAAACCGGGAGCCCCAATCTCAGTGCTAGACATCTTAGGGCTTTTGGTAGCCAAAGGAGGAACTGGAGGTGTCTCTGTGACAGCCCCTACCTCCTTGATACTAGGAATAGGGGACTTCAACTTGCTTCTCTTTCCTTTGGGAATAAGAGTAACAATTGGGTACACATCACTTGCCCTCTCTTCAGATGTGCTCTCTGTTTCTTCACCCACTTTCATATCCATGACAGCCGATGTCCCCGACAGCAATCTACAGGGAGCTCCCACTTCGGCCTCCTTCCCCTCAGCATCCCCCTATAAAGGAACTGAATCCTTGCACGCTAGAAGCATTGCACCAACTGAACCTAATTTATTACCCTCATCGACCTCCTTACTGCTCGGTGTCTAGACGAACCTCCTCTTCCTCCTCACAATATAATCTAGGAACATGCCCTTATATGCGCTCCCCTCATCCTCGACCCCCTTTTTCAATTGGGCCCTTATTGACTTCAAGGTAATAACTTGGTCAAGATCATCACCTACGGCAAAATCAACAATGTCAATAAGCCTTTTGGTCTTCTTTTCTAACATAAATGGCCTCTAAATTTGCAACTCTTCATTTAGCAAAAGGCCGGCTTAGCATTGCATCCTCAATTAGGGTCTCCACCTAGACAACCTTATCTATTGCCACACAAAATTTGCGAACAGATTTAACAAAACCTAAATGTTGAGAAGACGCAGACACCTTCAATCCCATGGACTGCACTGCATCAGCCTCTGGTAATGACAGTATCAAACTCTTATTTGCAAATTCAACAAAAAATAATTTGATACTTCACAACCGATCCAGGATTTCCCTATAAAAGAACTTCCACTTCGATTCTCGCCATGTTTAGACACAATACCAACCTTCAGTGGGACCATTGGCAACACACTTCCTCAAATGAAATATTGAAGATAGAATCTCAAAATCAAATCTCAAGTGACAAAAACTTAATAAACTAGCCACCACTACTATCAACCACTACAAACTGAGAATTAGCAGGGTCGGAAATACATTCCAACCCCTCAAAACCGTGGCCAAAGGACCTAAGTAAGGTATCCGCAAACTATACCTCACGTATTCCCTATACATGTGACCTCAAGCGTTTGGTTCACCCTTTCCTCCCTTGTGGGTAACCTTCGCCGAAAACCATCACCTAAATTTATGTATTTCACTACAACTTGCAACTCCCTCTCTATCATTACTCTCTTAATCTCACTAACCCCCTGATGATTATGTGAACTAGAACCCTTTACCATATCTACTTCCCCAGAATTCCGCAAACCCTAAAATTGTCAAGTTCTTTTCCTCCTTCTCAAAAAGCGACTACCTAAAGCGTAAACACAACAATACCCACAACCAATCATGAAACAAGTAAAAAGGAGCATGTTAGAGAAGATTCGCAAAAGCCAAAAAGACACGTATCGCATTTAATGCTACACCTTCGCGCCTATCTCACCTATCAAAAAAACTCTTCGTTTTCATGACCTTTTAGATTTTTAATCTACTCCTAATATCATTTCTATGAAATGATAATTAGGAGTGGGGGACAAATAATGATACATAACCTAATGGCCCATTACCACAGAACCTCAATAGGCCCATGATTGTAGAACCCTCAAACCTCTCTTGGTAAATAGTAAACACCCTTATGTTCATGGTTCCTGTTTAGACCCCTCGGTTAGATACCTCCTTGGTTGACGTACTCTCGACCTAATACTATTGCTTATGTCCCTTGACTTCTCAACCTCTCGGTCCCCTGTCCTCTCGGTTATCCTAGCTCTCGGCTCTCTGACCTACTAGTCCCATTCTTGCACCTCATTGAACAACTATGGAAGTAATTCTTGTTACGTGACGAGTCTAAATTGTGATTATCTACTAAAGAAGAAAATCTTTAACAAATTCAAACTTTCCTTGTCCAATGAGAATCTATTGCAATCTCACCCGATAAGGAAATAAGTGCCCACGACAATCGAAACCTTTCCTAATTCAAAAGCCTCTCAATTAACAGAGTCTACATTCATTTTTTTCTAAAATCTCTAAAGATTTCATACGATCTCTTCACAAGAAAATTAGGATTTTTACTCCTAAAAGCATACAGAACTCGCCATACAGGAAGATTATATATATTGTGCAGAAGCAAACTGCCAGTTCAACACTACACAAAGCACACAGGACCACACAGGGCTATTCGACAGCTCTCCTCAGTCTACTTCTTTCTTTCTCTAAGTTACTTTTTCTAACTTTAGAGTCGGAATCTCCTCCGCCAAGACAACATCCTGCAATCTCTTGTAGGTTTAAAACTTCTGAGATAAGCAAGGAATCTCGTTGATATTGGTTCCACCGTCAGGTTGACGGAGCAATTATCTATTGAGTCAAACCCATCTCTAACAGATTTTATATTTATTCATAAAAATATTTATAAGTTTTAAAAATTTTATTTTTATAAAATTATTTTATTTCAGTTGAAAAGCAAACCTACAGAAATAACACAAAATCTTATCTCTTGGATTTATAATTCCAAAGGAAAATTACAAATTTTTCTCCTAAACTTTGGGCCAAATACAAACATGTCCTTAATTTTTTTCTCCCTGGAAAAACTTATTCCACCTTACTCAACTATCGAATAATACTCAGATATCTCACCCAACTTCATTTTCTCTCAAATAGTTCACCTAAACTTGATTTTCAGTATCAATGTGATCACTCTGACCACTTTTCTTACTTTCTACTTTGCCCCCTCTTACCACTAATTCGTTAACTAGTGGTTTTATGATGTAAGTCTATTTTAAAGGGTTAGTTGGTGCCATCTTACGATTTATTTTGTTTATTAGGGTCGTTTATGGGTGTTGATTGCTATCTTTTATTGCAATATCAGTTTTTAGATAGCCTCTTTTGTAGATCTGTTTGTGTTCAGGGTTATGCCTTCCTTGAAGACCAAAACAAAAATAAAAATATAAGGCCATAAAATCTTAGCCCTAAGAATACAAAGCATGAAAGACCACATAAGAATGCATGCATATATTAGGAAAAGAAAAAGAGTAGAACATAAAAAAGTTGCAGAAAGTCCACCTCTTTCTCCAAAAGGTAAAAGGTTAGGGTTGTGCTTGAGCTTGTAAGCCTATTAAAGAATCAAAGACAAGGATGGCCCAATTGCAATGGAAAAAAATTCTTTTTTGGTTGGAATCAATCACATCATTTAACTTTGTGGTTCCAATCTTATTACATAATCTAACAAGGGCAACGCCTTCGCTTTTCTTCTCTTTGATTTATCTTTTCTTTCACTTTACCATGAGACACTACATGACCAAAATACAGACAGACATAAGAGATGAGGTACAATACAATTGACCATTAAAAAATTTTACTTTTTTTTTTTAACTATGAAGTGTCAACTTATGTCATATTCTGTAGATATCACGCACACGCTAAATGAAATTCGTACAACATAATATAATTTTCACAGCAAGATGAAACTCCATAATCATGGGTATCAATTGTTCAAAGGTGAATTGATTCCCAAGTGCCTTTGCATACAGACCAACTTTCTTACATTTTGTATTATTATTGTTCGTTTTAAAATTTTAAATTAATAAAAAAATATGTTATTAATTTTTTATATCTTAGTATAATTACATAAAATATAAAATGATATCATTAGGATGTTTTGAGTTCAAATCAAATTAAATCTCTTTTCACTCCATTTAAAAGATATCATATAATTGCATAATTTATCTAACATATGGGTGAGTATTAAAATATAAAAAATAACAATATTTCTTTTTATTATCTTAATTTTTTAAAAAATAATAATTATATATATATAGAATGATACAGTGGCTCGATTGATGTCTTATCTCGGAAGTGATGCTTTGCCTTTTGAGTTGTGTAGTTTCCAGTATGCTGCGGTGTTTTAAAACTTGGGGACAACCTTAATTATAGGAAAAAGCCAAAAAACTTTAATTTGGCATTTTCATAATTATTTTCTTGATCAGATGATAGGATTGAAAATGACTACTTATCACCGATTGGCTATAGTGAAATCCACGTCAAACCATTGTGGCATGCCATTGTGGCATGCCAAACCTTCTATCATGTCAAACCACTCTATCTCATCCAAATATATTTCCAAAAGAGAAAGAAATTCCATTTTTCTAATTGTCAAAAGCCAAAGAAATAAAATTAATTTAGAAAATCGAATTGTATTCAATTGATATACGAATCAATCCATAGATGGGTATTTTATAAGTTACTCCCTCCCCTCTTTTACTCAAGATGGGTGACTTGAGTTTGAAAACAAAGTAGTAAAACTTGATAAAAATATAGCTTATCACCCGAAAAAATGACATTGCAACTGAATTATTGATAAATAAAATAACACTGATTCTCAATATATTGAAAGCTCATGGTAGATAACATCGTAGGTAATTTAAATAGTGTTCTAATCGTCACAATGTAGTAATTTAGTACCAGACTTTATATATCTCATTTGTTCTAAAAGGCATAAAGCCAAAGAAGCTCAATTGTGGCGTCGATTAAAGTATGGTATTCTACCTCGGTGCTAGGTCGTCAATCAGTGGGATCTCCACTGAATCAACCCTTGAAAATGCAATTAACTCTAAAGGATGACTAAGAAGAAACGTGAAGTATACAAAAAAAAAAAGGTGTCAGGTCCCAACTGTGGCGTCAAAGAAGCCAAAGAAGCTCAATTGTGGCCCGATTAAAGTATAGTTTTTATATTTTGATTAATTAAGTTTAAATATTGTCAACTCTAATTAAAAAAAAATAATTTCTCAATATAATATTTTTTATTTTTAAATTTTAAATTTGAAACATAATTAAAAAATTTAACGCTTTTATCTATTTTACTGATCGACCATTAAAACAAAACATAGTTTTTTCCTATACATTAGAATCTGTAGTTTTTTTCATGTATATCAGAATCTTAAAAACCACAGCATAATGGGTGGAGAGCAGTGATATAAACTAACCATAAGTACTGCATATACAATATAAGGACGAGTGTGTGAGTGGTATATTGTACTCCTAGTTATCTAGAAATACAAGGTTATATCAGTAGAGAATTACCAATTAATATGGTAAGTTATACATTAGGCTCAATCAACATTGGTACAGTTTTATAGTCAGTTGCACAAGCGATCAGTTCAGATGCATATTCTGTTAAAAAAGAAAATATGTCATCTAATCTAAAACTGATGATGCATAACAAGAATAGCCCAAACCGTATTCGGCTCAAGACCAATTTGAAATGTTATGAATGATTCTTGGCGGCCCAATTGTTCCATCAATCAGTATCTTCCCGATCGGTTGGCCATTCGACCTATTCTATCATGAGGCCCTAAACCCTTTAAACCGCCCAACCCATGGGGTACACCGTCCGAAACATGTCATCAATACAGGATCCATCTCCCAGATAGATAGACACAGTCCATACTTTCTTTCTTGGCATGTACCGATCGTGTCTTGATTGGCAAACTGTTGACTGGTCACAATGCTCACTTAGTGATCAATGATTGTCACCAAACTCACAAAGGTAAATATCTTTTTCTCCTACGAATGCAAAAAGAATCTCCCATAAATAGAAGGGAAGCTCCCAACACATGGAAGAGAATCCACACAATTGCCTGGACTTTCCAAATCGGAGGTCATTGAGATCTTTTGAATCTTTTCGCCTCAATCCATTGATCTCGGGACATTTTCGTAAGAAAGTTAGAGTTTTAACGCCCTACTAACACACATCTTTTGCACTAGATAACTATATATTTATCATGAGGATAAGAGACCAGGTACGCCTCCTATTTTGCTAAGCTTACATACAACCATACAAGACATCTCTTTCAGTCTGTTCTTCCCTTTCGAAAGTCGCTCTCTGACTTGAGCGTCAGAAGCTCTCTCGTCGGAACCCCCTGTAGCAGTCTTTTGCAAATCTCATTGATCGAGATCATGTGGTGATCAAATCCTTCCATTCGAGTTAGCAGAGCCATTATCTGTGAAACCAAATCCACCTCCAGCAGATTAGTGCCGTATGTGGGAACAGACTAAAAAGAAACCTATCTCGCCATCGCCTTACTTTGTCAAAATGCCTCCTCGAAGAATAACCAGGGCCGCTTCTAGAGCGGCATCCCTGATAAAAGTGTGCACCGCCTCTCCAACGAACACTGCACAGCATCCTGCGGTCGCTAACCCACCCGAGTTCTAACCTCCGACTGGCTATCATAGCCACCCCGCACCATCAGTCTCTCCTGTTTCTCCAGAAAGAGCCACTCGGCCGTAGGTGGAAAGACTAGAATCAAAAATATAGAATATGAGCAAACAATTGGAAAAACTTAGTCATATCCTTCAACTAGTAGCCCAATCTTCCTCCCGCGAATCGGGCCATATGCGTAGAAGGAGACTCAAGCCAAGAGAACACCGAGAACCCTCAATGACATCATGGCACAACCCTAATGATCTAAGGAAACAGGTCGAGGAGCTCATAGCCAATGAGTTAAAACAAGCAAATTTGAGAAGAAACAAACCTGTCCAATATCCCATAGGTCTCTCACCTTTTAACCCTAAGATTGCTTCGAAACCAACATCCCATGATGTGCTTGTCCCTCCCCTGGAAAGGTACAATAGTATTAACGACCCGAGGGACCATGTCGCCTACTTCATCACAATGATAGTCTCAAGAGACATGAAAGATACCACCATGTGCAAGTACTTCCCGACAATCCTAAAGGGCAATGCACTGACATGGTTCAACTCGCTCACCCCATTCAGTGTTAAAAGTTTCTCTCAGTTGCGATAGCAGTTCGAGGCGTATTTTGTCATTAGCAAAGGGGCCAAGAGAAAATCTACATCTCTCCTCTCATTGCAGCAAAGGGACAGCAAGCCACTGAGGGACTTCCTTGAAAAGTTCAAAGATGAGATGATGAAGGTCTCCGACCTGGACCATTCGATCGCACTGGCTGCGCTACTCACAGGACTATGATCATATAGAATGAAGACGTCTATCACTAAGAACCCCTATCTTCTATCTAAGAGTTTTACGCTCATGCTGAGAAGTATATAACGACCGAAGACGCCGAGACCTTCGATAGGTGGCACAATCGACCGGCACCAAAGGAGCACGACTGCTCAACTCGATGATCCTCCCCTAAGAAGGCCTGCCAAGAGTCACAACAACAACGAAAGTTCACCTCTACACTCCACTGAACAAGGCCCCCGCCAAGTGCTCCTTCAAATTCGGAATAAGCCTTATGTCAATTGGCCTCCTCATCCCATGGAGGATGATTCCAAAAAAGACAAAACTCGGTATTATCACTTTCATCGGGACTATGGGCATCTCACCGATGAATACAAGAAATTAAATAATGAACTTGAGTTCCTCATTTGAAATAGTCGACTCTAAAGATTCATCAGTGTAGAAAAAGAGTGCATTCCCCCTCAAAACTCCCACAATCCTAAAAGGGAGAACTAACGAGTTAACTAACCAGTTCCAGGAGACACCCTCATCAACCAGATGGAATAATCCTAAAGGTGTAGGGCGGATATGACCCCTCGCAACCGTACCTCCCAACTCATATCCTACAAGCACTACACTAGTGCAACCGTGTAACACCGACACTACGGTGTTCGAATATTCTTTCCGTTTTTGAATTTAATAAAATGATCCTCAATATATATATATATATATATAGAAAATAATTAATTTTATTGATTTCGGTTTTGAGGTTTTTAAATTTAATTTTTTGGTATATTTTAAATACCGTTTTTGGGAATTGTAAAATAAAGTTCGTACACGTATATATATGTAAATAATTATTTATTTATTAATTAATTTATTTATTTACTCAATTAGTTCTTTATAAAAACTCTCTTTATTATAATATATATATAAACAATAATAATAATAATAATAAAAAAAAAAAAAGGAAAGGAATTAAGGTATGAAACCCTAATTCCTCTCTTTTCCTATTCTCTCTCCCTCTCTCTCTTTCTCCCGCCGCCGCTCCCTCTCCCTCCGCCTCCCTCTTCTGCTCCGCCGTCTTCCACCGCAATCGCCGGCAACCACCGCCGCAGCTACCGCTCATCCTCTCCACCTCTTCCTTCGGCTTCTCTCTCACTCTCTGCGATCTCTCTCACCGCGACTCTCTCTCACTTCCTCGCGAATCCCTCGCGGTTTCTCCGCCGCTCACTGCCCTTTTCTCCGCCACCCCATGGTGGTTCAACCACCGACACCCATCTCACTCTCTACCTCCCTCTGTCTCTCAGTTTCCCTCTCTCTCTCTACACGCGCGTCGCCCCGCAGTCTGCTGCCCGCGCGGCGCACGCGCTGCCTTGCTCCCGGCCGCGCGCCTCTGCGCGCGACCGCCCTACCCCTGCGCGCGCGCCGCCGCGCCATAGCCCCGCATGCCCGAAGCCAGGCGTGCTACGGCTCCCCACGCGCGGGCTGCTTCGTTGTTGCCCTTGCGCCTGCGCGCTCGCGCTCTTCTCTTCCTTTCTTGCGAGCAGGCCTACCACTGCGAAGCCCCGGTGAGAGCCCATGTGACCCCTTCACCGCATAAGTCTTGGACGAGTTGTAGGCGGCACGGTGATAGGGTTGTGGACTGCGAAAAACACTAGGTGAGGGATTTCTACCTGATTTAGTTAATTGAATGTATTTAGGGTAAATTAGGATAAAAAGTGTTGTATATGTGTAGGATGTATGTTAGATTCGATTTTATAATGCTTTGGGTGAAATTATATGTGATTATTAAGGCTAAGTATAGAAGTTTAAATGAATTGAGTTGTTCTAGATGATAGAATCGTATTGACTTGATTGGAATGACTGCTCTTAGAGTTTAATTTGATGAATGCACGAAAATAGTCGAATTTGGGATTTAAGTTTAAGAATTTATGCAGTCTTTTAATTATAAGTTGTCCTGCATATAGGAAATCAAAATACTATTTCCGTATGATGAAAATAGGCTTCAATACCTTTAAAATGACATATGGTTTGAAGAAATCGGATGAGAATTGAAAAGTGTATGAATTTTCAAAGAATTTTCTAATTTATAGGAAATTTATGTATTTAGACGTGTTTTCGATTTTAAACGATTTTAGGTTTGAATTTAGCTTGATTTTGATTTGGTTATTTACTTATAATGGAATGAAAATTGATGACATTGGAGTTATTCATAAATCGGAGAAGTTAGGGTTTGTACAAACTTAGGAAAAATGATAAACCCTAAGAATAATTGGAAATTTGATGATTTATGTGATACTTTGATTAGGTTGATCTTGTTGGAGACTCGAGGAGTCAAATTCGGGTTTGATTGTGGAAATAGGGAGTGATTACCCTCCCTAGAATGTGAGTGGGACCCTAATCTCTTGCATGAAATAGTGAAACTTTATTTTTATCATGATTTTAATAAAACATGCTTTTGATATGCGTGATCTCGACGTATGAATTTGAAATTCAAATCTGTTTTGTGATTATTGGAGTGTCGTACTTATGTTTTCCACGATTATGCATCCATGTTTGAATGAAATGAAATTGTGCCATGATTTGAGAACTGAAATGTTTTCTATTCTACCATTACATTGATATGCTGATTTAAAATGATTCGATGAATGTATTGGCACACGGATTTGAAATGTTTTGAAATCCCACTTGTGATGATATGGTTCTTATTTGTGGGACGTTGTGCCCTTGTGATACTGTGATGATGACATTGATGATTCCGTAGCTACGAAGGGACTTTGTAGAGGCACGAGTTGCCCGGATACGCTTCTGCAGGAGGTATCCGCAAATGTCCGGTTTATGTTTATTCATAGGCACGAACGGTTGAACCCACATCGGGGGAGGACGTGTGTGACGCCACCGTCTAGCACCGGGCGGTGACCTATTTGACGAGACTGGGCAAGCAAGGAGCTAAGCCCACGGCCAACGTCGGGGTAGAGAGCTACTTTTGAAACACTTTGCATATTAAAACCCCCGATGCGCCTGTCCTTGGTCATGGTAGACCTTTGCCAGGATCCTTTCGGCCAGCTCTATGTTATACTTGATTTTTAAATGGATGCATATATGTGTGATATCGTGTGAATGATTAAAAGAATTCATTTTATTGAACATATCATGATTATTGCGAAACTTGAGTTATTGTTTACGAATGATACTATTTGACACTCCAATATTCACCCACACTATTAGTACTTGAGATTTACCCCCTCACTCACTAAGTATTCTTTCCCGAATACTCACCCCTCCTCTTTCCCTCCCCAGACAGGATTATTGTTACGCCGGAGCGACGCTTCAGAATTTGGAGATCTTGTTGAATTTGGGTGATTTAGAAAGGTGAGATCTTAAGTTTAAATTGAAAGATAGAATTATGTATTTTTATTGTCGACCCTGCGTGGTCTTGTTGAGGTCTGTAGTTGACCGTGTACATATTTTGGGATGACTGTATAAATTTTTGGACTTTTGTTTGCGAAACTCTCATTTCACTTGCATTGAGGCATTTGTAACTATTTAAAGTGTTAACTTGCGAATTTGTAATATATTTGTATAAATTTAGGCCCGCTCGGTGTAGCGGCTGCTCATGCTCTAGTTGGGCATGATAGTAGAAGTCTGTGGCTAGGACTGTTGGTGATTTATAGCCTTGCGTTGTTCTGGATGTCGGTTTTGGGAGTCGTTGGTTTTGGAGAGGCCGGGATGGCCATTTGGTTTATTTTCAGATTGATTTTGAATTATACAGGTTTATACAGGTTATTTGTACATTGGGAGACCTCCGATTTATGGGGAGGTTCTGTCTGATTTTTTGTAGAAATACAGCCGGCATCCAGGGCAACGGGCGGCTGTTCACGATTCCCGGTTCGGGGCGTGACAGTTCGGTTGGTATCAGAGCTCTAGGTTGAGAGCTGTGTTTGATAAAATAGTTAGAAAATATTCCCAAGTATGTTTTAAAAGTCCTCAATGCATGAGAGTTTCATACAGTCATGAGATCCCAGTACAACGGTTTTAGGCATATGAGTTATTCTTTTTAGGGGGTTAGATACGGTGCGTATCTAACCTAGCATATCATTTCTAGCGGTTTTTAAACCGGTAACTTTAATTATTTTTAGGGGGTTAGTTATTTCGTAACTAACCCTAATCTTGAATCATATCTGATTTAAGTTCTTTCTTTGTAAGATTATGATTACTAGACGAGGTACTAGATTTGTAACTGAGATACCTAGAATATTCGAGGATGTTTCCTCATCATGTGCATCCTTCTGGCATGTTTTTAGCCGGCTATTATAGCCATGGTTCCATTACCATCATTTGAGGCATTTATGCAGGTGTATGAGTGACACACCTCCCATTGGATTCGAATGCCTTGATTCATAACTCAAATTCTTTTTAGGGGGTTAGTTACTCCGTAACTAACCCTAATCATTGATTTCTACTTAATGAAAAGGTGCTCTGTTTGCAGAACTATGCCGCCTAGATGTAGTAGGCGCGGTGCACCACTAGAGTCCCTTAGTGTTTGATATACTTGTGGCGCTCGAGACTTCACGAGTACCAGAGGATGTTTCCTCTACTTATGCACTTTCACTAGTGCCACCTTCAGCACCTCCACCTACTGTTATAGCTGAGATTTCTCCACCACCACTCGATGTCTTGAGGCAGTGGCAGGAGTGGTTCAGTAGATATGGGGTGCAGATGCCCCCACCTCTCCCATAGACTCCAGCGACCGCACTTGCGGCCATACTTACTCCTATGACACCAATTCCTCATTCGGTGACCGGTTCTTCCATTTCTAGTCCAACCGATGAGACATCGGTTACTTTGAGGCGCATCCATGAGCTTACTCAGTTGGTGACAGAGTTACGACAGCTCAGATACACAGACTTTTCAGGATCTAGTGATGCCGTAGCGGCGAAGCACTGGATCTATAGGATCCGCAGGATCCTTACTGATGTGGGATTGTCAGAGGAGCTCAGGTTGAGAGTTGTTGAGAGACTCCTCAACGGTGATGCCCTCACTTGGTAAGAGGCTATTTGTGACGAGGCTATTGACTCACTGCGGTAGCAGGACTTCTTGAGGGAGTCCGATCGCAGATATTTTACGGAGTCCTAGTAGGACCATATAGGGTTGAGATCCAGACGAGCCAGGGCTCGAAGTGGGATAGGACTTTTAACTTTTAGGGAAGCCTCTCTCACTTTACATCAACACAGTTTGGACAGGGACCATGTCCCTAGGTGTTTAGAGCATAGGTCCCTAGTGCCTCTAGTTAGTCCATAGCACAGCACCATCCTATCTGCTGTGACTGCGGCTGATGTCATTTTGGAGCTTGCGGAGCTCCCTTTAGATGCTTCTAATATGGGAAGCAATGACATATTTGTAGCTCTTGTCCTGACCTAGGTTTCAGAGGTCAGGTGTCACAGACACACATGGGTGGACTATGGACAGGTCAGCAGGGAGTACCTGCGCACTCAGTACACACCGCTCCATGGACTGCAGCCGGGAGCAACACTGCACTAGGCCCTTCATTACAGTAGTCGAGGGCATAGACCCGCATATATGGTATGACATAGGAGGACGCTTAGGCGAACCCAGATACGACCATGGGTAATCCTCCAGTAGATTCTTTTGTTTAGGAGTTTATAAATACTTTCTTTTTTTTTTTGAAATCATGTATATCATGATACCTATGTACCGTTTTGACTAGTTAAAGCTCTAGAAGCTTAACTATTGTGATCCTCTTTTGAAACCATGCATCTCATGATGATATGTATGGTTATGACTGGTTAAAGCCTTAGAGGCTTGATTACTTGATATATATATACGTGTATCTTTTGCGTATCCTATATTTGTTCCTTTTTCAATTTCTCGCATCATGAGTATCATGAAAATACTCAGAGTTGACGCCCGTGTTCTTATTGACACTGGTTCAAATTTTTCTTACGTGAGAGTATTATTTCGTTCGACAGTTGGGTAGACTGTTATCGTCGCTAGATGAGGAGCTACTAGTTATCACTCCTCTTGATGAACAATTGGTCAGAAAATTCATTGTATAGAGAGTGCTTATCTCTCGTTTGATGGGACCCCGTATATTTGGGGTTAGGTTGGTTAGTGATGATCGAGCAGCATTACTAGGTTGATTTGGAATGAGGCCGACCTTGTTCGACCGCATTTGAGAGATTTACGGAGCAAATGAGGAGCTCCACGGTATTCTTGATTGATCTGTAGAGATGATGACAGAGAGTTTTGAGTCCATGATAACGGACTAGTAGTATATCGATAACGGGTTTGCACTCCCGCCGACAGTGAATCTTCGTAGAGATAATTCTAGAGGAAGCTTATTCCTCCACTTACATTACGCATTTGAGAGGTACAAAAATGTACCTAACTATCCGAGATAGTTATTAGTGGTCTGGTATAAAGAGAGAGTTCGTTGCTTGATGTCTGGTTTGTCAGCAGAGGACGGCCAAGCATCAGTGACCCATAGGCGTTTCGCAGCCTTTTCCTATTTGTTTCGGTAAGACCTTCATTTAGTTTCGAGGACGAAACTTATTTTTAGGGGGTTAGAAAATGTAACACCGACACTACGGTGTTCGAATATTCTTTCCGTTTTTGAATTTAATAAAATGATCCTCAATATATATATATATATATATATATATATATATATATATATATAGAAAATAATTAATTTTATTGATTTCGGTTTTGAGGTTTTTAAATTTAATTTTTTGGTATATTTTAAATACCGTTTTTGGGAATTGTAAAATAAAGTTCGTACACGTATATATATGTAAATAATTATTTATTTATTAATTAATTAATTTATTTACTCAATTAGTTCTTTATAAAAACTCTCTTTATTATAATATATATATAAACAATAATAATAATAATAATAAAAAAAAAAAAAGGAAAGGAATTAAGGTATGAAACCCTAATTCCTCTCTTTTCCTATTCTCTCTCCCTCTCTCTCTTTCTCCCGCCGCTCCCCTCTCCCTCCGCCTCCCTCTTCGCTCCGCCGTCTTCCACCGCAATCGCCGGCAACCACCGCCGCAGCTACCGCTCATCCTCTCCACCTCTTCCTTCGGCTTCTCTCTCACTCTCTGCGATCTCTCTCACCGCGACTCTCTCTCACTTCCTCGCGAATCCCTCGCGGTTTCTCCGCCGCTCACTGCCCTTTTCTCCGCCACCCCATGGTGGTTCAACCACCGACACCCATCTCACTCTCTACCTCCCTCTGTCTCTCAGTTTCCCTCTCTCTCTCTACACGCGCGTCGCGCGCGACAGTGCCTTGCCCGCGCGACTGCTCGCGCGGCTGCCTTGCTCCCAGCGCGCGCCTCTGCGCGCGACCGCCCTGCCCCTGCGCGCGCGACTGCAGCGCGCCATAGCCCTGCATGCCCGACAGCAGCGTGCTACAGCTCCCACGCGCGCGGCTGCTGTGCTGTTGCCCTTGCTCGCCTGCGCGCTCGCGCGCACTTCTCTTCCTTTGCTGCGAGCAGGCCCTACCACCTGCAGAAGCCCCAGCTGAGAGCCCACTGTGACCCCTTCACTGCATAAGTCTTGGACAGAGTTGTAGGCGCACAGACGATAGGGTTGTGGACTGCGAAAAACCCTAGGTGAGGGATTTCTACCTGATTTAGTTAATTGAATGTATTTAGGGTAAATTAGGATAAAAAGTGTTGTATATGTGTAGGATGTATGTTAGATTCGATTTTATAATGCTTTGGGTGAAATTATATGTGATTATTAAGGCTAAGTATAGAAGTTTAAATGAATTGAGTTGTTCTAGATGATAGAATCGTATTGACTTGATTGGAATGACTGCTCTTAGAGTTTAATTTGATGAATGCACGAAAATAGTCGAATTTGGGATTTAAGTTTAAGAATTTATGCAGTCTTTTTAATTATAAGTTGTCCTGCATATAGGAAATCAAAATACTATTTCCGTATGATGAAAATAGGCTTCAATACCTTTAAAATGACATATGGTTTGAAGAAATCGGATGAGAATTGAAAAGTGTATGAATTTTCAAAGAATTTTCTAATTTATAGGAAATTTATGTATTTAGACGTGTTTTCGATTTTAAACGATTTTAGGTTTGAATTTAGCTTGATTTTGATTTGGTTATTTACTTATAATGGAATGAAAATTGATGACATTGGAGTTATTCATAAATCGGAGAAGTTAGGGTTTGTACAAACTTAGGAAAAATGATAAACCCTAAGAATAATTGGAAATTTGATGATTTATGTGATACTTTGATTAGGTTGATCTTGTTGGAGACTCGAGGAGTCAAATTCGGGTTTGATTGTGGAAATAGGGAGTGATTACCCTCCCTAGAATGTGAGTGGGACCCTAATCTCTTGCATGAAATAGTGAAACTTTATTTTTATCATGATTTTAATAAAACATGCTTTTGATATGCGTGATCTCGACGTATGAATTTGAAATTCAAATCTGTTTTGTGATTATTGGAGTGTCGTACTTATGTTTTCCACGATTATGCATCCATGTTTGAATGAAATGAAATTGTGCCATGATTTGAGAACTGAAATGTTTTCTATTCTACCATTACATTGATATGCTGATTTAAAATGATTCGATGAATGTATTGGCACACGGATTTGAAATGTTTTGAAATCCCACTTGTGATGATATGGTTCTTATTTGCGGGACGTTGTGCCCTTGTGATACTGTGATGATGACATTGATGATTCCGTAGCTACGAAGGGACTTTGTAGAGGCACGAGTTGCCCGGATACGCTTCTGCAGGAGGTATCCGCAAATGTCCGGTTTATGTTTATTCATAGGCACGAACGGTTGAACCCACATCGGGGGAGGACGTGTGTGACGTCACCGTCTAGCACCGGGCGGTGACCTATTTGATGAGACTGGGCAAGCAAGGAGCTAAGCCCACGGCCAACGTCGGGGTAGAGAGCTACTTTTGAAACACTTTGCATATTAAAACCCCCGATGCGCCTGTCCTTGGTCATGGTAGACCTTTGCCAGGATCCTTTCGGCCAGCTCTATGTTATACTTGATTTTTAAATGGATGCATATATGTGTGATATCGTGTGAATGATTAAAAGAATTCATTTTATTGAACATATCATGATTATTGCGAAACTTGAGTTATTGTTTACGAATGATACTATTTGACACTCCAATATTCACCCACACTATTAGTACTTGAGATTTACCCCCTCACTCACTGAGTATTCTTTCCCGAATACTCACCCCTCCTCTTTCCCTCCCCAGACAGGATTATTGTTACGCCGGAGCGACGCTTCAGAATTTGGAGATCTTGTTGAATTTGGGTGATTTAGAAAGGTGAGATCTTAAGTTTAAATTGAAAGATAGAATTATGTATTTTTATTGTCGACCCTGCGTGGTCTTGTTGAGGTCTGTAGTTGACCGTGTACATATTTTGGGATGACTGTATAAATTTTTGGACTTTTGTTTGCGAAACTCTCATTTCACTTGCATTGAGGCATTTGTAACTATTTAAAGTGTTAACTTGCGAATTTGTAATATATTTGTATAAATTTAGGCCCGCTCGGTGTAGCGGCTGCTCATGCTCTAGTTGGGCATGACAGTAGAAGTCTGTGGCTAGGACTGTTGGTGATTTATAGCCTTGCGTTGTTCTGGATGTCGATTTTGGGAGTCGTTGGTTTTGGAGAGGCCGGGATGGCCATTTGGTTTATTTTCAGATTGATTTTGAATTATACAGGTTTATACAGGTTATTTGTACATTGGGAGACCTCCGATTTATGGGGAGGTTCTATCCGATTTTTTGTAAAAATACAGCCGGCATCCAGGGCAACGGGCGGCTGTTCACGATTCCCGGTTCGGGGCGTGACAAACCGAGCCGATGCTAGAACAAATGAAGAGGGGCACCTAGTAGCCCCAATCTTTTAAAAGACTAAAACACCCGGCTCCCCATCCAAAGAGGTCCTCACCACCCGCGCAGGGAAACCACCCAAAACAAGAGACCCAAGATCGACTTCAATGATGATGACTTAGTAGGGGTCAACCCCCGATCAACAAAACTCTCTCATCATTACAGGCAAGATTGGGCAATATGAAATCAGAAGAATTTTCATCAATCAGGGAACCAGATGCAATCTCATGTACTGGAATGCCTTTCAACAGATGGGTTATACCCCAGAACACTTGCAGTCTCATACTGGAACTATTAAGAGCTCTTAGGTGAATTGATATACTCCAAAGGCATCATCTCTTTACCTATGACTCTTAGAACTCTGCCCAACCACGTGACAACTTTGGCCATACTCAACGTGGTTAAGCTCCCCTCTCTTTATAACACAATCCTAAGGCACCCTGGCTTGAACGTCTTGGAGGCACTACTGAACGCAAAGCACATGAAGTTCAAGTTCAGGAACCCTAATGGTATCGGGGCCCTATCCTACAATCCGGAGCCCTTAGCACCTTCTCCCAAGTAAACTCTAAGTCTTTCTTTTTACAATTATTTTAGCAATGTCCCCTAGCGGGCGACCTCTGATATTTAGTCTTAACACTCAATTTACTTATTATCAATCTTTTTTTATAACGATGTGTTTTATCTCTTCTTATGAGCTTACTAAGCTAAACCAATTTGCTAAAGTAGTGTTTATTGTTAGGAATCCATCTCCCCAAATGGGTTAAAGTTGCTCTATCCTATCATTAGGGATCTATCTTCCCGGATGGGTCAATGTCGCCCTATCTTATCATTAAGGATCTATCTCCTCGAATGGGCCAACGTTACCCTACCCCATCATTAGGGATCTATCTCCTCAAACGGGCCAACGTCGCCTTGTCCTATTGCTAAGGATTTATCTCCCCGAATAGTCCAACATCTTCTTATCCTATCGTTAGGGATCTATCCTCGCAAATGGGCTAACGTTGCCCTACCTTATCGCTAGGAATCTATATCCCCAAATGGGCCAACATTGCCCCAGACAAATGTGTGATTCTTAATTCACTCAGCATGCATGACTTCTTGGACAGACTTATTAGACACTCATAACTGAATCAAGAAGGGAAATGACTCCCCAACAACACAACCTATCAAGGAACGATCCAACAAACATGGGGCACTAAGTAAAATAAAAACAAAAGATGTATTTCATTTACGCGCCTAGAAGAGAGTACAAGAAAAGTCACAAAAGAAAAGTAGAGATCCCAATCAAGGGACAGGTCGATCATTAGGCTCTACAGAAGTAGCAGGCTTGGGCTCATCAACAGAATCCTTAGTGCTTGGGCGTATAGCGTTCGATAATCCTTCTTACCGAATGATCTCCATAGCATACTAAAGCTTCTCTAACAGTTGACTACAGCGCGTATCATTTGCGACAACAGCCCTCAGCTCGACCAACTCTCGTTCAGCAGATTGGAGAGATCAGCCACTCATCTCGGCCAGTTTCCTTGCAGCCTGAAGGGATGCCTCGCATACCATAGCCTCCGCCTCTAGCTCCCTACACCGCTGAAGGGCCACACCCCGTTCGGCCCGCGATTGCTCTATTTCCTCGACACAGGCACTCGTAGCAACCTTCGAAGACTTCGCCATCTTAAGCTTACTTTCGTTCTATGAAAGGGTCTCCTCTAACTGAGAAATGTCTTTCGATATTTGGTCAAACCAACGCCTCATATAACTCAGAATCTGCTCCTTGCGTCACTTCTAGAAATCTACCAGAGTTATAGTCTACACAATTAAACACTAGTCAGCAATCTGAAAAGGGAAAAACCCATGAGAGCAAAGAAAGAAAAGAGTATCATCATAGCTGCCAAAAACAATGTCTCGTTGCCCCGCTCAAGTGAAAGCTTATTCAACTCCAAGTCAAAACAATAAAAATCTTGTCGATCGACTGTTCGTTTCGACGATGTCCACATAACGATCATGATGATCTCCAACACTAATCGTCACTGTCCCATGTTCTTTTGAGCCCTTATGCCTGTCAAAAGACCGAACAGGGATGGGACGAGGGAGTACTTCCTCCTCGAGCACTTTTTGTTTGCCCCTGTCCAAGGGAAATAGCAGAATAGTAGTAGACGATCCTGTGTCGGGCCCCTCTTCTAAGTCGGAGCCAGCATCTTTAGAACTCTCTAGGGAAAGTCCCCTCCGCCTCTATTGAAACCTCAAAGACCTAGTCCTCTTCACTTACCGAGGTACCCTCACCTATCCCATCGTTAGAGCACTCACCTCCGCTAACATCTACTAGCTCATTGGCAACCGTTCAAGCAGACTCATGTCTCTCTGGACTCTCACCAAACTCTTCCTCTGGAAACTCTTACAACTACACTCGCCTTCTTTTAACTCTCAACAAAGCAAGTGGGGTCAAATTGGTCGAACAGGCCCTCAACGTACACACTGTCCCTTCCGGGACCCCCTCCAATCTTTCCCTCATCTGACATTCGATGGTGATCTCTTTCAAATCCTCCTTTGTGGTGAAATGAAGATAGCCCACAAGCCTCTTATTCGTGTTTCAAACAACGGGGCCCTCTCAATTCCCCTCCTTTCGCTAAACAAAAGACCCGCTAGTGACAGCATCTCATTATCTAAAAGATGATTGATCCAGACGCTTCTTCATGAAATCTTGTAGTACTTTCCTACAGATTGAACAAAGCCCGAATAATGACAATGTTTACAGGGCTTCAATCTAACAAATAGGTCTGTATTAGGAGCTAAAAGCTTTAGCATTGAACCTTTCCTCAAGAATTCAATGAAAAAATACATGTACATCTAACTTTTATCGATGGTCTCACTGTATATGAACTTCCAGTTTGACTCTGGCCAAGTCTGCAGACAGAACCAACCTTTGGTGGAACCCTTCTTCCCACATTTCTTCAATGTGAACACAGATACCAGGATTTCGAAATCAAAGTGTAATTGACAAAAGCTCATTAAAGAAATAAGTGCGACCACCAAACGCCAAGCACTGAGGATCGAAAAAGTAGGAAATATGCTCCAACGAAACAGGACCCTTGCAATAGGGCCAATGTAAGGCACTTTCAAACCATATTTCACTAATTGTTTGTACATTGGGACCCGATTCCTAAAGGTCATGTTGGCTCTATCAGCATCAGTCGCCGACACAATCTCAAGGTCATCGCCCAACTGCATCGTGCTTTTGATTTTGCATAATTCCTTCTGTAGCATGGTGCTCTTAATGTCTCCAATGCCCAAAGAAGAACCAAATGATGAACCTTTAGCCATTTCCCTTAGAAGATCTCCACAGAAAGCTGAATTATTGAAAAGCTCGATTGCCAAGAAGGTGAGGAAGATAATGGGGAACTATTTGACGGATGTGCAAAATAAAAAGCATGTTGGAAACAGTTCGTGGTAACTGAAGTGCCACATGTTACATTTAATGCTTTGATTTGCAAAGATCTAAAGGGTCTTATCTAGACTATACTCCTGATGTTCCTCCTCCAAAGCAATAACAAGAGTGGTAGTAAATGATGATGCATAATAAGAATGGCCCAAACTGTATTGGGCTCCAGGCCAATCTGAAACGTTATGAGTGACTCTTGCGGCCTAGTTATTCCATCAGTCAATATCTTCCCGTTGGCTAGCCATCTGATCTATTACTGTCATGAGACTCTAGACTCTCTGAACCCCCAGATCCAAGGGGTATACCGTCTAAAAAGTGTCATCAATACGGGATCCATCTCCTAGGCGAGTAAACACGGCTCATACTTTCTTTCTTGGCATGCACTGATCATGTCTTGATTAGCAAACTGTTGACTGGTCGTAATGTTCACTCAGTGATCGATGATTGTCACCCGACTCGCTAATGTAAATATCATTTTCTCCTACAAACGCGAAAAAAATCTCTCGTAAACAGAAGGGAAACTCCCAACACATGGAAAGGAATCCACATGATTGCCTGGACTTTCCAAATCGAAAATCATTGAGACCTTTTGCAATCTTTTCGCTATGGTCCCGTGATCTCGAGATATTTCTATAAGAAAGTTAGGGTTTCAACGGCTCACTAATATATATCACTTGCACCAGGTAACTATATATTTATTATGAGGACAATCGACTAGATACGCTTCCTATTTCGCTAAGCTTACATATGATCTTACGAGACTTTTCTTTTAGTCTGCTCTTCCCTTTCGAAAACTACTCTCTAATTTGAATATCAGAGCCTCCTCTGCCGAAATCCCCTTCGATGATTTTTTACAGGTCTTATCAATCGAGATCATATGGTGATCAAGTCTTTTCGTTTAAGTTAATAGAACCATTATCTGTAAAGACAAATCCACTCCCAATAAAAATAAATCTCAAAATCTAACAAATAGTTAAAATTACCTAAATCTTTTATTCCAAATTGTTGACCAAGGAAATCATTAAAAGAATATATTCCCCTGCATCAGCACCATTCATAATCATATCATCTTTATTAAAACAAACAAAATACTATTGGCCCCACAATTTATAAATCTAGACAGTTGAGCCATGTGGAGCAATCATGAATCCCAATTGAGACATCATGGAATAAACTAAGCTAGTGGACCATGTTTAAGACAACGGCCAGGATGGTTTCCTCCCAAAATCCCTCAAGAGAAGACCCCCCCCTTCCTCCAAAAAAAAAAGGAACACAAATTGCGTCAAGAATATGTTCCTACTTTCTTTCAACATGATTATTTTGTTGAGACATGAAAAGCAAGATTCATGAGAAATAGTGCCAATAACATTCCTTTTAAGGAGGTTTCTAAAACCCTTTTTCGTCCTTTCCCATTTGTGATTCGATTAAAAAAATAATAAAAAAAAAAACCTTTGGAATTTTTGTTTTAAATTTTATTCAAGACATTTAAAAGTTATTTTTAATTTAAACACATAAAGACCAATCCTACAATCTTAGAAACCCTAATATATCCTGAATTTCCTTTCCCTTGCCGGAAAATTGATTGCCACCATTCTTCGGGCATTAACACTAGCAGTAAGTGACCTTCCCTTCAAATTGAAGCATTAATCTCTCATATTTAAGTCCTTGAGCATGGTCAAATTTTAAAAACCACTTTTGAGCCTTAAATTTCTTTTATTTATGTTTTTGTTCTTAACTCTTCCTTTGCCATCTAGCAATCCGGCCATTTAATGTCTTAAAAAGGGTTCTTGGTCTTCCTGCTATTGTTTTTCGACCTTTGGGAGGGTTGCCGTCACAGAAAATCACCCTTTTAGTTACAAATTTTGAACCCTAACCGCAGTTCTGGTTTTAAAAAGAAAATATCCTTTATATGATGTTGTTGTCCGAAACCATCCCTTTCTGTAAATATTTTAGAAATTCTCTTTGAAATTTTTAGAAAAACATTTTTGCAAATTTCCAAAAATTTTTATTCTTATCCAAAAATTGTTTTTTAAGTCGCTTTTTAGTTTGGTTTCAAGTTTTTAAGGGGTCAAAATGCAATTTCTCAAAAAGCAAGGTCAATTTGCAATTTTTGAGAGTTCAAATGGCAAATTTATAATCTTTGAAAATAACTTTTAGAAAGCATTAGATAAGTTCTAATGCATAAAAAATAATTCTCAGATTGTAGAGAATAATTTCCCTTCTAAACTATGGGCAATTCCAAGGTACAATTGAACAACACAAGTTCTATTAAAAATTTAACCTTTAATTTTTTTTGTTTATCTATGTATATTACTGCATCATTACTCTACATAATTTGTGTTAACAAGTTGTTAAATTATTTATCAGTCTTATTTATCTCTGAATTATTCATTTTTTTCTTTATCTGATAATCTGTACCTAACTCTTTTTGTATCCAGAAGTTTAGCGTTACAACACTTTTTACATGGACACTAAATAGCATCTCCATCCATGAAGTCAGATTAACTCCACACAAGCTCAAAAATAAAAAAACAATTAACACCAAAAACCAATTGCTCACAAACTCCAAAAACTATTGCACTTCAGCCGCAAATTTAGATATAACCCCTCAATGCCAAATAAGTTATTATTATACATCCAACTCCTATTTTCTTCTACTTTTTTTTTATGCATACAATGATACTCAAAATCGAATCTATTAGGATAAGAAAGAAGAATGTATCATTTGAGTTAAAGCTCATTGATTTCTTCTATTTTCTCTAGTATATACAATATATACGTTATCTCTAGTATATACAATATATACGTTATCATTGATGCTCAATTAATTAATTCAGTTGTACATTAATTTATGTTGTGAATACAACTCTAAGATAAGAAGAATGGACACTTATCTGTGTTCACATTGATCATAAAATACTAATCTGAATGTCACATTAATTTGACATGTGCGAATCAACAACAAAAAAAAATATTACAACTAAACGGAAATAACTGTAATTATAATTATTCAAAAAATATATATATTCTAAGCAAAGAACATGGTTTATAACCTTTTATGTGAATTAAAATTGTCACTTTATTGATTGACAAAATCTAATTTCACTCCCAAAAGAATTTGCTATTCTTTTTGTAGTAGAAAATGAACACACAGAATGATAAATAAGGAATTTGGTGATGCAAAAGCTATCGGCACAGAGTGGTGTTATGGTATGGGCTAGCAACGCACTTTGCGACACCATGAGATCGTTGCTCAAGTACCTTCCTATCTTGAGGTGACGAATCAATAGAAAGACAGACGCATAGAAAGAAGCATCGCAAAAAGCAGAAAATAGCAATGCCATTATCCGAACATCATCGAATCAAGTGCCTGACTTGACTCAAACGATCATTAAAAAAGTAGCCAGTGATCAAATTATCTATCCTCTTCACTACTCTTCAGTAGCCCATTGCCAGATTTAATTGAAATCTACTCACCAAACTGATTGCATAACAAATATATGGATATGTACACAATATTGTATACATAAGACTACCCACTGCACTAGTATAAATGACTCTTTTTTCATTTCTATTATCTCTTCCTAAGTCTTAGAGCATATCTCAAAACTCAAACTATCACCGCTAGCAGCAAGACTATTAATAGGTTTATAATCGTTCATTCTGAAGTGTTCAAGAATCTTTTTGATATATGGCTCTTATGAAAGAGTTAACATCCTTTTTAAGCGATCCCTCTGCATCTTAACTCTGAAAATGAACTCAACCTTATTCATATCCTTCATATCAAAACTCGATGATAACCATATTTGAATGGTCATCAAATACCCTTTGTTATTCCTAACTAACAATATGTAGTCCACATACAAAGATAGAATTACAAAAAAAATCATCAGAATGTTTAACATATACGCAATGATCCTCCTCGATTATTATAAAACCATAAGATATCGGCTCATCGTGAAATCTTAAGTACCACTGCTTGAATAACTATTTAAAGGACTGACTTTATTCTCCTAACCTATAGGAACAAAATCAAATGATTATTCCATATTGATCTCCTTTTCTAATTTCCCATTCAAGAAAGCAATCTTAACATCCATCTAATATAATTCTAAATTTATGTCCACGATAATAGTTAGAAGTAAACAGATCGAGGTAAATTTGACTACAGGAGAGAAGATCTCCTTGTAGTCCATACCCTTTGTTTGTGTGCGAGTCATATATCTCTTAATTGATCCATCAGATTTTCTCTTAATCTTAAGAATTCACTTGTTCCCAACAATTTTTCCACTCTCAAGTAAATCAACCAAGTTCCAGATTTCATTAATTTTCATCAAGTCCATCAAGTCCATTCATTCTTCCATAACCTTTAGCCATTTCTTGGACTGTCTTAAATTTCTTTTCATCCACAGGAATCACAATGAGAGTCTCACTATCAATTGAAAAGCAACATTTCGGTGTGCTTTTACGAATATTCCTGCGACGAAGATTAGGTGAAACCTTGTTACCCTTAATGGACTGCTTCCACTATGATCAGGATCCTTAACTGCTCTTTGAATTCCCACATTGGATTCAGTTGAACTACTAAACTCATCCATTTCATGAAAGGTAAAGTTTTTCTCAATTTCATCTCTCTTAGGAAAATCATTCTCTAGGAATATAACATCAAGAGACTCATCTCTGTAATAGTACCATCTATATATTTACCTATGAACATAAACCCCTTAGAGTGTTCTAAGTACTTAATAAAGATACGATTTTTTTCTCGTGGGTCTAACTTGTCGTGTGGATGTGAAGAATCATGAAAATATACAGCACATCTCCAAGGTCTCATAACTAAGGTCAAACTTTCTCCCTGTCTATAGCTCATATGAGATACTCATTATAGATTTCGATGGAACACTATTAGGAATATAGGTTATAGACAATAAAGCATATCCCTAATAAGAGATAGGTAAATTCACCTGCGTTATCATCAACCTAACCATCTCCAATAGTATCATATTCCTTTTTTCTTAGCTACTCCATTCTATTAAGAAATAGTAAGAATAGTCCACTATTTTGTGATAACCTTCTTGAAATAAAGCTCTTTAAACTATTCAAATAAATACTCGAGCTCTCAATCAGTTTTGATAAATTTAACTCACATGTCTAATTAATTTTCGACCTTGCTCATAAATCTCTTGAAATATTCCATTGTTTCAGAATTATGCAAGATCAAATAGATATAACAAAAACATATGTAATCATTAATGAACATTATAAAATATATAGCTCCATTTTTAATTCTCACGTTTATTGGGCCACAAATATCAAAATGAACCAACTATAATGAAGCCCCAGTTCTAATAGCCTTACCAAATGATTTTCTTGTGATTTAACTAGCAAGCCAAAATTCACATGTAAGTAACTCAACTTTGATTAATGATTCCATTGGAGGTGGATTATGGCTCTACAAATACCGGCTTCTCTGTGACTCGAACGATTACCGTCGATAGAGTGCGAGCCCTACAAAAATCATCAGATGGTGTTCCGACAGGGGAGACTCTGACGCTCAAGTCAAAAAGAATGGTTTTCGAATGTAATGAATCAGATTGAGAGCATTAGAGAGGGAAAGATTCCCTATGACCAGTGTATCCAATGTGTAAGACCCAGAGAGCGTACCTGACTTAATAGATCTGAAGGTATCTTATACCTGACGGAATCGTGTGTTTTCGGGACGTTACAACCCTACTTTCCTTATAGAGATGGTCCGAAAATCTCAAGAGTCAAATATTCCAAAACCTTCACGATCCTTATCATATGGAAGTTCCGTTATTCGAGAAAATCTTTTCCTTATCAGTAAGATTTTGGAGATACTGCTCTTAAGTAGGAAATTGAGATTGTTGGGGTGCTTTGACCATTCCTTAGAATCGATTTAGGCCATCAGCTTTCAATTGATCGTTTAGCTAATGCAGGGCCTTCAAGACTTGCTCGTTCGGTGGACTAAGGGCTAAGTATCCCTTTAGGGAGATAAATTCTACTTGGCAAATCTCGTTCGGTAGGTGGGGTGACTTAGGTTCTGTCGTTCGGGAGATGAGGCGACTAGGACCCTTCAATAAATCACTTGAGTGGCCATAAAGAGTAGTCGTTCTATGATACTAGGCTGTGCTCACCTGTCGATCGGTCAGTTGTTCCATCGGTTGGAGCGATCCTTTCTGAATTGTGGATCTCGTATGTGGGCCTTTTAAGCGTTGACCCTTTGAAACAGATATTGGGTTATGTCACATCATTTGCCCCCGACTCATGGTATTCTTTCTTGAGAAAGGCGACAGGAGTTATAACCATTAGAAAAGGCATGAGACTTTTGGGCGCGACCTCGGTCACTTCGATTTTTGAGAATCGTCTCCTATACGCTTTATAAAGATACACGTTCGTCAAGATATTACATAATCTAGTATTCTTACCTGTTACTCTCTTGATCTTTTGTGAAAAGCTTTTCCTGAAAAAATATCAAAAGATTCTTCCTCGTTAAGAGGTATAGACAACATTTGGAGCACGATGACTGAAGGGCAACTGTAGGAAATCCGAAAGGACATGTCGCTCAAAAGCGACTTCGAACTAGCGTTGCCTGGTAAAGAAGACGGGGGGAATCATGCCCCCAATGGCTGTGTCCCGATGTATAAACAATATATGAAGTATGGTTGGAAGGTCCCATATACGGGCCCTCTGGCAGAGATTTTGAGATACTAAAATGTCCACCCCTCGATGCTTATCCCTAGTGCTTGGCATTTTGTGATCACCCTGATTTCTCTTTTAGGGTTTTGTCATATCCATTTGACTTGGAGATTCTATGGGCACTTTTTTCTTGGGTACGATGTAGTGCTCGAGGCTCCATCCAAAGTTGGTATAAACTGTAGACCCGTCAGGAGTCTCATTAGAAATTCTTCTACAACGAATCTCAAGACAAACACTGGATGCAGAAAGTTTTTTTACGTGAAGTTTTTAAACATGGATTTTCTTCCGGTGCTTCCGGGTGCCGATCAAGTGCCCTTATTGAATATGAAAATCCCGGATCTCCTTCGACACTCTCGCTTCTTGCGGTTTGTTGGCCGCTATTGTGAGTCTACTCGATGGAGTATTTGGGTAGATTCTTTAGTGGAGGACCAGATATTACTACTGTCTAGTTTGCTAGTCGATAAGGTGAGGCAAATCAATAAGCCCATCTTACTGGAGTAAAAGGAGAAGGAGTTGGTTGATATTATACTGTCTATGAATACACTTCTCCTGGAGGATATTTCGACTGATCAGGAGGTGCAACTGAATGCAAAGAGGTCGGCGAAGGCAACCAATACTCCTCCTAAGACTCAATCGAAGAGACCAAGGGTTCGGTCGGCTGAACCATCTGCTAGTGAAGAGAGACCAGTGGAAACTAGAGAACGTGCATCTTCTCAAGAGCATGTCGAACCAATTGGGAGTCAGTCATATGCTTTGGCAATGACTGTTCGTGCATCAGCTAGGAGTAATGGGGAGGAAGCCCTGAACGAAGGAATTCCTAAGATGACGAAGGGCACTTCAGCTCTGAGTCTACTGTTGCAGGGAGAGACTTCGATGGGGCCTGATGTTTCTGCCCCTGTTCTGAGGGAGGCGTTCGAACGATCTCCTCAAGTATCCCAATGTTCCCTGTATGATGGCGAAGACAAGGCTAGCCTTCTGCCTCCTATTTTGGTTGAGTCGCTCAACGGTCAGGAGGATGATCCAGAAGAGGAATCGGTAGCGATCTGTATGGGAGACCGTCAGTATAGCTGTATCGATATGAAGGAAGCATTACAATTGGCCGAACGGTTTGAGTTTCGCTCTAAACTCGCGCTCCATACAATATATTCGAATCATGTTGATAAGGCTCTTCACTCTCTCTATCTGACGATAAGTATTTTTTGCCGAGACTCTGTTTACATTTTTTATTACATAACTCTGACTGTTGAGTGCACTTATTCTCAGACTGCGACTTTGACCGAGTTCCAAAGACAGGAAGAAGTCCAAGGAATGCCTTGTTCACTTGGCTAACCGGGTATTGGTGCTGAAAGATGCTCTTGAGAATAAGGAAAATGACATTGAAAGGGACAGATCGAATGTCTGCAACAGGACATGGCCTTGTTTTAAGAAAGTTATGAAAAACTGAAAGCCAAGGTGTGCATTCGTGAAGCGAAGTTAGCGGCCGGCGAGACGTTAGCTCACCTTCAGGAGGAATCTCTCCAGAATGCCGAACGGGAGTGGCTAACCTCAAAGTGTCTGTCACCAAGGACGTTACCAACCTCCAACTTTCTCAGCATAGGTTGTTTGAGCATTTGAGGTGTGCTGAGGAGATTCTTCGATAGGCCGATAGATATAAGGCTTTATCTCTTTTTAAGGGGTCAGTCGAGGGGATGACAACGGATCGGGACTCTATCCAAATGGCCTCTGTTGTTCCTTCTGATCCTGTGTAATTTTATATCATCTTGATAATGAAAAGATTTTCTTCTTTGTGTGCACCTATCCGAAGGTGTCGCTCAGATCATTTGTCTGATACTCTGTCAAACTGTAGTGACCTTTCTCGTAAAAGGGGATCGTTAAAATGCTATGAACCCTTTAGGGGATTGTACCACCAAGGGTTTTCTCATTGAAAGGCCTTGTAGTTTTGTTTGGAGAGCTAAGTTGGTTATCTAATAGAAATTAGGACGACTTAGGCCCAATACTCAGTAAGAGTAGGGCGGTGTTAACCCGTTCGGGGAGTTGTATCCCAATGATCATTTGATAAGATCAGGGTGATTTAGCCCCTCCATATGGTAAGAAATGATTGGTAGTAGAGTCGTGTCTACCCATTCGGGGAGTTCCATCACTTATTGATGACATGTTCGATCGATAGGAAACTCTAGATAAGAGGGCCGTGTCCACCCGTTCGGGGAATTCCATCCCTTTTTGATGACATGTTCATTTGGCAGGATCAGGGCGACTTAATCCCAATGTACAGTAGGAAACGATTGATAGTAGGGCCGTACCCACCCGTTTGGGGAGTTCCATCCCACTTTTGATGACACGTTCGTTCGGTAGAATCAAGATAACTTAATCCCAACATATGGCAGGAAACGATCGATAGTAAGGCTGTATCTACCCGTTCGGGGAGTTCCATCTCCTTTTTGACAACACATTTGTTCGATAGAATCAGGGCGACTTAGCCCCAATGTAAGGTAGGAAACAATCGATAGTAGGGTCGTGTCCACCCGTTCGGGGAGTTCCATCTCTTTTTTTACGACACGTTCGTTTGGTGGGATCAATGCGACTTAGCCCCAACGTACGGTAGGAAATGATTGATAGTAGGGCCAAGTCCACCCGTTCGGGGAGTTCCATCCTTCTTTTGATGATGCGTTCGTTTAATAGGATCAGAGCGACTCAAACCCAATGTACGACAGGAAACAATCGATAGTAAGGCCGTATTCACCTATTCGGGGAGTTCTATCCTGCTTTTGACAACACGTTCATTCGGTAGGATTAGTGCGACTTAGACCCAACGTACGATAGAAAACGATCGATAGTAGTGCCGTGTCCACCCATTCAGGGAGTTCTATTCCGTTTTTGATGACACGTTCGTTCGATACAGAAAATTAACCATACCATGATTGACTGGCGAGACAAGCCGTAATGGAAAAGCAAATAATAATTGATTCTTCTATCGATTATTCAGGATCACGTGTCATAAGCCGTCGTAGGAATGATCACTAGATGAAGTAAAGGCGTAGGATTCTTTTTCAAGGAAAGTCATATGTCAGACAAATGCTGGTGGGAACATAAGGTTCATGCAGGGTGTTTTTATCATTAATCTGAAGGCTCACCCCTTCTGGTCCATCGTACGGGGGTCTAGGGTTCAGTTGGTTGGGTGGCGGATTGCGCCGGTCTGGGGAAGGTAGATTCCTCCCTTCCGTACTGATGAACCTTTGCAACCTTCTGCTACAAACCAGAAACTCTAACTCATCTTTGAGCCTCTTACACTCATCGTTCATATGATCATAATCCCGATGAAAGTAACAATACTTGGACTTATCCTTCTTGGAGTCTTCCTTTTTGGAACAAGGGAGCCACTTGCAATACAATTTATTCTTGATTTGATATAGGATCCGATTCGGGTCTCGTTCAGCGGCGTGTAAATACTAAACCTTTGTGAGGGTAGAGGCCCTGGTCTACTCTTTTTTGGGGAAGGCTGACGAGGTGATCAACTACATTATTTTCAATTCGAACGGCTCTTTCGTCGATTGAACGCCTCCGCTTCTTCTGCCGTAATGTATTTTTTGGCTCGGGAGTAAATTTCTTGAATAGTTGAAGGGGGATCTTTCGTAATGGAGGTCTTCATGCTAGAGGGGCATAAACCCGTTAGAAGGGCAGCTAATGCGATGGAATGGTCCAAAGCTAGGACCTTCAATATCTCTGCTTTGAATTTCTCTAGGAAATCTCTCAAGGGCTCGTCTTCCTGCTGCCGCAATGATAACAAGGAGGTGGACTTTCGCTTGTCTCCTCGACTGATTATAAAGTGAGTCTCGAACTGCTATCAAAATTGGATGAAACTATTGATACTGAATGACAGAATAGAGTTAAACCATGCCAGACCATTGCCCTTGGGTGTAATGGGGAAGTGTTTACACATGACCGCATCTGACAGGTCCCTAGAGACCATACTGTTATGAAGTGGGCGGCATGATCACGGGGGTCGGTTGTTCCATCGTATCTCTCTATAGGAGATAAAAGGACATCTCGTGGCATCGGTTCCATGGAGATCTTCAGATCAAAAGGCAATACTCCTAAAGGGTGGAGAGGACTTTCATCCTTCTTCGCACCTACCTTTCTAAGCTTGACAACTACAAATTATTCGATTTGTATTCTCAGATCTTCTGGTTTGTGATGAGAGGTCACCGATGGTTCATAGTTTATAGAAGACATTTGTCACTAGGGACGTTTATGTCCAGAGTTAGCTGCAGATGACTGGCCATCCAGCCTAAGGGCTTGACTGAGTCCTTCTAGTTGTTTGCTCATATCTTGGAGTCTAGACTCCAAACTATCCATATGGGGATGTCTAGCTTGTTTCGGGTCAGGAGTTACAATCGACTATTCTTAAGTTGCAGGTTGTGGGACCTGTTCCGGGTGAGATGTCTGAGGAGAAACCATACGAACATGGACGGAGTAATCGGGCGCCACAGGAAGGACGACTTCGGATAGTATTGCGGTACAGCCATCTATGGTGGGGGCAGCTTTCGAGGATGTGCGTGGTGATTTATCAATTTTACAAAGATTACTCTAGTCTGTTCCCACAAACGATGCCAATATATTGGAAATGGGTTATAACTTCACAGATACCGGCTTCTCAGTGACTCGAACGATTACCATCGATGGAGTCCGAGACCTGCAAAAACCGCCAGAGGGTACTCCGACGAGGGAAGCTCCGACTCTCAAGTCAGAAAGAGCGGTTTTCAAATGTAATGAAACAAACTGAGAGATTTAGAGAGTGAGAGATTCCCTGTGATCAATGTGTCCAATGTGTAAGGTCTAGAGAGTATACCTGACTTAGAAGGTCTGAAGGTATCTTATACCTAACGGAGTCATGTGTTTTCAGGGCGTTACAACCCTACTTTCCTTATGGAGATGGTCCGAAAATCTCGGGAGTTAAATATTCCAAAACGTTCGTGATCTATATCATATGGGAAGTTTCGTTATTCGAGGAGATCTTTTCCTTATCTGTAAGATTCTGGAAATACTACTCTTAAGTAGGAAACCGACGTCGTTGGGGTGTTTTGACCCTTCTTTAGGATCGATTTAGGCCGTCAGCTTTCGATCGGTTATTTAGCTAATGCAGGGCTTTCGAGACTTGCTCGTTCGATGGACCAAGGGCTAAGTATCCATTCAGGTAGATAAATCCTACTTGACAAATCTAGTTCGATAGGCAGGGCGACTTAGGATTTGTCGTTCAGGAGACGAGGCGACTAGGACCTTTCGTTAGATCACTTGAGTGGCCATAGAGGGTAGTCGTTTTATGATACCGGGTTGTGCTTGCCCGTCGATCGGTCAGTTTTTTCATCGATTGGAGTGATCCCTTCTGAGTTGTGTGTGTCGTCTGTGGGCCTTTTAAGTGTTGACCCTTTGAAACGGATGTTGGGCCATGTCCCATCAGGTTCTGAAAAACCATTCACTATAAACTAGTTCATCCTCTTTTTGCCCTGTGTGTTCCAATCTAGAATATCATATATTCATGTCGTCTACATTATGATTAAATGTTAAGGCAATAGATAAATCACAAAATACAAGAATCCAGTGCATACAAACCATCATAAACAAATCCAGATCGTTACACAAAATGTCATAGTTAAAAGATAAAGAAGAGTTCATAAAAGATATTACATATCCCAAACGATGTAATATTATATATCACAAATGATCTAAACAAAGTACAGAAATCAGATTCTATTGAATGTTTAGCACATAAAGTACATCATGTAAGTAAAGGGCTAGGCCACTTCACAACTCTAGCTTGCAAGTGCCTATATCCCTCACGATCACAAATACTCCATTCCCCACCTATATCCTCCTCACATGAGGACTCAATCAATAGAACTTCATAAACGTGCTCTTGTCACGAGCTATATACTCTGTGACTCCTGAGACTATAATCCACAAAGAAAAGTAATCAGTTAACATTATTGTGAAAGAGACATATATCAAATCATAAATAAAAGAAGTATGATATATTATTCACTCATCACATTCACAAACGTAATGACCAATTTTACCACAAATGTAGCATTTCACCTTGGTTTTATCCATTGACTTCTTTCTTGCGTTTCTTGCGTTTTTGTGCCTTGTTGCTAGACTTTTCAAGTAACTTTCCCTTGCCTCTATTAGCTCTTCCTATCATGCCTCTTCCACTTGCATTTAACACCGTAAGAGCCCTAACTTGACTTTGCTACAAAAGCATGACATGAGAGTGGACTATTGGCCTCCTAATGTTTCTCCTCCAACTCACAATAAGACTGATATCAGTAAAAGTATGAATGCTCTCGTTGTGAATAAGATACATTTTCATGATTTTTCATGAATTAGGTAAGAACTGGATCACTCCCAGAGCATGCAACTCATCTAAAATTGGTTTACCGATATTCTTCACTATGCTATCATACTCGACATCTGCATTAAATGTTGTTTCACAAAATGATTAGACCGCTTCTTATAAATTATGAACTTATAAGTTAACATTCTCAATTTAGAAGCTGAACAAATGTCATAATACTCTTTCAAAGTAAGCCAAATAGCCTTAGTAGTGGGATACTGTGCACACACAAATATCAAATCATCGTGCATACTACTGATAAAGATCGCCTTAACTTGGCTTTTCTTTTTCTTCCATGCATATTAAATCTCCTAATTCTGTCTACCTTGTGCCATAGTAATACCTTCCTCAAGGTTCACCAAGAACCCATGCACGATCTTGTTCCTCGAGGAAGTACTAGATCTTCCGGTGCCATATATCATAATTCCCACCATTTAGCTTGTCCTCTTTGACAAAATCAATTATGACATTTTTCGATGTAGCCATAATATTTGATACATAAAAAAAAGATGTTAGTGACTAAATTAATATTAAATCCTCGATGTATTAAATTTATATACTCTTTGAATCAACAAATACGAGATAATTTGTATATGGACCCAAAATCGAATGAATGAATTTACTAACCCATCTTTCACCATTCAGATTCACATCTCATCATCTTATATTTGGATTCGATGCATAAAATACCCACAAAAATGTCACAAAACACATATTTTCGTGAATTTCATAGATAAAGTCAAAAAATTGCAGTCAGACACCAACACATGCCTCCTCCGGTGGCTTATGTGCCTCTACGTGTGGTCCACACATTGAACAAGCTTTCCATGCACTTGTACACACCAATAGAGAACTTAACACAAGGTCACACGCCCGCTATGTGCTTCCACATGCCTTCACGCATGGGTTCGGGTTGACTCTTTGGATCTCACACACCACTATGCATGTGCTCTTCACGCGCCTACGGGTTTTCTTCACCTAACTCTATGCATAAGTAAGGTTCACAAACCATTTTCAACCCGACTCTAAAATTGTCAATTCTAAACTATTTTGTGTCACAATTTCACATGGGTTTTCATATCTAACTCCTAAAAATCTTTTTAAGTTTAATTTTTGGATGAATCAAATCTGTCGATTTCTAACCCAAATTCTAAATCCCTTCGCCAAAAAATATGGGCTTTCCAATGTCAAAAGATTCACTGTAACAATCGTTTTCTATGTTTTGGCACATGTAGAACCTATTTTTCGGTCTCGGTTTGTCAAAACGAGTTTATTTTGGGCATGGATCTAAAGGTTGTCCCCTACAGTTCAGTGAAAGAATTTCAAAAAATTCATGATCCAAGAGCATCCAAAAAATTGAATAAAAAATATGTTCATGCCAAGATTAATTTTAAATAAACCTAACTGCTCTAATACTAATGTTTGGTTTATTTTACTAAAATTAAATACAAAAGCGAAAGAAAAAAAAGAAATCGTATATTTAAACAGTGATCGATTACCACTCGAATATCCCAAACCAATTATAGTATAAATTATGAACAATCGAACCAATACTTTTTTCAACAATATGTCACTCCAAATCCAAGTGATTAATATATAAATGATATTCAATAATTTTTCTCTCTCAGAAAAAATTATTTTCTCACAATGTTTCTCTCACATTATGTATCTCACACTCAACAATGTGTTTTTTCCATAAATTTTTCCACTGTAACTTTTTTGAGTAAGTTATGAGAGAGAAGAAAGAGAAAGGGATAATTAACTACTCTCTTAACCGTTCCCCCCAATCCACATGATATTTTAAATTTGATATTTAAAATACCAAATTACATAAAATGCCCTTATGGGCATACAAACCTTCATCTACAAATCTCATTTTTGCCACATATACTTATTTTTTTCTCTTCTTTATTTTATTAGTATAGGATAAAAATATTTAATGGCAGAGGAGAGCGAGAAAAAATAATCAAGAGGAGTAATTTAGTAAAATTAAAGTATATTTTTATATAATTGAGATCATTTAATTACTTTCTTAATTCATTTGCAAAATCTTAGATGTGGGATAAATCAGAACGGAGGAATTATGTGTTGCTTCTGTTGCAAAAGGATTTGATTCCTTTGTTGAAAGATTACCATAAGAATGATATCTTTAAAATAATTATATATCTAACACTAACTAAATTTTGTCAAAACTAAGCATAAAACTTTGTTTTCCGAGTTCAAATTTGATCAAACCGTCATAGTTTGCTCCTAGGGCAAATCCAAATTCAACAGAGAAAGTCAATGCAAACTTCAAAAATTGTAGCCGAGGCCCACATATCTAAGCTTGGCAAATTGCAAGTCGATGGTTGATGCATGTGGGGGTGAAAAATCATTGGACAGCTGAGATACAAAGCTGGAATTTGAAATATTTTAAATATCATTAGACAGCTGGGATACATAGCTGGAGTCATGAGCATCAATATAAAATTAAACGAAAGGCCCAAAACGTTCCAAAAAATTATCCTCCAGCGTTGATCATGGCCAGTGGAGCAAAGAAGGTGGAGGGCACAATGACTAATAAAATCACAATTTGCAACTCCAACTTTGTGTATTATAATGTTTTTGGATGTTAACAACGAGAAGTAATATAATAATATAAAACCCTAATATATTATTTAATAAAATATTATAATAAATTGAATTTATATAAAAAATTATTATTATAAATATGAAAATATAAAAATCAAATCAAATATTTTTAAAATCAAATCAATTATTGATTTATTCTGATACATAATATTTTTTTTAATAATTAATTTGATTTTGATATATAATATTTTTTAATATTTCTCTCAAAATCAATGTAATGTAATAAAAATCACTTGATTTTAAAAGACACCATATGCCATGAAGGCGCCATTGGATTTTAACAATGCTAACAATTATTTTTTTTTGTACATACACTGAGATTTGAATTTGAATATATAATAAGAAGAAAGGGGAGAGGTGTCATTTGAGATAAAACTTATTGATCCAATGCTAACAATTCTAATAAGTGCAGTGACACAAAAGTTCTAATACCATGTTAAAGATGGGAAATAATATAACAATGTGAAAGTTTAATGATCTATTGTTTTAATAAAATATTGTAATAAATTCTGTTTATATAAAAAAAACTTATTATTATAAATATAAAAATAAAAAATTAAATATTCTAAAAATCAAATCAATTATCGATTTATTATAATATAAATTTTTTTTAATAATTGATTTAATTTTAATATATAATATTTTTAAAATCGAGTTTGGTGGGATTGGCCACACAACTTCATGATCCAAAAAGTGCAACAAGGAACATGTAGACGATGACTAGTGAAGATAGGATTTATCAATTTAATACAAGAGCACATGGTTTGTGCATCTTTTCTTTTTCCTTTTTTTTTATGCCTGCATATTTGCTTTTTAAAAGGAAAAAGATCACTGTTTTTCTTGATTTTGAAGCTTTACTTTTAAACTTTTCGAGGTTAGGTCTGTTCCAAATGCGACCACCCTGAAGTTGGCTGCCATTGAATCTTACAACAAAGTAGTAGCATTTGATGTTGTCTATTACTTTTTATCAAAGAGGAAAGTGCTCTCTACCCTGGATCCAAATTTTTAACGCACCGGTTGTGCTTCTTATTATGACCAAAATAGCACAAAAGTAGAAATATAAGATTTAGAACATGTTTGACTAAGTTTTTTTTTTTTTTATTTTCAGGAGAAGTAAAAATTATTTTTCTGAAATAAAGTTAAAAATTATTTGACATTTTTATTGTTAAAAATTGTTTCTATAATTCTTTTTATAAATAACTTGTTTGACAAATATTTTTTATAAACTCTATTTTTAATGAAATTATTATAAAGGGTATATACATAAATTATAATTTTTTTCTCTTTACTATCGGTTGATTAAAATTCATATATCTACATTTTAAAAATAAAATGTATAAATATTAATAATTAAAATAAAAATAAATTAATTTTTTTTATAAACTATTAAAATCAAACATTTATAAATATAAAATCATTTTTATATAAAATAAAGAACTAACAAATTTCGAGAGTGTTTAGGATTGCTTATAAACTGGTCAAACTAACTTATAAGTTAAAATTAAAATTATAATCGTTTGATAATTAAAATTTATAAAAGTACTTATAACATCAAAAAGTGCTTATAAGCCAAAAAAAAAAAATAAACTGCTCTTACCAGTTTTTTCATTTTGGTGCTTTTAAGTATAAATAAAATAAACTAGTTTGACAAAAAAAAATACATTTTTACCCTTTATATTTTAACAAAAATTACAATTATACCACAATTTTTATATTTTCATCTAGTAATAGGGTTTCACTAATTTTAAAAATCTTATTATGTCAACTTATATATTTTTCTATAATATATTTCTCTCCCTATTCTCAAAATTTTTGCTCTGACTTTTATAATATATTTATGATTATGGACTCTATTATAAACCATGTTAATTTAAATTATATATTTTTATTTATAAAAATAAATTTAAAAATTATTTACTTTATTTATTCGGTTTTAACTGAATTGTCTAGTTTTTTTTTCCTGTCATTTAAATTGTAATACTGTTCACTTTTAAAATATATAGTCTATAATTATGTAAAAACATTTTATGCCCACAATAATCTTTTTTCTATTTTATATTGTTTATAAGTACTTACTTTACCAAACAGTTAATTACTTTTAAATAACGTTTATTCAAACAGATAACAACTTATTTTTTAAAAAAAATTAAAATAAGATTATAAGTAAAAAAGCTGCTTATAAACACTAAGTGTTTAGAAGTAACTTTTTTTAAAAAATCCCAAACGGCCCCGTAAAGAGTCCAGATTTGAAAGAGATGAGAGCCGATTGTGGTAGATGAATATATTTATGGTACGAACATATTTGAAATTTCACATCATTTAAATGAAAATATAAATGGAATAAAATAATTATGATTTTGGAAAAGCTGGTGTGTAAAAAAAGAAGAAGAAAAAACTCCTCTCAAGAGTTTCTTCTTTAAACCTACTTTTTCTATTTTTAGTCATAAAAAAGCTACTTTTAAGAAAAATTTTATTTAACAGAACTTCTTCCTATAAGCAGAAGAAAAGTTGAAAAAGAACAAAAGTTGAAAAAAAAAAAAAAAAAAGGCTCTATCAAACAGGACTTTAATAATTAAGTTGCTACCAATATTTTCATATAATCAATCTCACATTGTTTAGACAAGCATCGTACAGGAATGGAATACCATTTTGCTTCAATAAGTTAATAAATATATGGCACATTGAAATCCATTTAAAAAAAAAAAAAAAATATAACCTTTTGCAGGGACTGAAATGCAACAATTTTTGGGCCAAATTTGAGAAAAGATAAGGATCCCTTGAATTGTGATTTCTCCGGAGATATTACAGCGTTTCATACAATTTAAGCCAAAATAAGATTGTTATTGTAAACTTGCTAACGTTGTGATCTCTTCCCATACTCCACAAATTTCAAAAATGCCCAAGGATGCAACTTACACCATTACACTTTGCTGAAAAGTTATAAAATGGTAAAGAATTCTTCTTTGTTTGCTTTTCTTTACTAGTTAAATGGCCTGATGGTACGGAAGACCTTATTATTATTATTATTATTACTTAAATGTCGATATTTAAAAATTTAATTAATTTAGTTTAAATAATTATGAGACTCATTTAAGAGAACGACTCTTGAACTCAAAATTTTAATTAAAAAATTTTAGTATTCTATTGATCATTGATACCTATAAGACCTTATGGTTATCATTTAAGTAAGGGTTTAATTTATTTACTTTTTTCAATTATTTTATTTACTTTTACACCTTATTCTCCAGCAACCATCCTTAACATCCCCAAAAGATAAATAAATCAAACCTTCAAAAATTTAATCTAAAAACTCAAAAACAAAAAAAAGAAAAAAAATCCAAACAAAAGAAAAGAGAGATCATGAATGGAAACAAAGAATGAGGAAGAATTCATTCAATTTACAGCCAACATGACTCAATATTACTGTACTAGCAATCCAATGGATACAACAATTTCATCCCCAAAATGCCGTGAAACCCCCCCCCCCACCCACCTTTAAATGCGAATACAAAGATGACAACAAAAAAGAGTGAAAATGAAAACACAAAAAATATAAGAAATCAAAGAAAAGACTAGTCAACATCAATGAGAAAAGAGTAAAAATCACGTCTTAACCATCCAACAAGTACGGATCTATGACGCTGCCAGGCAGAACCCCGTTTCGTGATCTAGAACAACAAGCCAACCGCGATTGCAGTTCCAGCGACAAAGACTCCGGTCAATTTCCCGGCAGCGAAGTTTCCAGTGTTGTCCGCCGGAGGAGATTCCGGAGATGGCGACGGAGACGTAGTATTCGAAGTTGAAGTTGAAGGTGACGGAGCTGGAGAAGACTTCGGTGATGCTGTGGGAGATTTGGGTGATGGTGCCTGTGACGGAGAGGCGTGGGGTGAAGGTGAGGGTGACGATGGTGACGATGGTGACGGTGACGGTGACGATGGTGACGGTGACGGTGTGGGTGACGTTGTACGTGCCGGGGATGGTGACGTGGCTGTTGGTGAGGGAGTTGGAGAGGGTGGAGTAGGGGCAACTTTGGGAGAAGGGCCTGGTGCTTGGGCCATGCAAGAGGTGGTGAAGAGTGCCAGAACCATTAGTGCTTGAATGTGAGCGGAGGTGAAAGCCATACTGAGAGAGGGGGGGTTTGGAGAGAGGGCGAAAAATGGAGGGTTTAAAAAGAGGTGGAAAGTGGGGTTGTTAGATGGGGGAAGAGAGAGAGAGAAGCTATACAATAATGCTAAGATTCCTCGAATTGATTAATGTATTATTGCAACGATCATGAGCATGATGCAGTTTCTATATATAACAAATGAGTGAGAGAGAGAGAGAGAGAGAGGGCGTGTGAAACTGAAAACTGGGGTGTGTTTCTCACTCTTCTTGGAACCTTCTAAGAAAACATACTAAAGTGGGTGCCGGTACAAGGAAATGTAGCAGGGGTTAAAATAGTAATTTTGGATATACAGATTACATTTTGGCGAGGAACATTTCAAACAATTTTAGTTGATGTTCGTTGTTGTGATATGAAATGACGAAGATGGGCACGGACGTGACTTGTGGCATTTATATGATGGGCAGGTTAAAATGTCAAAATCGATTCCACCGGCTTAAGTTGACATTTTCTGAATAGAAACGCCAAAACCCTCCTCCTATCCAGTCTGTCTTCCGCGTTAACCTTTTCAACTGCTCTGTCCTCATTAATCTTGGTCGCTCAATTACTTCTCTACCCTTCCTAATTTGTCATATTTCTTTTAAAAGAAGAGACACCGGACGAAAACTAAAAAAATATATATTTTTCTTGTACTGACTTATTTTATCACTTTCCATTCTCCGAGGGAGACGAGGAACCACCCGATTGGATCTACCGAAAGAACATCTTGTACTTCGGGTCGGGTGATCAAACATGGGTTTCGCAGAAACGTGTCGGTCGCAACAGATAAAACCTGCTCCCACGATATCAACCTGCTAAATTAGAATTATTTGATTGGACCGGATTATAAAATTTATTTTCTGTTATATATTCTGTAATTTAATTTGTATTACAAGTTAATTATTTTATTTTATTATAAAACAAAATAATAACAAATAATCTTAATTTATCAATTAAAATTTAAATATAGCTTAAATTTTGTAGAGATTTATAAAATCTTCAATATGATGAAAAATTTTATAAATGTTAGAAAATAAAAAGGAAAATTGAGCTATTTTCGATCCAATTATTAAACAAAAGTTGATGGTGCAATGAAATAGCATTTTCTTTGGCTTTAGATCAATAACGTAGCCACCGATGATTAGTTGGTATCGTGAGAAAGACATCTTATTCCTTAATCAAATATTTGGATTTGAATTTTCTTAAATAAAAAAAAAAAAACACTATTAAGGGATCTTTTCTTTTTAAGAATCTAATAATAAATTAATTTAAATTAATTAAGATAAAATCTTAAATATCGAATGATAACAATTCATGATAAAAAAAAAAAAATCAATAACGTAGCCTGTTTATTCATGGTTTAACGACCCATCAAATTCGGTTCGGCTCACCCAAAAACTAAAGACCAGGCGTTTATGACCAACACGTATTACACAGGAAAACCAAGTGTTTGTTTGTTTGATGAAACCTATGGTGACTTTTTAATAGAAGACCAGATTTATTATATTTTTGTGTGACAATGTTGAAGCTGACCTGAAGCTGTCAGACAACTACCAAAATGGGTCTCACTCTCTCTTTCTTCCTCCTCATTTCTTTTTTTTTTTTATAATAAAAATTAAATCTCAAACCATAAAATCAATAAAAAAAAATTATTATCATTTAACTATCAAGACTCTCTCACTTTCTCTCTCTCATGTCACCAATTATTATCTAAAATTAAAATTCTATTAATTCGATTCGAACATTATCAAATTCAATTTAAAAAAAAATTCTTTTTAATATTATATTTTTTAATTTTCAAATTTCAAATCAAAATTTTAATTAAAAAATTTATCATAATATTTATTCATTCCCTCTCTTTCTCTCGCTACTTATTTAAAAAATTATACTAAATTGTTTGTATAGTTGTTATACATGTTCGGCGTTATACATTCATTAAATATTGCTGGCATTTCATATATCTCTGTCATGTCGTGCAAGGGTGTCAAAAATGATTGTTTGGCCAGCCAGCTCCCCTTGAATGAAAGAAATGTAAGAGCTCAGGGTGCAATAATTTTCTCCTTACCGCAATTTCTTATTCCTCTTAAAGATGACCGGGTTTTCGGCAAGCCAAGTTTGAAAACGAAACGCCACCCACCCAAATTTGTCTCCTCCGATTCATGGGATTTGGAAGAATCGACTGAAATTAAAGAAAAATTTTAGGTTATAGTCAAATGAAAGTTTTACTTCTTGTATGCATTTTCTCAGTCCCAAGCCAACCACCCCACCTCATAAAAATGGAAGAACAGGTAAAACTGAGGTCAATATGTATACATGGTCTTGCATGATTTGGCCAAAGCAATTAAGTGACCATTGATATCTTCTCTCGATCAAATGGAATTGCTTTTGTAGACATGCTCAATGCCATTCATTCAGCATCCCAACTTGGCCAAGCTTGGGAATTCATCTTTCTCTTCGATATCAAATTTTTTACTATAATATCTATTTTAACTTATTTTTGAGGAAAAAATAGAATTCTTTTAAAAAAAAAGTTTTATATTTTCATGAAAAAAATTTACCCAATTTACAAATAATATTTATAAAAAAATAATTGCTCCCAAATGGACTAATCTTGAATAAAAGATTATATATTTTCATAAAAATAAGAAAAAAAATTTAGTTTTTACTCAACTCAACCTCTGTTCTCAATATCATATATATAATGAAAATATTAAACATAAATAATCTTTCAAATTGGGCATATTGTTTATCCCATCAAGCAATCCCTAATCTAATGCACACCAAAATCTCATGCATCTTTAAGAGCACAATGTGGACAAACATAAGCATTTGGAAGATTTAAGGTTTATTAATATTATTGCCAAGTCTGCATTAATATTTTGACATATGCCATGAAAACTAGCGAAGGGTACTCCCATTTCTTGATAATTTAGAGGATTAAATATAATTTATTTGAATGGGTAGTGAGCAAGATCAAGTCAACTGGACATTGGGAACCATCGAGAAGGCAAAATAGCAACGACTAGATTCAGTAAGCTTGAGAAGCGCAAATCAACTACCTACAATAAACAACAAATTTTTCAAAATTTTAATTGTACATTGCAGTTAACGTTACAATGGGAGCTGTTTTTGCTTTTAATTAATTGTTAGCACTAAGATTTAGGATAATTTGATTGTTTCACTCCGTTATTAATAAATTAATTTCGTACTTAGGCAAAATCTCGACAATGGTGTAAAAATATAAATGGTCTCCACTGCAGTTAAGTGGGTTAATTGTATCGACGTGATCGGTCAACTTTTTTAACAAAAAATAGTTTAAAAAAATCTCGAAATTGAAATTATTTATATTTTTAATGTTATAATTATATTATTTTTTTTTCATAATTTCCCTTTCTAATTTTCATTTTCCTTAAAAAGAAAATGCCCCACATATATCTAGGGGTGCCAATCATGTCGTGTCATATTCATATTTAGTGTCAAAAATCCAAACCCATATACAACACAATTTATTATCGTACTGCGTAATGTTTGACTCATTTATAATCGTGTTGTGTTGTGTCGTGTTTACCGACTTAACCCATTTAATTTGTAATCAAATTAAAATAACACACTTAACCCGTTAACTTATCAATCTGTTTTAACATGATTTTAAAATTCAATGAATTTTTAAATATAAAATATCTATAAATAAAAATATCACATCACTAACCATATTATTATATCCTTTACAATAAAAAAATACCTAAAATATTATAATTTTTTACATAATTTTACCGAGTTAAATAGGTCAATCCATTAATTTTGACACGATATGATCGGTTTAATTTTTACTGGATCATATGTTTGATCCAGCAGGTTAATACGATACGATCCATTTTTAAATGAATTATAACTATATCAACCTATTTATAACTCAAAAAAGTTTCATATGGATTCAAATCTATTAATTTCGTATTGTATTTGTATTATGATAACGTATCGTCTTAAAAATTACCACCCTAGATATATCATGCGGAAATTACCAACCCTAGTGAACCAAAAATCACTTTGTGCAAGCTAGAGCCAGACCAAAACAGCAATAGGGGCCAGACCATACGCGCGCGCGCACTTCCCAAGACAAAACTGATCTATCACAGATTCAGTACAAGATTACAAGGTGCCCTTTTTTTCCTTTCTTTTCTTTTCAGATATGAACATCCATAAATTTCAGACGAAATTAGTAGTATAGATAAAAAGGAAATGGTATTTACGGTTTAGGATTGTTTTCCCCTCTCCTCGGCTTGTATATAATTCTCGGTACGTTTATTCACGAAAAAGAAAACATATTTAATGTGTGGGATGCCACTTTATTATTCAAAATTTTTGGGGTTTTCGGAAGGATAAAAGTGCTATTATGTGTTGCAATACCACCTTTCCCAATTGAAAAAATGGCGCTTCCAACTCAAGAAAGAAAATGTTGAAAGTGGATTTTGACTTCACAGATTCATTTCCTTATGACTCAAATGGGTACTCAATGAAGAGACTTAAAATCTACAAAAGATCGTCGGAAGGTATTTCAGTGGAAAAGCCTTCGACGCTCAAATCAGAAAGAACGGTTTTCGAAAGGATAAATAGACAGAGAGAAAGGAAGGACGGATGGATCTCCCTATAATTTTTTTGTGTGTTTTTGTACAAAGTGCAGATAACTTTTCTAACTTGATGTATCGAGAACTTTTATATGATGTCCCTCTAGAATCATATGATTTCGGGACATTACAACTCTAGTTTCCTTATGAGACGATTCGAAAATTCCGGATCCTAAATATCAAAGATTTAAAGTTTTTATCATTTAGAAAATTGGATTATACAAAGAGATTTTTTTTCTTATCGATTAGATCTTCAAGGGTTTCCTTTCTTATCCAAGAACGTTTCATACAAAAATAGGAATCTTAATCAAGATAAGATTCAGTTAAATATACCAATTGGAGTATAAGTGCTCGATTCTTTTAGTATTCGGTAGTCATTGGTCGGATAGAGGGGATAGTCATTCAGTCTTACCGAATGCACCTACAGATCGGTCACGCTGTTCGAATTGATATGTTTGTGGTTTGGAAGAGCTAGGCCCTTCGTGACCATGGGTGTCTTGTCGGGTTTTCGGGCACCCAGATATCGCACCGACTGATATTTGGATTATATCTCATCATTTGCCCACAACTCATAATGTCAATTTGTAGGAGAGGCGTCATGAGTGAAATTCGCTTCTTAAGAAATTAGAAGGGCATAGAAGCTTGCGATGCATACCTATTGAGATCATACGAATCGTCTACAACTAATACGAAATTAAAGCGGATGAGAGATAAGTCTCTCTTTTGTCTCAACCGTTCTGTCTTCCACCAGTGTTAATACTTCCCACCTTCCACTTGATTCAATTCGAAATAATGTGGTACAGGAAGGTGAGGCGGTATAAACTTTTTCACTTAATTTGCACGCTTTTGAAAGAAACGCTTCAATTGCTCAGAGATTTTAAAGAGATTTTTTCGTGTCTATAAATAGGGACTGTGGGATCTTGCGTTATTTCAGTGAGTTTCTTCATGCCTAAGGGATTTCTCCTTGTGAGAGTTGTCTTTCATGTGGGGTCTTCAAAAGGACGCTCCAGATTTGTAAACCCCGATAGCGTGAGTTGGTTCTGTTGGTATGAGATCTCATCAAGAATGGGAACTATTGGTATGAGGGCTCGTCATACCATTCGGTATCTAAATGTAGTGATGGGCTTCATCAAGGGTCCTGTCAGGGTCTCTGACTCGGATTTAAAAAAAGAGTCTTCTTCCGAGTCAGGTGGTAAGGCGTATTGGTTATGTGTAGGGAGCTAGGCGATGCAAAAAAATTTGATGATACTCTGATGCATCCTCCAAATCCCTTCTCGATTGGTTTGTCCCCCTTTTCGATAGTCCTATTGAATCAGTAGGGCTACAGATTATTTTTCATTGTTCATTTGCCTACTATTTTTGTACTCTCCAGTGTTATCGAACAATCATGGCGATATAGTCATTTATATATTTCTTTTGATGTAATCGATCCGACTGAGGGACTTGTAAAGTATAATTACTCATGTAATCGAACATATATTTGTCATATAGAAATAAAAGAGATTTGTTCCATTTACTTGTCATCTATTATGTTTATTGGAATTTCTTTCGCATATCGAGCTGCTTATGTGATCGACCCACTTGTGTGAAAGATACTGGGTGTTGTAGTCATGCTCTTCATGTGGATAGGAATATGTTTTGTCTATCTATTGATATAAACTCAATTGATGGTACAAGTTCTTTTGACCAGGGTCTACTCAAGGAATTAGATTTTTTTGTTAGGACGGGATGACAGAGACTAATTCGGAAAGATTTACCCCTTTGATAGGACAGGGCGATTAAAAGCCGTTCGGGGAGATAAATCCCTTCAATAAGATAAGGCGACTAAGGCTTGTTTGGGAAGATAGATCCTTTCGGTAGGACAGGGCGACTAACCTCTGTTCGGGGAGATAGATCCTTTTGGTAGGACAGGGTGACTAAGGTCTGTTCAGGGTGATAGATCCATTCGGTAGGATATGATGACTAAGTCCCATTCGAGAAGATAGACCTTTTCGGTAGGTAACAACTGATTGAGATTAAAATATTAGGAATCAAACGATAGAATTATTGAAAGGAAAATCGTGATGGGCTTACTCGATAGGAGATACCTTTATCAAAGGAGAAACAATATGTTTACTGATAGTAGATCCGTAAGTTCTCTACATTCCAGGTTCTGGGCACGGTCGATCCGTCCGGACTATTGAGGCGATAAGCTCTTAGGTGAACCATAGAGTATATCTGATAGGAGTCATCCCAGTTAAGGACTAGTTTGCCCCTAGGTTAAAGTTGGTCGGTAGCTTCCACTTTCCTTAACACCATATCATCTGGTTTAAATGTTCGACTTTTGACTCGCCGATTGTAGTATTGCATCATTTGTTGCTGATATGCAACCATTTGGGTAGATGCGGATTCCCGTAGTTCGGCAAGTAGGTTTAGGTGTTCATGCAAGGCAGATTCGTTCTGTTTGGAATCATAGTGGATCACCCAGAGTGAGTGGATCCCGATCTCCACTGGTATGACAGCTTTACTTCCGTACGTTAGGCTAAATGGAATCTCGTCTGTTGCCTTTTCAGGTATGGTGCAATATGACCAAGGGATATTGTAGAACTCGTTTAACCGTTGTGCTTTAGCTTCATCTCGCATGGTCTTTAGTCCTTGGATGATTGTTCTGTTGGTTATCTTTGTGAGTCCATTGGTTTGCGGATGAGTGACCAATGAGAATCGATAGTCAATCTCTAACTTCGCGCGGAACTCTCAGAAGTTAGTATTATCGAATTGCTTTCTATTGTCTGTGATAAAGATGTGAAGTATGCCGAACCAAGTGATTATGTGAATCAATGTGAACAACTGGGCCTTAATTGCTGTTATCTAGCCTAGAGGTTCGGTCTCCACCTACTTAGTGAAATAATCGATAGCCGTTTTAAGAAATTTTCTCTATCAGGTAGCTGGTAAGAGTGGTCCAAAGATATTTATTCCCCATTGGGTGAACGGCCATGGTCCCGCTATGGTGCTAAGCTCGGTGGAAGGCAATCGTGGAACCGAAGAGAATCATTGGCACTTATCAGGCTTTTTGAAATAATCATTCGAATTGGTCTTCATGGTCGACCAGTAGTACCCTTGTCTTAAATCTTTGTGGACTAGCTTTCAAGTCCCTAGGTGGCTGCTGCATATCCCTTTGTAGATCTCCCGAAGAACGTAGTTTTCCTCTTTTGGGGTTAGGCATCTCAAGTAGGGATCAGTGAAAGATTTTCGATAAAATCTTCCATCAATGATTGCATAATGGGAGCCCTTTCGCTTTAGTTTAACTGCCTCTAGTAGCGAATTCGACAGTCAGTTGTCTCTTAAGTATGCTTTGATTGGGTCTTTCCAATTAGAAGGCTGGTCCATTACTAAGACCCTTTCAGGCTTATTGATGTTGGGATACGATAAACTTTCGATGTAGACCATTCGGTTAGAAGCAACTGAATTTGAGTTGGCCAAATTGAAAAGCGTATCGGCTCTCGCGTTTTCTAAGTGAAGGATTTGTTGAATGTCGACCCCGTCTAGTCTTGCTATCGTTTCGCGTCTTTTATTTCATAGACCCATTCGATCTGCTTAACTACCAGTTGGCTATCGGTGAATACCTGAACACTTTGGGCTCCCATATTGGCTGCGATTCAAAATCCTGTCAATAAGGTTTCGTACTCCGTTTGGTTGTTGGTGGCTTTGAAATCGAAACGGAGGACATATTTCGCTTTGAAATTGTCTGAACCCATCAATATAAGCCCAACGTCACTACCCGAAGAATTTGAGGATCCATCAACATGTATGGTCCAATCTGGCAATGACCATTTGTTAGGACTGCCAGTCAACTTGGTGCAACTGCAATCGAGAGGGTGTAATCAAGAATGAAGTCGGCCAAGGCTTGGCCTTTGATTGTAGGCGAGGCTAATATTGGATGCCGAATTCACCAAATTCGACACTCATTTGATTAAATAGCCAAAGGTATCTCCCTTCTGAAAGATTTGTTTCAACCGTTGATCAGTAAACACCACGACGGTATGGGCTTGAAAGTATGGCCGAAGTCATCTCATCGAAATAACCAGCGCGTATGCTATCCTCTCGATCGGTCGATAATTGATTTTGGCTTCTTTGAGTATCCAGCTGATATAATAGATCAACTCCTGAATAGTTGAGTCCTATCTTACAAGGACAGAGTAAAGTGCCCCGACCAGAAATAGAGAGACAAATGTAAAGGTTCTCACCAGAAATCGGTCAGGAGAGCAGCAGAGGAGTCATAATATACTCTTTAAACTGTTCAAAGGCCGTTTGGCACTCAGGTGTCCATGCAAACCATTGGGATCTCTTCAGAGCGTTGAAGATAGGTTTGTACTTTTTCTCGACTTTTGACATGTATCAGCTTAAAACCGCTATCCTATCGATAAGGCGCTGCATCTCCTTTAATGTTTGAGGTAGCAACATGTCAAAGATAGCTTGTATCTTCTTAGGATTTTCCTCAATCCCACGATTGGTGATCATAAAACTCAAGAATTTGCTTGACGCAATATCGAAAGTACACTTGGATTCAGTCACATGTTGTAGCGTTCAAGCATTTGAAAGGTCTCCTTAAGGTCAGCAATATAAGTTTCAACATTGGTGCTTTTTACATGCATGTTATCTGCGTATGTTTCTATATTTTGTTCGAACTGATTTTTAAAGACTACATTAACTAACTGTTGGAAGGTTGCTCCTGCATTCTTTAGACCAAAAGGCATGACTCGATAATAGTATGTACCAAACTCAGTGATAAAACTCATCTTTTCTTTGTCTTTAAGCGCCATTCATATCTGATTGTTTTCCGAGTAGGCATCCATAAAACTTAAGAGTTGGTGACCTGAAAAATTATCCACCAATTTATCGATATTCGGGAGAGGGTAACTGTCTTTTGGACATACTTTGTTGATATTCGTGAAATCTACACACATCCTCTATTTATCATTGGCCTTCTTCACCAGGACCACATTGGCTAGCCATTTGGGATACTTGACTTCATGGATGAACTCAGCGGTTAGTAGTTTTTGGACCTCTTCTTGAATGGATCGTTGGCGTTCGAGGACGAACACCATCTTCTTCTGTTTGACTAGTTTGTAGCTGAAGTTTACAATTAATTTGTGAATGATGACTGACGGATCGATGCCAAGCATGTCCTCGGGGGACCAAGCGAAAACTTTGAAGTGCCATTACAGGCAACTGATAATAGCTTCTCGTAAGGGCACAGACAGGTCAGCCCCAATCCAAATAGTTCGATTGGGATCATTAGTCAGAGGGATCTCAATTACCTCTTCTCCTGGTTCTAGTTTATTTGTTGGTTCGATGTCATCTCTCAGTTGTATGGTGTTGATTGGAAAGTTTCCCTGCCTATCTCTGTCAACGAAGAGGGTATAGGGGTCGGAATCACTACAGATATAACAATCCCTTTTGATATTCTAAACTTCATCTTTATGTATTTAGTATTGGGTAGTGCTTCCAGTTCGTCCAGATTCGGTCGACCGAGGATGGTGTTATATGGTGAGAATAGTTTCATCACATGGAAGTTGGTATTGACAGTTGCGTAGTTAGGGGGAGTCCCTAAAGTCACAATGAGGGGAATGGTTCCCTCTAGATAGATGCATTTGTCAAATAATCCCTTGAAGGATCTGGTTGGGGATGAAAGTGTGAGGAATTGAGGCCCATTCGATGAAAAGCATCCCAAGTAAGGATGTCACAATTCGTGCTTTGGTCGACGAGGACCCTCTTTATCGTATAAGATTCCATTTTGATAGTAACGACTAGAGGATCATTACAACTAGGGTTGACTCCGATCTAATCATCGTCGTCAAATCCGATGACTAACTTTTTTCTCTTGACTGTAGCCATGTTTTGTTTAGTGACAGAAAGTTGGTGAGACAGACTGATTATTAATCTATTTCTCACAAACGACGCCAATCTGTTGGAGGTGAGTCTTAACTTCACAAATTAGACACCTTGTGATTCGAATTGGTGCTCAATGAAGACGTTTGAAACCTGTAAAAGATCGCCGAAGGGTGCTCCAGTGGGGGAGACTCTGACGTTTAAATTAGAAAGAGCGGTTTTCGAAAGGATAAACAGACAGAGGAATGGAGGACGGATCTCCCTGTGATTTTTTGTGTAAAGCCAGAGAACTTTCCTAACTTGATGTATCAAGAGTTTTTATATGATATCCCATTAAAATCGTATGATCTCGGAGCGTTACAACACCAGCTTCCTTATGAGTCGACCCGAAAATTCTAGATCCCAAACATCAAAGATTTGAAATCATTATCATTTAAGAAATTGGATTGTATAAAGAAATTCTTTTCTTTATCGATTATATTATCAAGGTTTTCCTTCTTTATCCAAGTGATACGTTTCGTACTAAAATAGAAAACTTAATCAATGTGAAATTCAATTGAGTATTACCAATTGAGAGTAAAAGTGTTCGGTTCTTTTAGTATTCGGTAGTCATTGGTCAGACAGAAGGGATAGTTATTCGGTTTTACCGAATGCACCTGCGAATCGGTCGCGCTGTCTGGATCGATATGTTCGAGTTTGGAAGAGCTGGGCCCTTTTTGACCATGGGTGTCTTATCGGGTTTTTGGCCATCCGGATACTACACCGATTGATATTTGGAACGTGTCTCATCAGAAAGGAGAGATAAAAAAGAAAGAGAAAACTAGGAGAGAGAGAGAGAGGAGGGAAAAAGAGGAGAGAGGAGGGAGGTAATAGAAGCTTTCTTAAATACACTCTTTTCACCAAAATTGTAAATCTTAAATATAAAAATTGAATTTTCTTTTTGTTTTTAATCCTAATATTAAAGTGTAAATATGCCAAACATTAAATAGCATTCTCTTTCGATATAAATCTTTAATTTGGACTAAATTTCGTGCACCATTCCTAGCATTGACAATAAAAGCAATTTCAGTGCAAGAAGGAATATGTGGTGACTCAATTATAACTCCTACCTTTGGGAAAAATACAGAAGGCTCTAGTTGTACAGCTCAAATGTCAAAATCAAATGCAGAGTGGCTCCACCATTCACATTGGTAAAGCATAGATACCCTTTGTCCTAGAGTTCAATTGTCATCGCTTAGACGAGATTTCTCGTCTAGAATTGTACACACATTTTAAGGGTAGATACGGAATTCATGAAAAATATAAAAAAAAAAAGAAAAAAAAGGAATGCGTATTCCTATTCTTCCATTTGAATGCTGTGCATAATCAATAAATTATAACTTAATTCATATCATTTTTTTTTTAAATCTCAAATTTAAATATTTTCATGTGACCAAAAAAGAATTGCATGCTTTGTACCGTCAAGTGTGCATTATGGATCGATTTGTATATGCACATTGGCTGGACGATCACGAATGCTATTATTGCTATGACTACAAAAGTGGGTGTTTGGTGCAATTCCCAGTGAAATATAGAAGTGGATAAGTCGGATGGGCCGAAAATCTCTTTGTACACGCCAAACCGGACCAAGACTGCAATATGGGCCACAGTATACACGCGTGCGCACACTTGCCAAGACGAAACTGATCTATCCTTTTTTCTTTTTCTTTTTCAGATATAAGCATCCATATATTTCAGGCGAACTTAATACTCTGGATGAAAAGAAAATGGTATTTACGGTTTAGGATTTTTTTCCCTCAACTTGTATATAATTCTCAGGATGGTTATTCATGAAAATGACAACATATTTAATGTTTGGGATGCCACTTTATTATTCAAAATTTTCTGGGATTTTTGGAAGGATAAAAGTGCAATTATGTGTTGCAACGTCACCTTTCCCAATTGAAAAAATGGCGCTTCAAATTCCTTGGAAAGAGAGGAAAGATAGAAAAGAAAGAGAAAACTAATGCAGGAGAGAGGAGAGAGGTGATAGAAAAGCTTTTTTAAAGGACACTCGCTTTTCACCAAACTTGTAAATCTTAAATATAAAAATTGAATTTTCTTTTTTTTTTAATCCTTATATTAAAGAGTAAATATGCCAAACATTAAATAACATTCTCTTTCAATATAAATCTTTAATTTGGACAAAATTTCGTGAACCATTCCTAACATTGACAATAAAAGCAATTTCAGTGCAAGAAGGAATATATGGTGACTCAAATATACCTCCAACCTTTAGGAAAAATACAGAAGGCTCTAGTTGTACAGCTAAAATGTCAAAATCAAATGCAGAGTGGCTCCACCATTCATATTGGTAAAGCATAGATACCCTTTGTCCTAAAGTTCAATTGTCATGGCTTAGACGAGATTTCTCTAGCCTAGAATTGTACACACATTTAAGGGGTAGATCCGGAATTCATGGAAAATGTTAAGAAAAAAGTATGCCTATTTCTCCATTTGTATGACTAATGAGCTATAATTCAACTGTCACTATCTCTCTCATTCCCCTAAAGATCTCAATGTTCGATTTGTCTATGCACATTGGACGATCATGAATGCTCTTGTTGCTATGACTTGATAAATCCAAAGTAATCGGTTTCGAGTTAAAGGAGGAAAGAAATAAAAACCTCAATTTAACTTGGTTCGTAATATTAATCAAGTTTGAATATAAGTTGCAATATTATTTGTGGGTTAACTCAATATTCTATGGGAAGTTAAACGCCAAACCGTTCAATAGAATTATTAAGCACTCAACCATTTGGGCTACAAGAGAAATGATTGATCATGAATAGAGAGCAAAAGCTTGCTTAATAGATCTCATGGAGAGATCATGTGATTTTGGAAACTTGGCTTCTAATTCATTCTTTTTGGCAACCCAACTGAAACATGCCATATTGGAGAAGGGAAAACATAAGATTTCTCACCCCTAGTGCTACTATAAGACTACTAAAAGAATCAACTTCCTGTAAGTCTAGTGATAGAGCATCAAATTCTCTTAACTAAACTTTCTAAGTTCAGATCATAGGTGTTAGAAATTTCAAATTTCTTGAGTTAATGCATTCAAAAATCAAATTAATAGAAAAACATAATTAGAAAAGATTAAATATGATAAAAAATAAAACGAATTTGAATTGGGTTGTATTTGGCTGGATTTTTATAGCTCATTTAAATTTTTACACAATTAATCTTATTTTTCTGTTTTAAATATTTAATTATCTTTTTATAACGTCTAACAAAAATTTAGAGTAACAATTATAGGTTTTTAATAGATTTTTGATAGTTAAGAGCATATATAAGCCCTCATATTATGCATTGAGTTCATAAATCCAAATTTCATAACTTCACACCATATATTGAGTGAAATTTAAAATTTAAAAGATTTGTGCATGCCTCAAGGAATCCATTGAAGGTATTACAATTGTTAGAATTTGTTGGAGTAGAGAATACAATTGATCCTCTTTTCGGATTGTTGTTGTTTTCTTAACAATTTTTTTATTGTATTTGGTACATAATATTTTGTAATATTTGGTATCAGAGTACAATTTTCCCCTGCCTTCAAGATTCTATCTAATTTCAAGATTTTTCAAAAGTTAGAGTTTACAAATTTTTGAATATTTGACTAAAAAATCTTTATTTTTTTTTCAAAAAATTGAGACTAAATTTAGAATTTTTATATCATTATGATCAAAACTATATTTTCAAAAATCATTTCGGAGCATTTTCCTATTTTTTGGCGAAGCTCCAGTCGTAAAAGATCAGTCGGATCTGGTCAGGACCCTTAAGTCCCAATCGGGTGAAGACGACCTAGAATTAAGTCTTTAAAGTATACTGTTCATGAAGAAGTTTAAAGTGTACTGTTCATGAAGGAGAAACATGGGCCTAGTTTCAGGCATGGATGAATGGGCTTAATAAAACACATCATTTTTGGTCCTCCTAAAGCATAGCATTTTTGCTCTGAGATTTTTTGACATGACAAGATAGTCTGAAACCTTTTAGAAATTTCATTTGTACCCAAGGAATTTTAGAAGAGTTATATCTGAGTCTTGTGACGGTCAAAAACATTTTTCTCTGGCCCTAAAAAATTCCAAAAACTTTTAAAAAAATTCTAAAATTTTTTCAAAGCATGATATTTAAAAATTATACATAAAGTTAATTTTGGAATAGTTTCTTACATAAGGAGCGTACAAAATTATTAAAATTTTTTGGGGCAAAAAATTTTCAAAAATTTTAAATTATCTTCTAAATCCAAATTTTGGAAAATCATGCAAAACATTAATTTTGAGCATAATTTGTACATAAGGAGGGGTACAAAATAAATTTAAAATATATTAGGTAATTTGGTTGCACTTTTATATTAAAATTTTATACATTTTGGCCTGACAAAATTAATTAATATTATTATTTTGCTGATAAATATAATTTCTAAAATTAATTAGAGTCTAACTACAACAACCATAATTAAATAGGAAATTATGTATAAATGTATGATCACATTACAGAAAAGAAAATTTTTCATGAAAATTATTTTTATATAATTAATTTTATCCCACAAAAATTTTTATTACATAAAATAATAAAATTGGAGATAAAATATCAAAATAATTATTTGCAATGGTAGTCTACTTGGTTGAAATCCCTTCTGCTATATAATATTATAAATGTGGTTGATGTAGTACATATTTGAGCGGGTTCTATCAAAAAGATAGGGATAAGTTTAAAACTAGCTGATTTTTAAGCAGTTTCATGTGACTTATCATGTATCTGGGAACTTACATGGTGTACAAAAGAAATCATCTTATAACATTAAGTAGAAAAAGGATAAAAGTGATAAGGGATAAATTAGCTATATGGTAATTTTTTAATTAACCCATGGCATTGAGGAAGGAGCTATTCTTAAAAATTTTATCATAAGATTAAATAAATCTAATTGAAATAGAAATTTAGCTCATAAACAATTTCTATATCATAAATTTATTTTCATATATTTACATTGGTAGATATATATTAAATGTCCCATATATTGTTAGTAAGCATATTTACTTATTTTACGGTATTTCAAATCATAGATTTGAAATCTAATTTTATTAATTTAAATGGAGAATTATAAGGAATGGATGGAAATGGTACTTCTCCATTTAGACTGTTTGAACATTGATCATATTATTAAGAAGGATGAGCCATCTCCGGTGACCAATACCAGTTCAGAGGTTGATAACTCTTTATGAACATTGGAAGTGATCCAATCGCCTAAGTACCATGTTCATAAAGAGTAAAATTTCGACTGGTATTCGTGGCTCAATCAACCGGTATACCAATATTCATGCTCTTCTTAAGGTTATAGATGAGCAATTTGCGGTATCAGAGACATTTTTGGCTATTACCTCATTATGCAGTTCTTTTTCATGAGTCTCAATACTGTCCACAGTGTACGCGAGCATATCATGCGGATGCAGGATATAGCGGCTCAACTAAAAATCCTAGAAGTTGAGATGTCCGAATCTTTCTTCATTCACTTTATTCTGAATTCTCTCCCATAACCGTACGGTCATTTTAAGATCTCCTACAATATGTATAAGGAGAACTGATCTATCAATAAGTTGATGACCATGTGTGCGCAAGAGGAAGGAAAACTGTTGATGGAGATGAAGTAGGATTTTACAATATGTACAAGTGCATATATAGAAGTGTAAGGAAAGAAGAAAGGTATGTTCAAGTTAAATCAAAATGACACAAAACTGAAACTGGAAATCAAGAAAGAGTTTAAGGGTTTTTTTTTTTTTTTTTTTTATAAAAAAAAAGAATACATGAAAAAGGATTGTGTCAAATATTATCAAAGACTTGTGACTAAAGGCACGAAAATCTCATTTATTTGTTATGAGTTGTGTATGATTGAGATTTCTCATGATATATAGTAGATTGATTCTGATTGTACTATCCACATTATGAATATGTTCCAAGACTTGCAAAACCAAAGAAAGCTAATGGATCGTGAATAATTCATCTATTTGGGTAACAAGATGAGTTCACAGGTAAAGACCATTGGAAATTACAAGTTTATATTGACAAACGGATATGTTTTAAAGTTGGAAAGAGTTTTTTTATGTACATAAGTTTTCTAGAAAATTATTTTTCATTTCAAAACTTATACAATATAGATATTCTTTCAAACTTGATAATAAAATGACATTGTTTTTACATATAAATGTCGTTAGTTTTGATCCATTATTGGATGAAATTTATAGTATTTATTTGCAATACAATGGCTATTTAAATACAACACATATAGGAACTAAAAGATGTATCATTTAGGAAAACTCTTTCTTGTCGTAGCATCGGGGATTAGGACACATCTTTATAAAGATGATAGAAAAATTGATAAAAGATAGGGTATTTAAATACCCTATACTTTAGCAACTTTAAAACTTATGTAGACTGCATTAAAGGAAAGCAAACCAACAAGACTCAATAATGTGCTAGAAAGAGTTTAGAATTGCTTGAAATCATATATATTGACATTTGTACTCTAGACTCATATAATTATAGTTATTTCATCTCATTTATATATGACTATTCATGATATATACATTTTTATATCCTTTACAATAAGGATGAGACATTGGATATCTTTAAAATTTTTAAGATAGAAGTAGAGAAAGAATACGGTAAGCAAATGAAGGTCATGAGGTCAGATAAAGATGGGGAATACTATGGAAGGTACATAGATGATAGACAAGTGTCAGTTCCATTTGCAAAGTTCTTTTAGAAAAATGGAATTATTGCTCAATAAACAATGTCTCGCTCACTTGACCAGAATGGAGTAGCTGAAAGAAGAAATATGACATTACTTGATATAGTTAGAAGCATGATGGCTACTTCTAAACTACCTAAATTTTTAACTGAAATTCTCAAGATGATAGTTTATATCCTAAATAGGGTTCCAACCAAGACTGTAGTTAAAACTTTCTTTGAGTTATTTAAGGGTTGAAAACCTAATTTAAGACACGTACAGATTTGAACCTGTCCTGTAGAGGTAAGGGTTTACAATCCATGTGAAAAGAAATTGGACCCAAGAACCGTGAGTGGATACTTTGTCAGTTATGCTAATAAGTCCAATAGATACCAGTTTTATTGTTAATCTTACCACATTAGATTTATGGAATCTATAAATATTAGATTTCTAGAGAATGACTTGGTCAGTAAAAGGGATAACTTTTTGGGACTTAATTCCTAAAAATGATCTATTAAATATCCTATCAAGTTTAAGTACCAACTTAATTGTCATCCAAAATGACCCTCAAGTCCCTATGAACATAAATTAGGGTACATATAACAATCAAGAAATTTCACAAACAACTGACCAAGATCAAATTAGCCAACCTTCTCCTATGAAAAATGTTGAACCAACATTAAGAAGATCTACTCGAGAAAGAATGTTAGTTATAGCTAATGACTATGTGGTATACCTTCAAGAGTTTGACTATAACGTTAGAGCCGTAGAGAAACCGAAAACATTTTTACAAACCATGAGTTCTAATGATTTGAACTTATGGCTGAATGCTAGGAACGATGAGATAGACTCCATGAGTGGTAATGAAGTCTGGGATCTTGTAGTATTGCCAGATAGGATAAAACCCATCGGATATAAATGGGTCTTCAAAACTAAGACTGATTCATTAGGCAACATAAAGAAATACAAAACTAGACTCATTATTAAAGGGTTTACCCAAAGGGAAAGAATCGACTTCTTGGAGATATTTTCTCCAATGTTTAAGAAAGATTCTCTCACATCATTCTAGCAATTGTTATACATTTCAACCTAGAATTGCAACAAACGAATGTGAAAATGGTTTTTCTTAATGAGAAACTAGAAGAAGAGGTTTACATGCGTCAACTTAAAGGATTCTGCTCTAGTGGTAGTGAACATTTGGTGTGCAAACTAAAAAAATCTATATATGAGCTAAAACAACTCTCCCACCAGTGGTATTTTAAATTCCATAATGTAGTCATTTTATTCAATTTTGAAGAGAATATTGTAAATCAATGCATATATCTCAAGGTCACTGGGAACTGATTTTGTTTTCTTCTCATGTATCTCGATAATATATTACTTGCTACCAATGATAAGGGGATACTGTATGAGGTGAAACTGTTCCTATCTAAAAACTTTGAGATGAAGGATCTAAGAGATGCATCTTATGTCTTTGACATAAAATTACTTGACATAGATCTCATAAGATTCTGGTACTATCTCAAGTGACTTACATCAATAAAGTGCTTAAAAGATATAAGATGAAAAAATGTTCACCAAGTATAACTCCGATTGTCACAGGGGATATGTTTAATTTGGACCAATGTCCTAAGATTGATTTAAAAAGGGGACATATGGCTAACATCTCATATGTTTTCGTTGTTAGAAATCTCATGTATGTACAGGTCTATACAAGACCTGATATAACACTTGTTGTGGGGATATTAGGTAGATATCAAAGTAATCTGAGTTTGGAATATTGGAAGATTGTAAAGAATGTGTTGAGATATTTATAAGGCATCAATAAGCACATGCTTACATATAGAAGAACCGATAGTCTGGAAGTAGTCAGAGTGTTGATTTTCGAAAATCAATGTCGGGTCATATTTTCATGATGACCAGTGAAGCTATATCATGAAGGAGTGTTAAGTAGACATTAACCATGACCTCCACTATGGAAACTAAATTTGTGGCGTGTTTTGAGATAACATCACATGCAGTGTGATTCAATAGTTTCATATCTAAACTTAACGTTTTAGATTCTGTACTTAAATCATTATTTATATTTTGTGACAATTCAGCTATTGTATTTTTGACTGAGAATAATAAAAGTAGTAGTCCAAGCAAGTATATCGACATAAAGTACAAAACCATTAGGGAAAGATGTTAGAAAATAAAATTATAATCTAACACATTAGTACTAATTGTATGTTGGCCGATCCCTTAAACAAAGGTATGCCACCAAATAGATTCAGGAATTATGTTATAAATATGGATTTATTGTCTTATTTAAATGAAACTCATAGTTGAATTTTCTCAATAAAGTTGTACACATATTTTTGTTTTGAGATAAATTCATTAAGTTTAGATCTTGAATAAGCATAGAGTTTATTCATAAAGTAAATGTCATCATAAAGTTAGAAAATAGAGTGTATTGTGGTACATGAAAGATAATACTCATTTTCAGAGAACTTATCACCATAACTCGTGTGTTTTATTTTCATAAGAAATTGATTTAGTTTTGACTTCAAGTCAGTTTACTAGACCAAATAAGGGAATGTTAGAAATTTCAAATTCCTTGGGTTAATGCATTCAAAAATCAAATTAATAGGAAAAATATAACCAAAAGAGATTAAATATGATAAAAAATGGAAGGAATTTGAATTATGTTGCATTTGATCTGATTTTAATGGCTCATTCAAACATTCACATAATTAATCTTATTTTTCCGTTTTAAATGTTTAATTCCTTCTCATAACGTCCAACAATAATTTAGAGTGATAATTATAGGGTTTAATAACTTTTTGATAGTTAAGAGTCTATATAAAGCCTCACGTTATGTATTGGGTCCTTAAGTCTAAATTTTGTAATTTTACACCATCTATTAAATAAAATTGAAAGTTTAGAAAGTTTGTGCATGTCTCAAGGAATCCATTGGAGACATTACAATCGTTGGAACTTGTCAGAATCATGAATGACTACAGGTACATTCGATCCCCTTTTCGGATTGTTGTTTTCATTACAATTTTTATTACATTTGGTGTGTAATATTTTGTAACAATAGAAATTAAAAAATAGGTGTCAGTAGTGCCATCCCTAATTGAGTTCGAATTATATTAATCGGATAATCTAGATACCGGTTGATTATTACCAAAATAAAAGGACTAAGAGTTTACCAGAAACAGAAAAAAGAAAACAAAAAAGAAAACGAAATGAAGATTCAACCAACAGCAGCTGACTTTCGATAATCACAAAATAGGGGCAACAATATCACTTGATATTGGAGAAGATCAGAATTTGCAAAGAAGTAATTGGGCATAGAAGTTACATGACCCACAATTCTTGATTAGGTCAATGCTTACAAGGCTATTTGTTTGGAGAAGGGGGCTCGAGTTTCGACAATAACTACAGTGCAGAGCGGCAATTTGGAATTTTGAACCCATTTTTAAATGGCAATAGATTGAAAAACTCCATGTTACATGCAAGAAGCTCGCACCATGCTTTGAAATGAAAAAGTTTTATTTTATTTTATTTATTTTTTGTGGTGAACTGAGAGAGAAAACAAGCAGGGCACTAGAAGACTAGGCCCATCTCAATGGGCTTATAATGAATGTCTTTACTTTGACGTCTCATGACCTTGACACTTATAGCTTCCTCATGCAAAAGCCTGCACAACGAGTGGGGTTTGAGAGAATTCCAGTAAACCCAGATGGCTAGTGTGCCCTAAGGAAGCAAGGTGGTCGACACATCTATTGTCTTTCCTGAAGGTATGACGAACATTCACCATAGCCACCTCCCTCAGGAGGGATTTGCACACCTTCAAGAGGAAGCTTAGAGAATGATCAACTCCTGGCTTATCCTTGAGCATGCCAACTGTTGCTTATTGAGTGCCCAGGTGGCATTTTTGTTTGAATTTAAATTATAGGGTTAGTGGGATAACCACCACTAACCCAATAACCAACATGAGTGAAAAACTCCCATTATCTCTTTCTAATAGTACAATACATGCAATGGTGAATAACAGAGTATAGTTCATGGCCGAAAAGCAATCTTAAGAGAAAAAACAATATTCTCTAGTGTGAGAATAACATGAGGGCTTGAGAAAAAAAAAATTCCGCATAAGAAATTTTTCCCGTCTCAACGATCGCCGGACTAAAGGTTGCGGCATTATGGTATTACGGTGGTGGTTTGATTAACATCGTGATCACCATCCCGATCGTGAGATCCGATCGAGGGACATACGGATCGATTGTTTTGGAGATTCTACACTTGAGGTAACCCTATACCCGATCTATTTTATTTTTCTAAAATTTATCATGTATGCTTCCATTGTAATTGAGTCACTAAAATATCAAACATTGGTATCAGAGCATACGTTGGATTATTAAAAATAATTTTTAGATTAATTTTCGGGTATAAAAATATAGGGTATAAAATTTGAGGATCGGATCACGGATGAGTTTCGTGAATCCGAGAACACCACTATGTTACCCATGATCCGTAGAATACGAAAATAATTTTTTCATAATTTTCTGAATACGTTTGGGCGAAGAAAATTCCGGTTGAAAGTTTCAGCCGTGAATAGTGATTGAACCATTCAACTCCAGATTTGTCAAGTTTTAAGGCAAATCAATACATGAAAATTACAGATCTGTGTTCCTTATTTCATGCTTTTCGATTTGATATATATATTGCATATTGTTGATGTCGAAAAATTGGGTTTCAAAATTGACTACGGAGGGCCGAAATTTTGGACTCAAAATACGCCGAGATTAGGGCGCAATTATTCCAAAAAGCGAGTCAAGGATGTTTAGAATAAATGAAATTAGAGATTTCCTAAAAAATCCAGTGAAAATAGAGCCGAAAAATAGGTTTTCCGGATACCGGGTCAAAAATACCCGTTTATAGAAAAATTTGGTCGAAGAAAACGAATCTGAGTGGCAGGCGGGTGCACGACACGTGCAAGGAGGCGCGTTCATGCAGAGGTGTCAGGCGTGTGAGGTTCACGCGCGAGTAAGGTGCGTGAACCGGTATGGGTCGTCCGGGTCGGTTACGACTCGAACACGGGTCCCTCCGACTCGAGCCTGGATCCGGACCGGTTTTCGGGTTTCGACCAGCACCCCCGAGTCCGAATTGACCCACGCACGCAGGTCGCGCGCGTGCCGATGCGTACCAGATGCACTGCGTGTCTAGCACCCGCCACAAGCTGTCCCCGACGCGTGCAAGCGCGTGGGGACTCACCACCGGAGGATGGCGGTGCGTGGGACTTCCGGCGGCGTGTTCGGTCGTTTGGAATTGAAATTTTTTTTCAATTTTCGAGGATCCGACATCCAAAAAAGTGACTTTTTATGGGTTTTTTTGTACCGAATCCTAGTCCGAATTGTGAGATACAATCCCAGATTGTGGTGTATGGTGTCTGTTGATTCATGCGCTCGTCTTGGGGTTTGTATTCGAATCATTTGGATTTTATTGATTTGTAGATTACACAAAATATGAGAATAAGTATCACAAGTCACGATTAACTCAATAACTGTTTTTAAAATTGTCGTATTAGATTTTTGCAAGGGGGATAAAATTGAATGGTGATAATTACTAGAATTTTCACCGGTAGATTTGATTTATCCTCGAGGGGCAAGATCTAATTAAAATTCTGAGGCGTAAGATGGTGGACTCTGAGGAGGGTACCACAACTCAGAGAGATGGGATTAGGAGACATTACGTGTATGGAAGAGGAATAATGGCTGAGTTTAGCTTGCAACATGATGCGATCCCAGTCTATGAGCAATGTCCTACGGTTTTATCGGTTTGGCTCACCCTATAAAGAGCATTGTGGTGCTCTTACAGATCTTGAGATGAGGATATTATCTTATAAGTTTAATAACTTATAAGAAAAGAGTTGATCATATGATGATGTAACATTTGATGAAAATGTCGAGTATGATTGCTGAGTTGGGGAATGTGACTGAGCCCATTTCAGATATATTTTCTTGTACTGGATGCGATCCAGTTCTTTACCTGATTCATGAGAAATCATGAAATTCTATTTCATATGCAACAACAGTATTCCTACTTTCACTAATGTGAATAGGCACATTGAGCTCGGATAGGAGCATCTAGAGGCGAGTAGGCCATACTCGGGTCATACCTATGCGGTGGAGTCGAGCAACGACTCCTGTGGGACTCGAGATTCAGGTAAGAAGAAAACATCTGAGAAAATCGATAATAATAATGTGCAACAAGAAGGAGTTGGATACGACCAAGGTGTGGTGCTACATCTGTAGTAGATTTGGTCATTTCGCTCGTAAGTGCGACAAGCAAAAATTATCTCTTCCTTCTTTACATGGTTTGAGATGCACATTGTTTTCTCTCCTTCGTGGGTTATGAACACAGGAGAAACCAACCACATAGCTCGAGATAAGAGCGTGCTTATATAGTTCTGCCCAGTGAGTCCTCAAGTAGGAGGATTCACGAAGAGAAACGGAGCGTTTGTCGACATCAGAGAGAGTAACACTCGTAAGTTGAAGTTGCAAATATGCTAGACTCTATATGCTCTTTATGCTCCGAATATTCGAAGGACCTTGATTTCAACTTAGGATATGCTCTGCTAATTTAGAAATTTTATAATTTTCATTTATTACGACAATTCTTTGATTGGTTCTATTTTGATCCGTGAGGGACTAAATGCACTGGAAGTGATTCCTTTCAATGGTATTTCTTGTTATCCTCCTAGTGTGAGAGAGGATGAACTAGTTGACAGTGAATGGTCTGTAGGGCCCGCTAACCAGTCTTACCTAGATGACAAACTTATAAGAAAACCATTCGACAATGCAATAAGGGCTGGGTCTCCATTGTAGTCAGTTCACTCCAACATCTGTGGCCTTATGAATGTGAGAACCTGAAATGGTGTTGGGTACTCTATTACGTTCATAGACAATTACACGTGTTTCGGTTATATGCTTTTGATCTCGCGCAAGTCTGAGGCATTGAGGTGCCTCAAGAGGTTATTAGCAAGATTGAGAATCAGTTAGACTTGAGAGTGAAGATTCTCAAAACCGATTAAGGGCACGAGTATTTGTCTAAAGAGCTCTGTTTCAAAAAGAGTATTGCGAGAAATTGACTGTTTTTGCTACTTAGTGGAATAAAGTAGCTATAAGAGAGGAATATGACTTTGTTTGAGATAGTGAGGCCGATAATGGCGCAAGCCAATTTACTCGTTTCCCATTAGGGAGATGCGTTATTGGCTGTAGCCTACATCCTTAATCGTATTCTATTGAAGTCCACAGTCAGTACTCCATATGATTTTTGGATAGGGAGGCAGCCTGACCTTAGTCATTTGAGATTATGGGGTTGTGTCGCGTATGTTCACTATTTCTCGCATTTACACGGTGAGTTAGGCCTGCGAGAAAAGAGATGTATCTCTATGAGATACTCAGAACATTCCAGGGGGTTGCGTTCTAATGAGCATATAGATGATACTCTCACTGAGATTGAGTCTCATGATGCCAAATTTCTTGAAAGTGATTTTCTTATGAGAGGTGAAATCAATTGGGACTTTACCTTCTATCAGATGGATGAGCGTAATGGTTTAGCTGATCCCAGTAGCAGAACCTAAGAATCCATTACGGATCTTGGTTCTAGTGGAAGCAATCCATCTATAGGTAAAAAGGTTTCCCTTCCTCTTAAGAGTAATCGAGGACCCGTATCTAATCGTCACTTCCTGATTGAGGGAGAGGTTCTCAGTGTGACTCTTAAGGATTACGAGAGACCTTTAACTGTCCTAGAGGTTCTTGAGGGCTCTGTGGAGGACCATTGATTAATGGCCATGGGTAAAAGGAGTTGATGAAAATCAACGGGATCTGGGATCTAGTTGATTTACCTAAGGGTAGTAGGGCCGTTGGGAACATGTGGGTTCTCAACATCAAGAAAAAGGCTGACGAATCGGTGTAGAGGTATAAGGCCTGTCTTATAACAAGGGGTTACTTAGACTGAGGGTGAAATTACCTCGATTTGTTTACTTTTAGTGATTGTCGTGGACATGATATAGATCTGGAGTGAGACCAGATGAACGTCGAGACTGTTCTCCTGAGTAGGAGTTTTGGATGAGGAGATCTACAAGGAACAACTATCTGGCTTTATTCCTGTAGATCAGGATGATAAGGTCTGTTGACTTTGGAAGTCGACATGTGACCTTAATTATCAATCCAGGCAGTGACGTTTGAGATTTCATGAGGAGGTGATATCTCACGGTTTCGTAATGATTGAGGAGGATCATCGTGTATATCTTTTACGTTCTTTTGATTCTTTTGTGATCATGTCCTTATATGAATGACATTCTGTTGACTGGGAATAATAGAGAGTATCTGATGACCACGATGACGTGGACATTGTCAAGTCTTGATGTGAAGGACATGGGTGAGACTCAGTTCTTTCTCGAAGTTAAGATCCAGAGGAATTGCTTGAGACAGATATTGACTCTTTCACAGGAGTCTAATATCAAGGGAGTTCTCAAGCGCTTCGAGAAGATCCACTACGACCCTAAAGATACTTTTATTGCTAAAAAGTTAAAGCCTAGTTCTTGATATACCTTATGACTTAGAAAAAGGATAAGGGAAATGAGTAGAATCCCTTGTTCTAATGCACTGAGTAATCTGGTGTACGCAGTGTCACGTACACGATCAGACGTTTACTATGCAGTCAGTATGATAATTGGGTATTGATTGAATCCTAGAAGGGATTACTGGAGAGCAGTGAAAGGATTCTGAGATATCTCGAGAGAACTGCGGACCTCTCTTGTGTTATAGAGGCGGTGATTTGCATTTTGATGGGTATTCAGATACCGACTGGGTTGGCGATCTGAATGTATACAAATCGATATCAGGTTTTGCTGTTTTGGAGTAGCAAGAAGTAAACCTGTATATCGCTATCTATCATAGAGATTGAGCTTATGAGATGCTCAGTGGCAGTTCAGGAGAGTGTTTGGTTTCGGAGATTTTTGGATCACTTAGGGGTTATGGCAAATAGTGAGAGGCCAGTGATGATTTATTGAGAAAATCAAGTCGCCCTTGACCACAGTTGAGACCCTATGTATCAGTAAGTCCAAACACATTAATACTTAATACTACATTATGAGAGACATCACTGAGAAGGGCGAAGTGACAAATTAAGTACATTACTATATAGCGTGTTGACTGATCCCTTTAATAAACCCATTGTGAGAGATTCCTGTATGAAATATATGAATCATTGAGTTTGCATGTATATTGACATTTCTCACCTTGTACTGATGCTTATTGTGTTATATATATGACATGTGTGCATGATTGGGTCACTTATTTATTGTACTATTTTAATTGTCATATATTTTGTGATTTGTTGTGATAAATGATATGTTAGGTAGGCGTGGTCGACTCTCTCACACGAGTAACCACCTCTGTCATGCCCCGAACTGGGGTCGTGAGCAGCCACCCGTTGTTCTGGATGCCGGCTACATTTTATAGAAAATCGGGCAGAATCTCCCCATATTTCGGAGGTCTCCCATGTACAAATCAACATATATATTGAACAACCATCATGCCACCTAAATAAATGGGTCATCCCGGCCTTACAATAATCAACCACATTCGAATAATACCAACCAATCCATAGTGGACAACCAGGACTACGCAAGGCTATCATAAATACTAGCAGTCCTAGTCACAAACCTCTACTATCATGCCCAACTAGAGCATGAGAAGCCGCCACACTGGACGGGTCTAAATTTTATATACGTATACAACAAATTCCCAAGTTAAAAATTTTAAATGCTTACAAGTGCCTCAATGCAAGTGTAATGAGCCAATATGAGAGTTTCACAAATAAATGTCCATAATTTATACAGTCATCCCATAAAATGTACATGGCCAACTATGGATCTCAATATCAAGACCTCGCAGGGTCGATAGAAACTACAGATTTCGTATTTCAATTTAATTAAGATCTTACCGTCGTGAATACCCGAATCTACCAATACGTTACCAAAGACCTCTAAAGCCTGATGCGTCACTCTATCACAATAACCCTGTCTGAGGAAGGAAAGGAGAGGGGTGAGTATCAAGGAAGATACCCAGTGAGTGAGGGGATTAATATCAAGCATAAATAGTGTGGGTGAACCATTGGAGTGTCAAACAAGATTATTCGTAAACAATAATTCACGTTTTGCAGTTAAACATGTTATGTTTAGTAAATTGAAATCATTTAACTAACCATACGATATCATACATATATGCATCTATTCAAAATCAATTATTATATTTTTAGAGCAAGCAAAAAATGATCCTGGCAAAGGTCAACTATGACCAAGGACAGGCGCATCGGGGGTCTTATTGTGCAAAAATGTTTAAAAGTTGCTCTTTACCCCGATGTTGGCCATGAGTTCGCTGGGGCTAGCTTATAATCGTGTATAGAACCCCGCCCGGTGCTAGACAGTGGTGTCACACACGTCCTCCCCCTATGTGGGTTCAACCGGCCGCGCCTATAGCCATAAGATGATGTTTGCGGATACCTCCTACAGAAGCGTATTCGGGCAACCCGTGCCTCTACAAATGTCCTTCGTAGCTATGGAATCCATCAAGAAACATCATCTCATCACAAGTAGGCATCCAGCCCACACAGTTTATCAAAACATTTCAAATCCGTGTGCCAATACATTTCATCAAATCATTTCAAATCAATATACCAATGCAACGGTAAAATAGAAAATATATCTAATTCTCAAGTAATGGCACAATATTATTTCATTTCAAACCATGGATGCATAGTCATAGAAAACATAATTTCATGATACTCCAATAGTCACAAAACAAATTTGAAATTTAGTGTCACACTTTGAGTCAATGCATATCAAAAGCATGCTTTGTTGAAAATATGGTAAAAATCAAGTTTCACTTTTCATACATGAGATTAGAGTTCCACTCACTGTTCAGGGAGGGTGTGCACTCCCAATTCCAAACCAAACCAAATCAAATTCCTCCTTTGAACCCGAACATGTTATCCTAAGGCATTGAACATCAATTCCACTTAAAATCATTTTCTAAAACAATTTAGAATTTGTATTTGCACGGCCACAGAGAAATTGATGTAACTTCTCCTACACATATAAGATCTAAGTGATTCAAATCTCAAGTGCTAAGATCTAGTTCTATCACTTTCATATTCAAAGTCGAGCCTAATTCAACCTAAATGACCACTCAAAGTCGAAAACAAGCATATAATAATTTGTTTTCTACAAAGCAAAATTCTTTGAAAAATCATAAATTTTTCAATTCTCATCCAAACTTTTCAAACCATATGTCATTTTCAAAGTATGGAAGTCTATTTTCATAATACAGATATCGTATTTAGATTGCCTATATGTAGAACAAGCTATAATGAAAAAGACTATATCAATTCTTAAACTCTAACCCCAATTTTCAAACTATCCTTCATAGACATACCATTATGTAATTTACAGTTCAAAAACAACGTAAGAAAGATATTGGATGTAACAGTATCCTTCATTCTGTAGAATATTTCCTTCCAACCCTAAAATTCTAATATTTTCATACATATTTCAAATTAACTCTAAAAGAAACTATTCTAATCAACCAAACGTAAATCTTTCATCCTCTAACATGCTTATTTCATATCAAACAACCTAGTTCATGCAAAATTCTAGACTTAACCTTAATAATCATATATAAAATTTCAAAAAACGCATTCTATTCGAATCTAACATACATTCTACCACATACACGACTCCTTACCCTAAATTTACCCTAACTTCATCCAATTTATCGAAGGAATTAGTATTTTACCTCACCTAGGGTTTCTCGGTTCGTAGACCTAGCTTTCATTCGCTATTCGATTCAGTCTGAAACCTGTAACGCTTCCAATTTGAAGCAGTGTTAGCAATTAAACCCAGCCACTAAGAACATTCAAACCCTAAAGTATTTAATCAGAACTGTTACCCTTACCTACGTAGGGAATGACTGCAGATTTGGCATAGGGTTTTTCAAGGCCTCCTGCTCCTGTCAGTTTGGGGTTTCTGCAAGGACTGGAGAAGAGCCCTCGACAGTGAGAAAGCAGAGCATGTGCGAGCAAAGGACCGTGGTGTTCTGTTCACACACAAAAGGGAAGAGAAAGAGAGCAAGAGCTTGATCGTCGCGCGAGCAAGAGGGAGGAAGAGACTGTTCGCGCGCGGGATGGAGAAAGCAGAGAGAGTAGAAAGATCAAAGGGAAAAGAGAAAGAGAGAACTGAGAGAGAATAAAGAAAGAGACAGACGCGGGGAAGATGACAGTGGTGGCAGGTGGTGGTGGAACCACCGATAGGCAGCGGAGAGGGGCGAAGGCGCGGTTGATCGCGGTGGAGGGTGAGGGAGAGCAACGGAGAGTGCGAGAGAGATGAAGAGAGTTAGAGAGATGAAGAGATTAGGGCTTTAGCCCTAATAGAATTTTGGGGAGGAGGGAGTGCTGCGTTTCGGCTGAAACGCAGCGCTTCCTTCTCTGCCGTTTTTTTTATAAATAATTATATATATATAATTTCACACCCATATTTCATTAGAATGCGAATTTCATAAAAATGAGGTTTATTATGATTCGCGAACACGACAACTTAAAATATACAAAAAATTCAAATTAAATACCCAAAAATTGAAAATCAATATAAATAAAAATTTTTCTCTATATATATAACTAAGGAATATTCTATATTTCATGAACATGAGTATAATAGTACAGACATCGCAGTGTCGATGTTACAACCTCCAACTCTGAGTGTGCGGAGTTGAGATGGTTTCTAGTTGTAAGAGACTTTAAGAATGACCCTACTAGAACATAAGTCGCCCTATTATGTGTTCAGGATGACTTCATATGCGATATGACCGGCATAGACATACCCACGTCTATGTTACCTATAAGTAGTCAGGTTTAAAATCTCAAATATCACCTGCGACTAGTGATATTATCTCTGAATTTTCTGGGTAAAGTTTTACGTGTAGACTGAGTCCCATGCCTGCACAATGTTAGAGAAATTTGACATATGCCCTTTGAGAGATGGGGGAATAACACTGTGGCATGTGTTTCATACCACGTGTGATATGTCGACCAGGAATAATGGGAACATTATTTCAGACATTGATATTATTTAGATCCCCATTCCCACTGTGTGAGACCCGAGATCCATTGGGTGACATCTCTTGTACCCTTATCACTTTTGGCTGTTTCTAGAAGTCTTGGCTCAGTGTTGCTATTTTAGTCTGTTTACCAATAGCCCGGAAGATAAATTGAGATTTGAGGGACAAGTCTAGGAAAACAGCTGAATTGAGGCTAATAGATTCGAGTCTGGGAAAAGGCAGACCAATTGATATTACATCATTATGTTGTATTCACCGGCATGCCTATTATGCTTATCCATATTGGGATGTAAGTATAATAGTGGATACACAGTCGAGCGTTTATTGGGGATTACTTTCGATGAGAAAAGTAACTCGATGGATATAATTAGTCTTGGATTTGGGGTGCAGCGAGTTCTTTTGATACTAACGATGGCTTTTCGATCATCCTAATAGGTACATTGAGAGGTCTTTGTTTGCAGGTGTACTCGCAGATCGCACGACGCCCAATCCTGTATGAAAGTCCAGCACGGTGATGTGTGAAAGGTCGCATGAGTTGTGATCTTATGACGGATGTAAAATGCCCTCGTGTGCAAGTGTGAGATGTTGGTTATTGAGTGCTCACGTGACATTTTTGTTTGAATTTGAATTATGGGGTTAGTGGGATAAACACCACTAACCTAATAACCAACATGAGTGAAAAACTCCCATTATCTCTCTCTAATAGTACAGTACATTCAATGGTGAATAGCAGAGTATAGTTCATGGCCGAAGAGCAATCTTGAGAGAGAAAATAATATTCTCTAGTGTGAGAATAACATGAGGGCTTGAGAAAAAAAAAAATCCGCGTAGGAAATTTTTCCCGTCGCAACGATCTTCGGACTTAGGGTTACGGCATCATGGTATTGCGATGGTGGTTCGATTAACATTATGATCACCATCCTGATCGTGAGATCCGATCGAGAGACATACGAATCGATTGTTTTGGAGACTCTACACTTGAGGTAACCCTATACCCGATCTATTTTATTTTTCTGAAAATTATTATGTATGCTTCTATTGTAGTTGAGTCACTAAAATATCCAACACCAACAATGACTGCAAAATCCACTTCCAGCTTGATGCTCCGCAAACCTCTCTTTCGAGCAAGCCGAAGGCCCTTTGTGATTCCCCAGAGTTCCACCACCACCACAGAATAGGTGCCCGCATCCACAATGTAACCGGCAATCCATTCACACCTATCATTTCTCAGAACTCCACCAGCAGCAGCATGACCAGAACCTTGGAGGACCAAGCCGTCTGTGTTGAGCTTAACACTACCCCCTGTAGGAGGCTCCCACCTAATCCAAACATCTCTTTTATCTTCCCTTCCCCTATACTTCTTGCCTGCAAACTTTCTCTCTTTCCTAAATTAAAGGCTCACCTAGCCAGCTACATCATGTGCATTTTCTCCTTTGGTTAGACCCACCCCCATTTGCTTTTCTAGATAATCCAAATCATGGCCATGAACTTGTCTTTATCCAAATGAAAAGCTCCAGCTCTGTAATCATTGGCGCCAAGCTTCAACCAACTAATTAAGTTGTCAGTCCAGAACTTATGATTAGACTCCGGTCTAGGCAGCACTAAGCTCCAGCCTTCGTTAGCTAACCGACAGTCACTAAGGCAATGTAATATAGTCTCCTCCCTCCTGCATTTAGGACATTTGTAATCCTCCACCAAATGTCTTCTTTTCCTCTCCATGTTTGTCATGATCCTTTCCTTGGCTACCATCCACATAAAAAACTCAACTCTTTTTGGACCATCCGATTTCCAGACCGATGACTAGTCCTCACTCTCATGGTCTCCCAGCCCTCTTAGGGAGAGAATTAGCTTATAAACAGAGGCTGCCGAGAACACCCCATCCACACTTCCAGCCTAGTAAAATTCATCTGAGTAGACATTATCCTGAGGGATGACCGGGCTTCTAACTTCATCAACCTTCTCCTCTAGTACGAAAGATCTTGATTCATTCAACTTCTAAGATCTATTGTCATCAATAAACTTTTTAACTTTGGTATCAAGGGGATGAGTGGGATCTGAGGGCAAACGGTAGTTCAACAAAAAGCTATTTCTAACTCAAATGTCTGTCCAAAAATTAATAGTCCTACCATCACCCACCCCCTATCTCATACCCATAGCTAGGATGACTCTACATTTAAGGACTTTCCTCTACAGGCTAAAGGCTCCAGGTTTCAGCTTATAATTAAGAAAGTTCTCTCTTTTTAGGTATTTAGTTTTGAAATTTCGCACCAGAGGCTGTTCTTTCTTCTCAAGAGTTTCCATCCTAATTTTGGCCATTAGGGCAACATTGGAGTCTCTCGCCATCTTCAAACCTAACCCACCTCCCTTCTTAGACTAACACACAATCTCCCACCATAAGAACTTTTTTCTGGTCACCATTCCAACCCCAAATCCATGTTTAACTGGTCAAGTTTCACGCAAATAAAGTCTGAAATCCAAGCTGATTGTGTAACACAGAAAATTCATTGCTTGAAAAACATTATTTAATTATTAACATTCTTGGTAAATTATGCAAAAGAAATCAGATTTTAATTGAATTCGAATTTATGGAGATAACACCGAAAAAATTAATGTCTTGACTTTTCTATTTCAGTTAAGTGCAAGTGTTGAAAATTTTCAAGTTTTGTTCTTTTGTACATTTTGTGCAATTTTAAAATAATTGGTAAGTGGATAAATATATTACAGTTTATATTAATAGCAAAGAATGAAGTCGCTTGATGGACGATTACTCTTTAGGCAATGTTCAGGTCATGGGTTCAATCTTCAAAGACAAGGTGAATGGTGGAACCGTGGACATTGAGATAGTGGAACCGTGAAGTGTGCATATGGAAAGTTATGAAATGACCAAATTGCCCTCCAAATATTTAAATAAGACTTAAGCTATGAGGGGTAAAGTAGTAATTTTAATTTCAAATTATTAAAAATAAAAAAATTGCAAGCTCATGCAGTGGAACCGTGTGGGCAAAAGGAGAGAACATGCAGTAATGCAAAACAAATGCAATGGATGGTGGAACCGTGCTGCCTAGGCGGTGGAGCCGCCAATGACCAAAATGTCGAAATCACAAAAATGCCCTCAACCTCAATAAAACTTGATATAAAAAGGAAGGGCAAAATAGTAATCTCACGAATCCCAATTTCATTTATTTCATTCTCATTTTTCTTCCTTATTTCTCTTCCGACTCTTCGTCTCTCTTGAAGCTCTCTTCCCCCACTCTCTGTATTCACTCTCTTGCTCTCACAATCTTAATTTCTCTCTCTAGAAATCAAATATCCTTCATTAAATCACTCCAACCATACTTCATGCAACTAAGTAATGGGAAGATTCAAAGATTCAAAGGAGAAGTCTATAGTTTATTTTTTGAAGGAGAGAAGTTAGGGTTTTTTATACCTAACCCCAAAATCAGGTAATTTCTCCTCCCGAATCTTGGGTTTAACTTTCTTATTAATAGATTGAATTGTGTTGTGGAGATTTGATCGAATTTCAATTAGAGAATGAAAAACCCTAAAATTGTGAATAGTAAAAATTTGGGAAAAATAAAATGGAAAATTTTATAAGGTCAAAATGAAAAATATTCCAATGATTTGGACTTGTATGAGTGGTGGAAAGCTAGGGCAAGCATGAAAATTTGAATTTCTAGAATGGACAGCTTGAACTTATTAGGGTTTTTCAATTATAACTCTTTATGCACAATAGTAAATGGAGTAAGGTTTGTTTCTGCTGAAATTAGACATCTAGAGTTTTAAAATGACATATGATTCGAATGGAATGGATGAGAATTGGAATTTTGATGATTTTTCAAAAGTGACATGTTTTGTAGAAGTTATTCTGTTCTGTCCTGTTCTGCTTACAAAATTTGCTTTGAAGCTGAACAACCTTTTGGGCACAATTAGGCCAAACCCTGAACATAAAAGTTGTAGATCTATGTCTTATCTTTAATTTGAGATATGAATCACCTAATTTCGATGTGTGTAGTGAATGTTATGACAATTCTTCGGTGACTGCACAAATATAAGACATGAATTTAAGACTAGCACATTCATAGACTTGGACATATTTGTGTAATTGGAATTGAATCTAATTATCAATACAAAAGTTATAGTCCTATATCTTAACTTTAAGTAGCAATTAGAATCACTTCAATCCAAGTTTCGTAGGTCAAGATATGATGGTTTTTCTAGGACATGGTTGTGCAGGAAAATTTGGATTGTGAAATAAATCTAGTATTGTACTACATTTAAGTGATGAAATTATACTTACTGTCTTAGGTGGAGACAATTGAAGGGTTAGGAGAGATTTACCGCAGATTGGATTGGGGATTGGGAATGATTACCCTCCCAAGAGGTGAGTGATTTTTTGTTTGTACTTAAATAAGAAAAATTACTCTTATAAAAAATGTTTCATTGAATTTTCTATATGATTTTTGAATTCTTGGATTTTATATGTTTTAGTGTATGTGAAATATCCCAAGAAATGAATTTGATTTTTTTTTAATGCATCCTAATGGTTTGAATGAGTACATGTGCCATGTTGATTTATTGATTTATGTATATGGTTATTTGCAATACTAGTTATTTATGAATGATTATTGAATTGATGGCACATGGAAATGAAATGGTGCATTGATTGGCTTAGGGAGGAAGAGCCTGATCTCTATAAAAATAACTAGTCATTTCCTTTTACAGTGCGACCCGACAGGGTGACGTAGTAGGGTTGATAGACCATAGGATGTAGGCGAACACGTGCGGTACATTTATTGCAAGATATAGTGCCTACGGGTGTGGGATAGGTTGGGTGCACCACCAACTAAAACCTACAGACAACGCCAAGGATGAGAGCATTTGAAATATAAATTTCTAAAACCCTTGACGGTTCCACCTTAGGTGGTAGACTTTTATTGAGAAAATGATTTTGGGTTGCCCCATGATTTGACGATGTAAAATATTTGGATGCATATGAGTTGAATTATGATAATTGTGATTTATGATGGATTTGGAAATAATGATTAGAAGTTATTTTCATTAAACGAATTTGAGAATGACTCGATGGTTTGAAATACTTATGAATTTGATATATCCACCACACAAATTCTTATTTTTATACAACTTGTATATTATATACTCCATCCCCTTCTATTTTATAGAGAAAGCTTAGTTGAGATTCGGGGACGTTTAAGGTGATTAGAAGAACCTTGTTTTGTTGGACGTCATTGGGTAATAGCTTTTTTATGACTTGAAGTCTTTAGTGAACCTAAATAATAGGCAAATTTTGTAATTACTTTGGAAAACTTATTTTGTAACTTTAATTATTTGTTTTGTGATTTAAATATGGTTTGTATATTTAAAAATTGAGGACCACCCCTTTGATTTCTTTTGGATTTTACTGAGAATTATTTTGATGAGATTTGGAATGGATCCCTTGAGTAGGGACTTGTTTAAAACAAATTATGGATTATTTTGATTGGAATGGCTGGGTAGGCCAAAATGCATGTGTGCATGAATAGGGATGGATCAGGTGGATCCTTGATTGTGTGATAAATGCATGTGATTGGAACATGGATAGACTAGATGGGTCCTTTGATTGTGAAATGATACAAGCTTGTTTATTTTGGTAGAATTCTTTATTTTGGGAAAAAAATTTTGTTGTATAAGTTAAATGCCTTGTGTTATCCCGATATATGGAAAGGTCATGCCCGTATACCGAGATAACGCGGCGGTTATTATGTGCTTAATAGGGGAGTTTGGGAGTTGGGGCATGACTATTGTGATGGTATCAGAGCTCAAGTTTTCAATTTGAAAATATGTTAAAAATGTTTGAAAAGTTTCCGGTTATTTTAAATTTTAAAGGTTCTCAATTATTTTCAAACTATTTTCAAAAGAAATTGATTTTCAAAATATTACTTATGATTTTAAAAACCTCCCACGGATCCTAGGGAATTAAGAATATTATTTTTAGGGGGGTTAAGCATTGAGCTTAATTCAAAATACACTTTAAGTCAAGATTTTCTATTGTAAGTTCTATATTCCCCTAGACAAAGAATGAGGAACCCGAATAAGAATCCTCTGATTCTTCCTCTTTCTCAACCAGAGGTCGCATCGTCTTTGCATGTGCCTCCCCCTACAACGATGCAATTAGCTTTTCCAATCAGAATTCTAACTCCTCCCTTAGCCGCCCTTTGGCAAGTGATGGAGTGGTAGAACACTTACGGAGCTCGATTACAGGCTCCACATCAAATCCTAAATCCCCCATTGGATCCTTCTTCTAGATCATCTTGGGATGAATCCCTTAAGGAATCCACTGAGAAACATTACACCCGCACCTATAGAGATCAAAAGCGAAAGGAATTTTTTTGTTTAGTGCAAGAAGACAAAAAGGTGAATGAATATGAGGCAAAATTTAAGGAGTTGTCTAGATATGTTCCAGAATTCCTCAACTCTGAAGAAATCTTATGTGCTAAGTTTAGAACGGGTCTAAATCGGAACATAATGGAGAAGATGCTCATGACCTTAGCCCACACTTATAAAGAGGTTTTAGAAATGGCATTGAGGGTTGAGAAAATGGTTGAGGAAAGAGGCAGAATAAAAGGAGAATAGAAGAAGAAGAAGAAGAAGAGATCCAAACCTGTATTGGACGAGGGTTCAAAACAAAGTAGGGGCACATATGGTAGAACATGTCACCGGATTCATTGGCACTCCACAAAGCGAACGATCGACAATTTTGGATCCCTTACATCTAATACCACCTTCAAGAGTAAGTTGGCGGGAAACAAGAAGGGGAAGTGCGGGAACTGTGGGAAGTACCATATTGAAATTGGCCATGCACCTAAGAGATGTTATAGATGCGGAAAGGAGGGACATTTCCACAAAGCTTGCCTTGAGTTGGGCTTGGGCCGGTAAGGAAGCCAGTCGAGTGGTTCACAAAGTGGTCAATCAAATGTGTCTTTACCATTGGCTAGTATCACTCCATAGAGAGAGACAGGGAGCAACCTAGTAGCTACATTAGCCCAACATCTGCAAACAAGGTCTCAAACAAAAACCCGTGCAATGATGAATAAGGATAAGGATGCTCCATATTACCCAAATGTAGTTACAGGTAAAACCCCTTGGATCTAGATTTAATGATTTGGAAATATTATTATACACATTTTGTGGCTAAGTGCATATGATTAAATTAGAAGACATATTGATAATATTGCATGATGGTGAAGTTGGGAGATGTGATTTCCATGATTTACAATAGACTATAGTGATAGTGATCATTATAAATCTTAATTGAGCCTACTGAATTTGCCATTTGATTCCCTTTTTCTGGACATATGAATATTACTCTTGATGGTCAGTTTATTAAAGTTTTGAGTCGACATATTCCTGAATTTAAAGATGCTTGAATCAACTTGTTGAGAGTTAGGTTGACTCCCGTATAGGAAAGAATGTGAGTGGATGGATATGTTTCATATAAATGAGTAAATTGTTTTCGATTATGATTTATGAATTATATTTTAAAATGAATTTGAAATGAATTTATAATATTTTGTGATTGTGGTATGCCTTGAAATGAAATTTGATAATTTCATGACTTTTGAGCTTGAATGTTGATTTATTTGTACCATGTTACAGTTGGATACGCATGTGAATGGTGAAATGTTGTTTTACCTTGAAATTGAGTATGAATTGATTGGTAAATTGAATTTGGTAACATGGTGCTGAAAAAAAAATGACTATAGACTAACTCTTGCCACGGAACTCTGGGCCAACGCCAAGGAGAAGGGGATTTTATGAAAAAAAAAAAGTGAAAACCCCTTGGTGGAAAATCCTACTAATGGTGATTGGTAGGGAAGTGTTTTGGCAAACCCCAAGTATCCTTGAAAAGGAAGTTCAAATTGTTTATTGATTTGAATTTTATGAGTCATGGTGAGATTGGTTTGATTTCATTTTATACAAACGGTTTTATCTATCGCATTGAGATAAATTTCGATATATGTGTTTGGCACAACCACTTTCATCCTTCATTCATACTCAATATGCCATTGCTGTCCATTCACTAAGAGATTTCTATGCTCACTCCGGTCTTTTCTAATTTTTTTTTGGAGGTAGATTCGAAGCATGGACTTTGATTAGTAGCAACAGCTAAGGTCAAATTTTGGAAAGCACATCTATGCATAACAAGTCAAATATGCATAACAAGTAAAGTATGATAGTAATATCATAAAGGAGACCTTCAATAGCTACTTGTGATGAAGATGTTCTGTATCTAAGGGACTATTATTTTGATTAATGAATTAATGTTACTTTGGATAGAGTGGTTGATAGTAGAGAGAGGTTTTGTACGAGAATACCTTGAGGAGATCTATGGTCATTCAGGACATGTTTTTGTTGATTTGATCATTTTGGTGTCATATTTATGTGGCTTTGTCTTATGAAAGGTTTGTCTGTGACCATGGAGCTTCTATGTTTAGGTCAATTTGAAGAATGATTAAAAATTTTAATGTATAAATGTGAGTTAATTGCTACTAGTTTAATTCTAGACATTGATAGCAGTGCAATTGTGGGAATATTGGGGAAATAATAGCTTGTAAGCCCTTTGATTTGCTTAGTTCATTTATTTATTTATTGAACAAATATTACTTTTGCCTCTAAGTATGGAATTTCCTCATATGTCACCTTTGCTCTATCATTGCTTTCAATTAACTTTTCACTAAGATCATACACGTCTTGGTGGAGTGCTGAGTGCTAGTTTTGAAAGGTTGTTTGTCGAAAAACTGCATTGAGAGACTTTGATAGTCTTGTCAACACCCGGGATATTATGAATAATTAGATTTGGGATTATAAATAGATTTGAAAGGTTTTGATGGAAAATACAAATGATCGAGCTAAAGCAATCATATATTCATATCACAATGAGAAGTGTTTGAAATTGGAACTATATTGATTCTGGAGGGTTTATGTTGTTTTTATGGATAGTTTTGTAGAGTTTGAACTAAGTCTAAGAATATGAATGGAAGTGGACTAGAACTTGAAAATTATCGAAATAATATAATAGTTCCAAGTAGTATTATCAATCGAGGAGTCAATGAGCAAAACAATACCTTATAATTTTAAATTTTGAGGACGAAATTTCTTTTTAGGGGGTTAAGTGTTGTAACACCAAAAATTCGGTGTTTGAAAAACTTTATTTAATTATTAACTTTCTTTGTAAATTATGTGAAAGAAATCAGATTTTAATCGAATTCAAATTTTTGGAGATAACACCGATAAATTTAACGTCTTGATTTTTCTATTTCACTCAAGTGCCAATGTTGGAAATTTTCAAATTTTGTTCTTTTGTACATTTTGTGCAATTTTAAAATAATTGGTAAGTGGATAAATATATTATAGTTTATATAAATCGCAAAGAATAAAGTGGCTTGATGGTGCAATTACTTTTTGGGCAATGTTGAGGTCATGGGTTCAATCAAAACATATGAAGGATTTTGGGAGTTTCTTTCAAAATTTAGAAGACAAGGTGAACAGTGGAACCATGGACATTGAGATAGTGGAACCGTGAAGTGTGCATATGGAAAGTCATGAAATGACTAAATTGCCCTCCAAATATTTAAATAAGACTTAAACTATGAGGGGTAAAATAGTAATTTTAACTTCAAATTAATAAAAATAAATTACAAGCTTATGTTCAATCAAAACATATGAAGGATTTTGGGAGTTTCTTCCAAAATTTAGAAGACAAGGTGAACAGTGGAACCATGGACATTGAGATAGTGGAACCGTGAAGTGTGCATACGGAAAGTCATGAAATGACTAAATTGCCCTCCAAATATTTAAATAAGACTTAAACTATGAGGGGTAAAATAGTAATTTTAACTTCAAATTAATAAAAATAAATTACAAGCTTATGCAGTGGAGCCGCCAGTGGAACCATGTGGGCAAAAGGAGAGAACATGTAGCAATGCAAAGCAAATACAATGGATGGTAGAACCGTGTTGCCCAAGTAGTGTAACCACCAATGACCAAAATATCGAAATCACCAAAATGCCCTCAACCTCAATAAAACTTGATATAAAAAGGAAGGGCAAAATAGTAATCTCACGAAACCCAATTTCATTTATTTCATTCTCATTTTTCTTCCTTATTTCTCTTTTGACTCTTCGTCTCTCTCGAAGCTCTCTTCTTCCACTCTCTGTATTCACTCTCTTGCTCTCACACTCTTGATTTCTCTCTCTAGAAATCAAATACCCTTCATTAAATCACTCCAACCATACTTCAAGCAACTAAGTAACGGGAATATTCAAAGATTCAAAGGAGAAGTCTAGAGTTTATTCTTTGAAGGAGAGAAGATAGGGTTTTTCAAACCTAATCCCAAAATTAGATAATTTCTCCTCCCAAATCTTGGGTTTCACATTCTTATAAATAGATTGAATTGCGTTGTGGAGATTTGATCGAATTTCAGTTAGAAAATGAAAAACCCTAAAACTGTGAATAGTAAAAATTTGGGAAAAATGAAATGGAAAATTTTATAAGGTCAAAATGAAAAATATTCCAATGATCTGGACTTGTATAAGCGGTGGAATGTTAGGGCAAGCATGAAAACTTGAATTTCTAGAATGGGCAGCTTGAACTTATTAGGGTTTTTCAATTATTACTCTTTATACATGATGGTAAATGGAGTAGGGTTTGTTTTTACTGAAATTAGACATCTAGAGCTTTAAAATTACATATGATTCGAATGAAATGGATCAGAATTGGATTTTTGGTGATTTTTCAAAAGTGACATGTTCTACAGAAGTTATTCTGTTCTGTCCTGTTCTGCTTGCAAAATTTGCTTCGAAATTAAACAACCTTCTAAACAAAATTAGGCCAAACCCTGAACATAAAAGTTACAGATTTATATCTTATCTTTAATTTGAGATATGAATAACCTAATTCCAATGTGTGTAGTGAAAGTTAAGGCAATTCTTCTGTGACTGCACAAATATGGGACATGAATTTAAGACTAGCATATTCATAGACTTGGGCATATTTGTGTAATTGGAATTGAATCGAATTGTCAATACAAAAGTTATAGTCCTATATCTTAACTTTAAGTTGCAATTAGAATCACTTCAATCCAAATTTTGTAGGTCAAGATATGACGGTTTTTCTAGGATATGGTTGTGTAAGAAAATTTGGATTGTGAAATAAATCTAGTATTGTGCTACATTTAAGTGATGAAATTATACTTATTGTCTTAGGTGGGGACAATTGAAGGGTTAAGAGAGATTTATAGTAGATTGGATTCGGGATTGGGAGTGATTACCCTCCCAAGAGGTGAGTGATTTCTTGTTTGTACTTAAATAAGAAAAATTACTCTTATAAAAAATGTTTCATTGAATTTTCTAAATGATTTTTGAATTTTTGGATTTTATATGTTTTAGTATGTGTGGAATATGCCAAGAAATGAATTTGAATTTTTTTTTTTTTTTGCATCCTAATGGTTTGAATGAGTACAAGTACCATGTTAATTTATTGATTTATGTATATGGTTATTTGCAATACTGGTTATTTATGAATGATTATTGAATTGATGGCACATGGAAATGAAATGGTGCATTGATTGGCTTGGGGAGGAAGAGCCTGATCTCTATAAAAATGACTAGTCATTTTCCTCTACGGTGCGACCCGACAGGGTGACATACTGGGGTTAATAGACCATAGGATGTAGGCGAACACGTGCGGTACATTCATGGCTGGGTATAGTGCCTACGGGTGTGGGATAGTTGGGTGTACCGCCAACTAAAACCCACAGATAATGCCAAGGATGTAAAATATTTGGATGCATATGAGTTAAATTATGATGATTATGATTTATGATGAATTTGGAAATAATGATTGGAATTTATTTTCATTGAACGAATTTGAGAATGACTCGATGGTTTGAAATACTTATGAATTTGATATATCTACCACACAAATTCTTATTTTTGTATAACTTGTATATCACTCACTGGGTATATTATATACTCACCCTCCCCTTCCAATTTACAGAGAAAGTTTAGTCGAGATTCAGGGACATTTAAGGTGATTGGAAGAACCTTGTTTTATTAGACGTCATCGGGTAATAGCTCTTTTATGACTTGAGGTTCTTAGTGAACCTAAATGGGAGGTAAATTTTGTAATTACTTTGGAAAACTTATTTTATAACTTTAATTTTTTGTTTTGTAATTTAAATGTGGTTTGTATATTTAAAAGTTGAGGACCACCCCTTTGATTTGTTTTTTTGGATTTTATTGAGAATTATTTTGATGAGGTTTGGAATGGATCCCTTGGGTAGGGACTTGTTTTTTTTTTTTTTTTTTTTAAATTATGGATTATTTGGATTGGAATGCTTAGGTAGATCAAATTGCATGTGTGCATGAATAGGGATGGATTAGGTGGATCATTGATCGTGTGATAAATGCATGTGATTGGAACATGGATGGATTTGATGGGTCCTTTGATATTGAAATGATGTAAAGTTGTTTATTTTGATGGAATTCTTTATCTTAGAAAAAAAAATTTATTGTATGAGTTGGATGTCTTGCGTTATCCCGACATATAAGAAGGTCATGCCCATATGCTGAGATAACGTGGCGGTTGTTATGTGCTCGATAGAAGAGTCGGGGCATGATAAATTGCATAATATATGTGGGAATAGCAGCATTAACAGATTGGATCTGGACCCTCCTCCCGGTAGTGCTAAGAAGCTTGGCTTTCTATCCACTTAGTCTTGTTTGGAGCTTCTCCACAATTTGACCATAGGTGTGCCTATCTACCCTATTGTGAAGAATGGGGACCCCCAAATATTTTCTTAAATCGGAAGTAAGAAAAAATTTACTAGCAACCACTAGGGATCCTTTAGGGATCAAGGAACTTTAGACAAAATCTAAATTTTGAACTTCCTATGATCAATGCTCGACTACTCTTGACAGATAACACCCTCAAACTAGAGATGGGTCCAATCCAGTTTAGGACAAGCCTAGGAACTGTGGGCCAGTTTCGCTGTAGTTCCAGGGCATATCACGCGCTGTATTGGGCCGATTTCGAAATAAATTTGGTTGGAACTGGCCAGCCCACTAAACCAAGCCCACTAAGTTAGGCCATGCTCGGTCAATCTGATGGTTTTTCAGTCGGTTGACAATTCTTTTTTCTTCATGCCTTGCTTTTTCATTTTCATGTTCATTCTTCATTACGTATTTACTAAATTTTTGTAAGAAGTATAAATTTATTATTCTTTTTCATCTTCTGTCTTTGAGCTATTTTCGTGCCTTGCTTTCTTTTTTTTGCATCCTTTCGATCTTTCAGGCAAATCAATACTTTTAAAGTGTTATCCACCAGTTTTGTACATTTCTCTAATAAAATTCAATCACATTCACTAAAAACACTTTCTGATACTACTGTGGACACCGAAGGGGTTAGTATATTTTTTACTATTGCGACCAAAATTGGAAAAATAGTTAAATTTTTTTCCATCAACTTAAAATATCGAAATGATCGTTATCGTCACAACCTTCTACTCTATGTGTTTGTTAGTATAAAATTTTCATTTAGTGACGAAGATTAGAATGATATTTTTTTTTTGTTTTTTTTATTATATTATAAAATTAAATGAAATTAAAGATGAATGAAATGATGTACTACCACTATTACATTTATCATTACCACCTATATTATCATATTCCTTTTAGTATAATGCAAACATATTTTATAAAGTAAGTGAAGTGCGTTGTTTTAAATGAGTGGTACTAACATATATTATCATAGAAAAACTATCAACAAAATAATTATTTAAAGTTTTAATACCATCAATTTTTACACTTGAATTTAAAATATTAACTATCAAATACAAAAGAGAAATTTTTTTATAATATTTTAAAAATTTTATTTTCATTAGTTGAATAAAATCACTAAACATATCTTTATTTTCAAATTGACTAAATGCATAATAAATACGGCAATGACTAGATAATATCAAATGAATTATTAGGTAGTAAACCCCTAGAAAATAAATTTTTACATATATAAAAAATTTCTAACAATTCAATTAGTATATTTGCAAAATCAAAAAAGATAATATCAAAAAACCATATTCATAATTAGAATTAACAAATTCAATTAAAACTTGTTTAAAAGGAATAACACATTGTAATATATCATAAATAGAGTTCCACATAGTATCACATTTTTGTTTAAATTATTTATATTTTACATTATGTAAATTTTATAAATGTCTCATTTTTTGTGTTTTGACTGAAAATTTCTAATTTGAAATATTAGTTCACGAAGAGATTTTAAAATTGTTCCTCGGCTTGCAAACCATCTTTAACATATAAGTTCAATATATAATATGCATACTTATTATAAAAAATATTTCATTTAATATTGATTTTAAAGTATGTTTTAATGTACAAACAATACTAACATTAGCCGATACATTATTTAAAGACACACAAAAAATTCTATCACTATTACTATATTCATGACAATCGTTAATAATTATTCTAGCTATAGTATAATTGGACTATAGGTGTTCCCAACACTGAAAAGATAAAATTCATTTTTCTAGAGCCCATGGATCACTAATCAATGACATGTTACAACAATATAATGTTCATCTTGATATCCCTTCCAACTATCCAAAATTATAGAAAATTTACAAAAAAGTGACCATAAATTTGCAATTAAAGTATTGTCATTATTTGAAATTGTTTTAGTATCACGCTCTTATCCGTTTTTCTACTACTTTTTTTATAACCCTGCTGTAAATATTTTTGTTTATACTTCTCAAATACTTCATATTCTAATATACTAAGTGGTAATTCCAAATATACTTTCCATTCTATTTGTCCAATTTTTTTTATCTCCAAATTATATCTAAATATACCCGAGGCATACCCCCCTCCAGTGACGATTTGTGTTTGCCTGGTTTGAAATTATTGATTCGGGTGATCTCTTACTATGTATCTTTTAGGTGTCCCCACTCTTTAACCATTCATAAATTTGTATATTTGTTAATAAATTTTACATGTCACCTTTTTCTCCTCATTATTTCTTCCAAAATAATCCCATGGATTGAAATCATTCTTTTTATTACATATTGTGAAAAATTATGTATTATTAGCGTTATTTTCTTTTAAACCAATATCAATGTCTATGTTTTTGAATTGCGCTCATCAAAATTATGAATGGGGGGAGAGAAGATTGTTGGGAAGATTGTAAGTAATGCATTCCAACCATTATATTAATTAAAAATTTAATGAGAATGAATTAAGCATGCCAATAAAAAAGTGAAACAACTAACAACAACAACAAAAAAAAATTAAGATATTATCGATTTGATAGAGATCGCGATTGTTTATCGTTAAATCTTGAATAACTTGAATTTGCAATATTGAAATCTTGTCAAATCTTAAGAGATATTGTAAGTAGGAGAGAGAATGTAAGTAAGAGATATGCAAGTAGAGAGATTGAGAGAGAGAGTAGAAGATATTGTAGGTAGAGAGAATAAGAGATTATGTAAGATTTAAAAATGAATTGTGGCATATTTATAGGCAACATTTTTGAGTTTATGAACCAAAATATCTCTCAAAATATCAATTTCATAGCTATTGGGAGAGAAAAAAGTGGAATTTTTTTTTAAAAAGGCCATTGGAATCGGTCGGAATGGGTCAGTTCCACTAGCTGTTTGAACCAACAAGCTGGTTCCAAGGCCAAGCCGGTTCCATGCCAGTTCCTGTGTCATGTCAGTCAGTTCCCGGTTCAAGAAAATAGGAACTGAATTGGCCCGCATCCTATAGTCTAGCTAATTCGGTCCCGGTTTACTATAGTTCGGACCAGTTTTGGGTCTGGACTTTCACGGGGCAGCTAGGCCAGTTTCCGGGCCCGAACCGGCCCATGCCCATCTCTACCTCAGACACTTCAAAATGGTTGAGATTAAGATGATCCACTTTAGCAAAAAGGTGGAGGTTATTTGAAAAAACACATGGGAAATAGCCGAACCTCCTTTGTAGACTCTAATAGGATTCTAAGCCCCTCTTTTAACCCTCTCTTGGATTATATAAGAGAGGCCCTCCATAACTAAAATAAAAAATACAGGGAAGGGGGGTCCCCATATCTCAACCCCTGCCTAGGCTTGAAAGGAAGGAGGACCTTCCCATTTCATACAAGAGAAAATTTTCCCACAAACACAATAAATATAATCAACTTAATAAGACTGAGGGAAAAGTTAGAATTGAGCAACACCCGACCTAAGTAGTTCCAGTTAACACTATCATACGCCTTCCTCAAATCCACTTTAAGCATTATATAATGTTTTCTGCTATTAGACTTCCTCAAGGAGTAGATAATTTCTTGAGTAATGAGAATGTTATCTAGGCACCCTCTACCCAGCAAGAAACTGCTTTGTTGACTTCCCACTAGGCCATTGAGCATGGGTCTTAACATTTGCACTATGATTTTACCCAAGACCTTATGAGAGGAATTGAGAAGGTTTATAAGCCTGAAATCCAACATGCATTATGGGTTTGCTTGCTTAGGGAAAATAACCATGAGAGCATTGAATAGATACGGTTAGAAAAACCCATCTTTTAGAGCATCATTCACAAAAGTACATAGGGAGGTCTTCATGGTATCCCAAAGCCTTTGTAAGAAGATTGCCTATAAACAATTTGGACCAAGGGCCTTCAACCCCTTCATAGAGAAAAGGGCGGCCTTGTCCTCCTCTTCACTTGCCAACTTAGTTAAGATAGTATGATAATCCTCCCTAAACTTTTTTTGCCATCTAAGGCAATTACTACTATGGTAGAGGCATTCCGACCTACAAAAAGGTTGGGGGGAAAAAAAAACTCTGAAGCAGTGGTCTTTAATACTTCTTGATCAAAACACCATTTCACATCCACCATTAATATAGCTATCCTATTAGAATTTCTTCTTATCTTGGTTTGAAGATGATAGAACTTTGTGTTCCTTTACCCTTGAGTGATCCATTCCATTCTAGATTTTTGATGCCAAAACATTTCCTCTTGTTCTAACGTCAAGTGGTATTCCCAAAGAAGCTTATGTCTAGCTTATATAGGAAAGATGAATAGGGATATGCAGCCAACCTTTGGATGCCCTTTATTCTCCTCTTTAGTAACCTTTTCCTTAAAAATATGTCCCCAAAAACTTTCCTATTCCAAATTCTTATCTCCTTGCTAGCTTGATTGATTGCTTGCAGTAGGTAGTTCCCCCCCCACGCTGGTTCGAAAGTTTTCTTAAAATTTGGGTGCGTAAGTTAGGTAGTCTCCCATCTAAATGGTCTTTTATCCTTATTTGGAGGGGATAAAAGGCTATTGGAAAGGAGAATAGGGCTTTGGTCACCATGCAACCTGGCCAAATTCAACACTTTTAACTCCAGAAAAGCAATGATAACTTGTTGATATTCTAGGACTCTATCAAGCTTTTGTTGTAGGATAACCCTGCCTCTTTGGGTCTTAGTCCACATATACATTAACCCTAAAGCGTCTAGGCTAAACAAATTACAGTTGTTCCACCTCCTCCTCACCCTTTGAAACCTATCCCAAGACTTGACTTTTCCATTGCTTGTGTCTTCTGCGCCACTAATATCATTCAGATCTCTTATCACAGACCAGGGAGCTTGGATACTACTTATTACAAATGAGCTAACTCTTCCTGGAAGATTTCTTTAGCTTAACTATTAAGTTGGTCATAGGCAAAGGTAACCAAATTATGGCCGGTTCCCTCCTTGACTTTAACATAAATCATCTATTCTAAGTGAGACACAGTCTCAAGGTTGATTCTGCTAGACTCTAGAGGAGCCAAAACCTCCCTTAATACCGTTAGAGGAAACGATAAACTCATTCACCTATCCCATACTCCTCAAGAAAGAAGGGTACTTACCTAACCTTATCTCTAACAAGCACAGAACATCTGGGTCATTGACTTTTAGAAGATCCTTACTTACCTCTCTATAATTCTACACCATTAGTTTAGCTTTTGTCATGGAAACAAAGCCGAAAGCAATGACTACAAACTTATATTTCCATATCAGTGTGATCCCCTGTTGTCTCATACATGCCACTAAGCTTGTGTTGCTCTTTTGTCTAGTTGGTGTGAGCTCCCTAGTGTACGCATTAGCCATTAAGTTTAAGATTGCACTATTGCATGGCATTTGGTGGATTGAGTCATAAGATTTCCGAAACCATCTCCTGGATCTAAATGATGCTTCCCCAAGTCTATCATAGATTGATTTGGGTCCAACTCAATCCCTAGGTCCAACTTATTACTTAGTAGCTTAGGCCCAGCTTCCATCGCCCCTAAAGCATTCTGGGAGACTCGCCCCATAACGCGGGGCTCCTCTCGGCCCAACTCCCTGATTCTCATATAAACTCGGTCCTCTCCTCCACATCTACAGAATCCTCGAAGACTCCCTCCCATCTTCTCTTTGAAGTCTCGTCTGAGATGTGAATGGTAGATTTCAAAGTCTTACTTTTCCTTAGATTTGGGTTTTTTCTCCTTTGCTCCCTATTTGACAAGCGACCTCCTACTTTCCCAAATTGAGGCCCCACTTTATAACTGCTTCTTTCTAACATTTCCTCCATAAGAGACTTGACAGGCTCCTGCTTTGTCCATCCTTCTTCTGACAACTTGTTGCCCCAACTCAAACTTGCATATTTGTTCTATCGCATGTTATTTTTCCCCATCTTGCCCCAAGAATTGCTTGATTTGGCATACTGTATATCTATTTAGAGGGGATGAATAGGTTGATCGGAGATTTTTTATGTTTTCTGGGTTTTTGAGTTTTGTAAAAGAATATGAAAATAGAAAATAAGGAAGAAGCAACAAATATAGGATTTTATAGTGATTTCACCAAATCGGTGTACGTCCACTCCCAAGCACCATCCTGAATTTTCACTATTTCTCTTAAATATTACAACCACTTACTTTCTAGGTGCAAGTAAAACATTTACAAGTTTTTCTACCTGAAATACTCACTCTCTCTCTAAACCCCAGATTGAGAAACCTTCATAGTCTTTTAACTCTTTTGAGTACAAGAGAAGTAAAATATTACAGAAGGTGAGGCTTAATCCTCAAATGTAATGAAATTTAAGTGTATGAAGAATTATGCTCAAGAGAAAATGAGTGAACAAAAAATATAGAGCTTGAAACAGAGCACTTAATATGTTTGTCAGATTCGTATTCAATGATTCATCAACCTTCTATGTTTCTTATTAATTTTAACATTTATACTCGAATTGAAGAGAGTCATTGTATGGTGGTTAGATTCGAACATTCTTCATTAAATAAATTCGAACGTTTCTTATTAATGCTCCATTTGCCTTTGCTTAATGTTTTGGCTATTGTTGTGCTTTCCCAATGAAAGAGTTGTTTTTCTTCTTTTAGATTACTATCTTTTGTTATTTTAAAAATGTTTGCCTTTCCTACACATTGTTGGTTAGTTCTCCAAAGCATTTGATAGACTTGTTTAGTTTGTATGCTATGTGCCCATTAATCGAGTATCAAGTGCTCAGAGAATCGTAATTAAAAGTGTGTTTATTTAGTGTCAACATATTTTGTTCTTAGGTTGAAGTGAATTTAAAATTTTTGACCATTAAAACAAGAAATGTGATTGTGTGTCGACACTTTAAACACCTAGTGTCGACAAAAGTTCTTTATAAACAAACTCTTAAAATTCGACATTTTCGTAGGATTGATGCATATTTACTTTTCATATTCTTTGAATGATTTGATTGACATATATGACCTATTGACTCTAGAAAACTTGCCTGGGTTCTTCTATGTGTCGATTGATGAACATTGGGTAGACAAAATTGACTTAGGTTCTTGTGTGTGTCGACATTAATGTTCAACGGAATGCCTTAGTTGACATAAGTGAGCTTTGTGTTGACACAAAGCTATATAGTTGCTATATAATCCATTTGTGTCGGCATAGGTCATAGGTGTGTCAACATAGTGCTTGCCTAAGGTGATTGTGTCAATATGAGTAGGGGTTATGTCGACATGGTGGTTATCCAGGATGATTGTGTCGATATAAGTGTCAATAAAGTTTTGCTTCAGCTATGTTGACATTTGTGTTGACATAGTGCTTTAAGTGTTGAGATATTTCAATTATGTCGACTTATGTGCTGACATATTGCTTTCAAGTGTTGAGATCTAAGTGATTATGTTGACATAGGGGTACATTGTGTTGACACAAATTTGCTTGTGTTGACACAAATATATTTGATCCAAGAGACATACATTTCAACCTAAAATTGATCATTATCAAAAGTTAACTTTGTCAGCACATACTTTGGTTTCCAAGAAACAAGCATCCATGGTCCCAAGTCCTCTTCAATCTCCGCTGCGACTGGAACTTCCTTCTCCCCACCGATAACCTGAGTCGACTTCGACTCCTTCATATTCTATTCCTTGCAATTCTCTTTAGTATGATCCACCCTTTCGTAACTAAAGCAGATGATAGGTAGTCCTTCATATTCAATTTTTAGTACTCTTCTTTTAATTTTTACTTTCGGTGTCAGCAACTTTTCAAGCTCCACTTCAACGTACACTTTGGTATACTTGCCTCCCAGTGCATTGGCTATGTTTGCATCGACCTTAATTTGTATATCCACTAGCCTTCCCACTTCCAGTGGTAGTTCTTCGTTGAAAAATTTGATAGGGAGTTTGGGAATCTAATCCATATCGCCATCCTCTCAATCTTCACATCTGCTAGCGAAAATCTGGGGCCTCTATTTTTTAATTATTAGGTAATGATTGTGGATCATCCATAGTCCTTCAAGAAGTACCTGGTTGTAATCCTATTGTCGATCAAATTCTACAAGTAGGAACCCCTCCCTCATGGCCTCCACAATCTCTTTAGTTCTTTGGTAGGGATGGACATTGTGGGTATAGGACAGTTCAGATCCTCGGACTCCCCTTCTCCCTTGAGCCACACTTCCTCTTCTATTTCAACATCCATTCCACACTCCTCTTCCATCCAGTTATTCACGTTTGATTCCTCTTATAATCTCATAAATTTTCGGTAATCGCAATTTTTTAACACTACTTTTGCTATGAGGAAACTTTTATTAATTTGTTTTTAACATATATTGACTAACCGTTTACTTCCAATATTTTGGACAAACCCTTTTGATACGAGATATAAGAACTAGAAAATCACTTAATTCATAGATTTAATATAAATTTGTTATATCAAAATTATTTTTGTTCTCAAAATCTCAATGTAAAAACATCTCCCATAGTTGAACCCTCTCTCATGATATGTCCTCCGTAAGAAAATTATTTGATATTACAAACATTCAGAGCTTCTAGGCTATTCTATTATAACCCTGTTTGGGTAACAGACCGCTTTATTAACCTCTTGTTCTGTTTTGATATTCAATATAGTTTTACACAACGTGTGTATAATTCTATAATTAGAAACCAATACACATATTAAAGTTATTCTCTTTGTACTCTAATCCCAACTTTGTTAATTTCAAGAGATGATTGAATAAAACTTATAACTTAACAAGTCTTTAAAACTTGCTCAAATTCTTCTCTCCTTCTAAGAAATTATAAAGATATAACATACATCCATGGATAGCCTTAAGGATCTAAAACAGATTAAGTAATGTCCCAAGGGGATAGCCTAGTGGTCACAACTCTTTTCTCTAAGTCGGTGATCCCGGATTCAAATCTTGATGTAACAAAAAAAAAAAATAACTTAAGCAACTATGTGCTATTGGTGATAGAATATTAGGTTTAGCCCTACATATAATTAGGTTCGTAATCTCTGATGCTCAAGTCAGAAAGAGCAATTTTCAAGAAGAAAGAAACAAACTGAGTAAGAGAGGGCCGAGAGTGAGAGCCTTGTAGTTTGTGTGTCGAGTGTATGGTATTTGGAGAGCGTACCTGGCATGTAGGATGCAAGATGTTTTTATAGGTCGGCCACTTGTCAGTAGTGTGCATTCAGGTTGTTACAACCCTAGTTTTCTTGTAAATTTGTTTGAAAAAATTTCGGGACTGTTTAGTTAAATATTCTCAAGAGATCTAGGATGTTTATCACTTAGGAAATTTAACGAATCGAGGGGATTCTTCCCTTATCGATTAGATTTAAAAAATTTCATTCTTTATTAAGAAGGTATGCCCCAAATTGAATGTTATCTCTGATCGATAAAGGTAAATGATTAGCTCTTTGTCAAAGCTGTCGATCACCAACCAAAGAGGAAGTATCATCTTAAGCTTACCGAATGTTTTCGAGGACCATGGACCGATTAGGTCACTACCGTTAGAGATTATCTAAAGAGTTGGGTTGTGTCTACCCTTCAAGGAGATGAATCTCTATTGATTGACATGTCTGGGTGTGAAATATTTGTTGGACCATGGCTCAAAAGACTGAGAGATGTCGTAACGGGCCTTTGGGTTATGTTCCATCATTTGCCCTCGACATATGGTATCGTTTTGTAAAAAGGGCACCATGAGTAATGATAATTGGAAAGGTGTAAAACTTTTAATGCAGCACGTGTTTCTTTGGGTCTTGCGAATAGTCTCCGGTACACTTTATAAAGTTAGACGTTCGATTAGGTCAGGCACATCTGCGCTTTCCTTTCAACAATTTCATTTTCTTAAGACTCAAGCCTTTGAAAATAAAATCTTTCTTGAGAAAATGGCCAAGGGTTCTTATTCTCAAACTCATTTAGGCATCAATGATATTATGAGCATGATGATGGATCTAGAACTCTGAGAAGTTCAAATTGATATACTGTTGGGAGATGATTACACTCTAGTGTCAGCTATAGACGAGGGTAGGGCAAACAGGGTGCCGGAGGGTCGTGTTCTAATATACAAATAGGTAGTGAAATACGGTTTGAAATACCATACACTGGTCCGATCAGGAAGGTATTACTTCGTTGGAACATATATCTGACGTAGCTTCTCCTTAGTGCTTAGTGTGTGGTTGTTGCTGTAATCTCTCTGTTAGGGTTTTGTCACTTTAGTTTCGACTTCGAGATTTTGATAGCCATCTTTTTACTAAAGAGATATGGGAGTACGGGTTCTACCTGAGGCTGGTATAGGCTACAAACCCAGCCCGAATCTAACTGGGGGTTTTATTATAAAGAGTCAATTGACAAGAGTTAAATACATAAGTATTTCTTTATACAGTTTTCAAATAAGGATCTCTTGCCTGTGTTGCGTAGTACTAGTGAGAAGCTGTCATTCGAGTTGAAGCCTTTGACTCCTTTTTATCCTTCCCGATTCGTGCGTTTGGTTGGCAACTACTGCTCATCCACTCGGAGAAATATCTAGGTAGATTCTCTTGTGGATAACCAAATGTTGGCTTTGGCGGGTCTATTGTTTGGGGAGAAGAAAAAGATCGACAGACCCCTTCTGGGTAAGAGGAAGGAAAAGGAGTTTATTGACGTCTTGTCTTCTCTCAAGGAGGCTATACTGAAAGAAGTTACAACCGATATACAGGTGAGACTGAACACGAAAATGCCTTCGAGGGAAGCCGATAGGTCACCTGGTGCTCGGTCGTCTAAAGTTATGCCTCTTTCTTTGAAGAGAAGGAAAATCCAAGTGCTTTAGAGAGGGAAGGTGGAGGAACCAGAGAGGTTGGAGTACATATCTCTCCTGCTTCGATGAGGCATTATGAACCAATGGCCATCAGATTAAAGGGGGTCGACAGCTTGGCATTTGATGAGCGTATATCCCCATCGCTTGGTGAGGCTGGTGAAGATGTCCCGATGGAGGAGGCACCAGAAGTGGAGGAAGTTAAAGATGTCTCTAGACTGACTGCTGAGGTGGGGTCGTTAAAGGGACTGAGTGTTCCCATTGTTGTAGAGGAGATGTTTGAGCTATCATTTGTTGTGCATTTGTGGCCTCTACATAAGGGGAATTGCAAGGTAGCTGATGAGACTGCTCTTCCTCCTTTTATTCCTATTTGATCCTTCGATGGAAGAAAGGATTTGAAAAAGAGGGGACGGTTGCATCTATGAGGGAGACAACCGGTTTAGCTATGTTGATGTAACTAAGGTGAGACGGATAGCTAATCGATTTGATTTCCATCGTTCAGAGCTAGAGTTAAACAAGATGTCCCTAGAGTAGGCCGACAAGGCTCTTCAATCTCTTGGCTTAGAGGTATTACCTTTTTTCTTATTCTTATCTTGTTTTATCTCTTCACTTGCTTTGCATTCAATTGATTATGTTTCTTCTGGCAGACGATGGTCTTGACGGAGTTTTAGAGGCAGCGGAGGAAGCAGACGATAGGTCACTTGGAGAAGCATGCTGACCATAGGGCAGTCAGATTTTGGCACTATAGGATGCCCTTGAGTAGGGGGAGAAGGATGCAGAAGAAGATAAGACTTCTAGCAATTTGCTTGCCAAGAAGGATAAAGAGATTAGACATTTGCAGCATGACTTAGCCTTGTCTCGAAAACATTACGAGGAGTTGGAAGTTAAGGTGAAGGCTCGTGAGGCATGCTTGCAGACTGCCGAAGCATTGGCTCAGATGCGTGAGGAGTCAATTCAAGCCATGGAGTAAAAAGTGACAGAGATCAGTGAGTCTTTTACCAAGAATACTGAAATCTTTAGGTGTTCCCATCGCATACTGTCTGAGAGGTTGAGGTATGTCGAAGAGATAGTTTATCGAAGCAGGCTTGGAAGGGGCTTGCCCCTGGTGAAGAAGCTATCAGCCAAGAGGTATTGGGGCAGGGCCTAACCCCTGTTGATCCTGTCGGTGTCCTTGCTGAGCTAGTCATGGCCCAAGCAGTTGTAGAGTCACCTCCTAGAGAGGTTCCGGCGGTCCCCTGTTCCCCCTAATTTTGTGTAATCTTCACATTGTCTATCTTCTTAATGAAAAAACTCTTCATATTGTTACGTTCTGCACGTGTTATCACAGGGGATATTCCCTTAATTATTCGAGTAGTGAAGATAGATTTTATCTGCATGCCTTCAGTAGGATTCGTTCAAGAAACCTGGCTAGGTCTTATGCCCCACACATTTACTTTAGATCATTTGATTGAAAGAAGAATGTCTACCTACCCAGGGGCACACTATCATCGTTAGGAGACCAACCGTTAAAGGGAGCCATGCTTACCCTTCTGGGAGTCACGTTCATTACGAATCAAAAGATTGGATGGGCCGTGCCTGCTCTCTGGGAGTCAAGTCCCTTATTGACGACACATTTCATTCGTTAGGGATCAAACAATTGGATGGATAGTGCCTACACTTCTAGGAGTCAGATCCCTTATTGACGATACATTTCATTTGTTAGGAATCAAATGATTGGATGGGTTATACCTACCCTTCTGGGAGTCAAGTCCTTTATTGACGACATGTTTTATTCGTTAGGAATCAAATGATTGGATGGGTCGTGCCTACCCTTCTAGGAGTCAGATTCCTTATTGACGATATGACCGAATGATTGGATGGGCCATGCCTGTATTTCTAGGAATCAGGTCCCTTATTGATGACATGTTTTGTTTGTTATGAATCAAACAATTTGATAGGTTGTGCCTGCCCTTCTGGGAGTCGGGTCCCTTATTGATAACATGTTTCGTTTGTTAGGAAACAATTGATAGGATGCCACATATACTATTCATGGAATAGAAAAGATTATTGCAATAATGCAAAAAACCTAAGACAAAACAATCGAAGCATACCTTGTGGTCATGAGAGAGTCACAGTCACTTGGAAAGAGACACAGGAGGTTCCGAGTCATAAGACACCATTTCAATACCAAAGGGAGTTCTGAACTTAACCTTCATATGCTTGGTACTGGGTAGGACTTCTATAGCATTTAGGCCCCACCTGCCTAAGATTGTGTTGTAGAGTGAGAAAAGTTTGACCACATTAAATATAGTGGCAGCCAACGCATGGTTCAGTGGTGATCCGAAAGTAACTAGAAGTGAGATAATGCCTTCAGGGTATATCCATTCGCCAAGAGCCATTTGATCGGTCCTACATGGAGTTAAATGTGTGTCTGACTGAAACACATTCATTGGAAGGCATCCTAATAGAGGAGGTTGCATTTTGCTCCTTGATCAATGAAGATCCTTCTGATCTTGTACTAGCCGATTTTGGCGGTAACAACGAGGGGGTCATGATTATTGGGATCATCCCTTATCAAGTCCTCATAGGTAAAACCAATAATCAGTCTTTTTTCCTTAGACTACTTGTCAATAAGAGTCATCAATATCTCTTGAGGAGTAAGGATAGATATTTCGGCCATGTAGAAGATGGGCACGATCATGTGTTTAGCTTCGTCCCTCCATGAATAATTCTGGGGGTCTCGACTATATGCAGGAAAGACACTAGTAACAATGTAGGGCTCGGGATCATTTGTTATAAATCTAGAGGATGACTCTATCAGGTCGATTGTGTACTGGTCGGGCGATCGGTTATTCATTTGGTACATTTTCCCACGGTAGGACATGCCGATCAAGTGAGGGTATATTTCTCCCTTCTATACTAATGAAACTTTGTTGCTTTCCACTTCGAACTGAGAATTCCAGCTCATCCTTGAGCTTTCTACACTCGTCCGTCATGTGATCATAATCTCGATGGAAGTGACAGTACTAGTTTTTATCCTTTTTAGAGTTGTCCTCCCTGGAACGGGGAGATCACTTAATGTACGGCTTGTTTCTAATCTGGAGTAAGACTTGACTGGGGGTCTTGCTTAAAGGAGTGTAGGTATCAAACCTTCGCTGAGGTGGGGGTCCATGTTGGTTTTTATTCGATGAGGGCTGTCGGGGTGATCGCCTGTGTTCTCTTCGGGACGATCAGTTTCTGCGTCTGTCGAATGCTTCAGCATCTTTGATAGCTATGTACTTCTTAGCGCGGGTCTAAAACTCCTGAATGGTAGAAAAAGGGTTTTTTGTGATAGATGCTTTCATACTCGAGGGGTGTAGCCTTATAAGTAGAGTGGCTAACACAATTGAATAATCTAAAGCTGGGACCTTTAGCATCTCTGCTTTGAACTTGTCCAGAAAGTCCCTCAAAGACTCATCGTCTTTTTGTCACAGCAATAGTAAGGAAGTGGATTTCCTTTTGGCTCCCAGACTAATTATGAAGTGGGTTTTGAATTATCGTCGAAGCTGAGAGAAACTTTTAACATAGAGTAACGGAAGTGAGTTGAACCATGTTAATATATTGCCTTTGAGGGTAGTGGGAAAGGGTTTGTACAAAATAGCATCCATCATGTCTCTCAAAACCATTACCATCACAAAATGAGCGGCATGGTCACGAGGGTTGGTTGTGTCGTCGTACTTCTTCATGGGAGGCAGAAGTATGTCAAGGGGTACCAGTTTTGAAGAGATCTTTGGGTTGAAAGGTAACACATTAGATGGATAAAAGGGGGTTTGGTTCTTAGCTCATTTGAGTTCATCGGCGACAAGTTACTCAACCTGCCTCCTCAAATTATCAGGATCATGGCAAAAGGTTACTAAAGGTTTACAATTCAGGCGAGGTGCAAGCCGTTGAGAGCTTACATGCCTTGCTCCTCCTAAAAAAGATTGTCCCTCTGGTCTAATGGCACGACTGAGTCCTTCCAGCTACTTACTCATATTTTGTATTTTGGATTCTAATCTTTTCCATTGGGGATGATTGGATCTCCTCGAGGACATTAGTGTGGGAGGTATGACTGGGTGTCCCTGAGGTGCAGACTATGGAGCCTTTTTTGGATGAGAGAGGTTAGAGTGAACGACAAGAGTGTCGATAAGGAGAGTGGATACCACTGGCAGTGCAACATCTGTTGAGGTTTTCACTAAGGTTGCTTTAGTCTGTTCCCACAAATAGCACCAATCTGTTGGAGATAGGTTTTGACTCCATAGATTCTGACTCCTCTTACTCGAATGGGTACTCCGAGGAATGAAATAAAACTTGTAAAAGACAGCCAGAGAGTGCTTCGGTCCTTCAGTGGGAGAAACTTCGACACTGAAGTCAGAAAGAGTGGTTTTTGAAAGAAAAGAAATGGACTGAGTTAGAGAGGGATGAGAATGAGAGTCTTGTGGTTTGTTTGTTAAGTGTATGTATTCAGAGAGCGTACCTGGTAGGTAGCATGCAAGATGTTTTTATAGGTCGGCTGTATATGATTCGTGTGCATTCAGGGTGTTACAACCCTAGTTTCTTGTGAATTTGTCTGAAAATCTCATAACTCTTTAGTCAAATATTCTTAAGAGACCTAGGATCATTATCACTTAGGAAATTTAATGAACCAAGAGCATTCTTCCCTTATCAATTAGATTTCAAAAATTTCATTCCTTATCAAGAAGGTATCCCCGAAATTGAATATTATCTCTGATCGATGAGGGTAAACGATTAGCTCTTTGCCAAAATTGCCAATCACCAACTGAAGAGGAAGTATTATTTCAAGCTTACCGAATGCCTTCGAGGGCTATGGACTGATTAGTTTACTATCGATAGAGATTATCCAAAGTGTTGGGCCGTGTCCGTCCTTCGGAGAGATATATCCCTATTGATTGACATGTCTAGGTGTGAAATGTTTGTTGGACCATGAGCTTATAAGACTAAGTGTTACCATAACGGATCTTTGGGTTATGTCCCATCATATTACTGGACATAAAGAGATAGAAATCTTATGATCTATGTTGTTCCACATGATTGAGATAAGTCATTTGCCATCAATATTTATTATTCCTTGCACATTATTGAAGGCTGATACACCCTAAAATATTTGATTGATGTGTGTGTGTGTGTGTGTGTGTGTGTGTGTATGTGTGTATATATATATATATATATATATATATATATATATATATATATATATATTGAAGAATATTGTCCTTAGTAAATGGGTCAAATGCAAAATAGGTGTTGAAAATTTTTGAATTCTTTAAGATTATAACTATACTTTTATTGCTAGTTCCATTTAATCAGGATTCATAGGTTATAAAACTTTTGGCGCATCTATGTGGGCAAACCATCTTAATGGCTAATATAGACTTTAATTATTGAAAACTTCTTCCAGAAAAAAAAAAGAAGTAAATCATAAAAAAAAAATAGATTGATTTATCAATAGTTTATCAGAAAAAACGATAATATTAAATGAACCAAATAAATCATAAATCAAATGAACTAAATTTTTCGTGATAATCTATATTACATCTTGGCTAAATTTTATTCAAATTGTCAGTATTTTTTATGAATTTAAATATACATATTAATTAATAATTGGTCAAAACATATCATACAAACTTTTTTTTTTTCATTTGATCTATGATTTATTTGTTTTGCCTTGTTTACTCTAAACTCTTAAGATAGTGTTTCGCATGAAATGATAGGGGTGTGAAAGTAATACGATTAATATAAACTTTTAATATAAAAAACCTTATACTTTAATATTTTTATAATGTTCAAGTAACAAATAACTATTTTTCTTTGATCTGTCCCCATGAAGTTGAAATCGACTCCAAATCCAAATATTCTTCCCTATGTCCAAACTATGATCTCTTGAATGATTTAATCTGGTTGGGCAGATCAAATTAGAAATTGACTCTCCGTAGAGAAAACTGAATTCTTTGTAACCATAATTCTCTTGTGTGTGTTTTAATTAGAATTAATGAATAATATAATCCTAGAGTGAGATTTGTTAACTCAAAGTCAAATAATATTATTTAAAACAAAAACTAACACTTAGAATTTACTAATTTTTAAAATTACATAAACGACTATAAGTTTTTAAAAATTACAAAACAACCCCAATAATTTCTAAAATTATAAAACGAGATAAATAATTTTTGAAAATTATAAAAGAGGAGGGATAGTTTTTGAAATTCATAAGAATAGGAAAGAAAGTTTCAAAAATTACAAATCATGACAAAAAATTTCAGAAATTACAAATTGATTGCAAAACTTTCTGAAAATTGCAATCTGACCATAAATTACTCTCTCTTTAAATTATTTTTAAATTCTAATTAATCTAACATGAAGATAATGTTATGTTAAGTAAATAATTAATGCTAACAGAATTTTAGGGTAGATAATGGAACATGAACATATTTATGTTGACTTTAAAATAACTATAATGAATTTGCTAATCCAATAGTTATATTAAAATTACTTTAATTTTAATTAATTTTTCTAAATAATTAGAGTTATACTAAATATTATATTATTTACTGAAGTAAATATAAATGATTTATTTTTTGTTCTTGACATATATGTGTTTTATTAACTTCTCAATTAATTTCATTGAATCTCTCATCCAAAAATAACACATCTTAAAATGTCCAACTTGTCTCCGATTTGCCAATGACACTGGACAACTATTAAAAACATCCGATATGATATAAAAAATATATCACCACATTTCGTTTATGGGTAATCAATTAGGATAATAAGACAATAATATCCGACATAATCATTCATGTATATTCAAATACTAAGAGTACATGAATTATGTATAACTATTGAATACCAATTTCTATTTTCATTGTACATTTAATGAAATTACTTTACATTTTATATTCAATGCTAGTCACTTGTACTAGTTTTTATTGAGTTTGGACCTCGTCATATGGTCAAGATAAATCATTCTTATAATTAGCAACAGACTTGCAAACTATAGGTTATACATGATGAAGTGTTCAATTTCACCAATGATGTATGAACTTTTATTTTAAATCAATGTAACCATAACTGATACCAATTGTATGCAATGTTAACCCAATCACATACATAAATAACTTATATCGAACCCACAAAAAAAAAAACACCTTATACATACATAAATAATATGAATATTCATTGAATAACTAAATAAAACATTATTTTAACACAAAAAATTCAATACATAATTTTTTTGAACATACAAAATAATAAAATTAATGAAAAATTAAAATTTAATTTGAATAAAAAGTTACCCAGGTAACCTTTTACCCCCTTTCTTCATATTTGGTATGCAAAATTCAATTTGTGTAATATTCACTACAAAAATAAAAACACGAATTTAGCGACGGAATTTAGTGACAAAAAAATTCATTGCTATTTTACGACAAATATGACGTTTGTCGCTAATTTGCAATGAAATTTGTGACCAAAAGTACTCGTGGCAAAATTAACAATGAATTGACTATTTGTGACTAAATTTGTAGCTAATTGGTTAATTAGTCACGAAAATATTTTCAGCACTAAATTCATAACTAATTAGCAATGAAAATCAGTTTTGTGGATAAATTTTGCCATAAATTCAGTTTTTGTGACTAAATTTTAGAAACAAAAATTTATTTGTGATGAAATTTGTCGCTGATTAGCTAAAAAAAAATTGTAGCTAAAATCATCGCTAATTAGCCACAAAACATTTTGATGGCAAAATTTAGCAATGGACTCTGCGACTGTTGGCTAAATTTGTCACTAATTACCCACAAAAAATTATTCGGGACTAAATTCGCCACTATTTTGTAATTGGGTTTAGAAATTCGTAACTAATTTCGTGGCTAAATTCTTTCTATACTCTATTATGAAATATTTTCAACCGTATCTCTCTTTTTTACTCTTTTGAGTAATAGAATCGAGTTAAATGCATAGTAAATATTTTCGATAATAAATAATTAAACCAATTTCTAACAAAATATTAGCATATACAATAATAGAATTTTACTTATATAAGTATATATTTTATCTTTTAACTAAATATAAAAGTACATTGGGTATCAAACAATTCTTTTAGAGATTGGGCAAAGTAGAGATAGGACTGGGTCGGTTTCGGCCTAGAAATCGGCCTAGCCGACCTTGAAAAGCCCGAACCGGAAACCAGCCTAGGTGAACAGTAACTCAGAATCAAACCGGCCTGGATACAGTAGCGGGCCGATCCAGTTCCATGGTTTTTAGAATAGGGAACAGGCTCTGTAATGCCGATACTGCAGTGTTCATACGGTTGTACTTCCGTCCCTAGATTTAAATAAAATAATTCTTAATTTATATATATATATAGAGAAATTTTAATTTTATTGATTTTCGATTTTGAGGTATTAAATTTGAATTTTTGGTATATTTTAAAATGTTGCGTCCGTAATTCACAGTAAATCCCATTTTTATGAAATTTATATTCTAGAGAAAAGTGGGTATAAATATATATATATTTGTTTATGTATTAATTAATTAATTTGTAAAAAAAAAAAAAGGGGGAGGAAGCATTGCGTTTTGGCCCAAAACGTGGCACTTCTCCCAAATCCCTTTCTTTCTCCTTCGTATTCTCTCCCTCTCCCGCAACCTTTCCTCTTCCCGCGCCGCAGCCACCGTTCTCCCTTCTCCCTCTCCCTCCGCCTCCGACACCATCAACCACCCACGACCACCGATCTTTCACTCCCACTCTCTTTTGGTTCTCTCTCTAACACTCTGTCTCTCCTTCTCCTTCGCATTCTCTCTCTACCTCTCGCGAATCACTCTCGGCGTCTCGTCTCTCTCACCGCTACGAGCGGCCGTTACCGCCGCCTTCAACCACCCACAGCCACCACCGCCCTATTCTCTCTCCCTCTCTCCCTTCGGTTCTCTCTCTACCTTACTGTTTCTCTCTCTCTCTCTCTCCTCGTGCGCATGACAGTCTCGCGCGCCCTTTTCCTTCCGCGCATGCGAGGCAGCACGCGCGGCTGTAGCGTCTCCTCCTTGCTCGTGCGCTCGTGCGCCTTGTTTTCCTCGGTAGAGAGCGCTCCTGCAATCTGCGCAAAAGCCCCAAACTGACAGCAACAAGAAGCCTTAGAAACCCTAGGCCGTTGCGGTTTCCTGCGATCCTTTCACTGCATAGGTTTTGGATTGAATGAAGTGCATTTGGAATTTAGGTCTATGATTCGAGAAAATCCTAGGTAAGGGATTTCTAACCTATTCGATTTATTTGCATGAATTTAGGATAAATTAGGGTTAGAAGTCTAGTATACTTTTAGAATGTATACTTGATTTGATTTGAATACATTTCTGAAGTTCTATAATTGAATGTTAGGATTGAGTTTATGTATTTACGTAAATTAGGCCATTTGATACGGAAAAAGCATGCTAAGAGATAATATAATCGAATTGAATTGATTTGAATGGTTTCTCTTAGAGTTTAAATTGACGAATGCATGAAAACAGTTGAAATTTGGAATTTGAGTTTAAGGATTTATGCAGTCTTTTCATTTTAAGTTGCCCTGCATATAGGAAATCAAAATACAATTTTTGTATTATGAAAATAGGCTTCAATACCTTTAAAATGACTTATGGTTTGAAAAAATCGGATAGAAATTTAAAAGTGTATGATTTTTCAAAGATTTTTCCATCTTGTAGGAAATTTATTTATTTTAGATTGGTTTTCGATTTTGAATGGTTTTAGGTGTTTGAATTTAGATTGGTTTGGATTTCGTTAATTATTTATAAATGGAATGAAATTGATTTCATTGGAGTACATTTATAAATTAAAGAGTTTAGGGTTTGTACGAACTTAAGGAAAATGATAAACCCTGAAATTAGTTGGAAAATTGATGAAATTCGCGATTTGATTTAGGTTGACTTTTTAGAGACTTGAGGAGTCGAGTTTGGTTCGATTCGTGGTATTATTGGGGAGTGCACTACCCTCCCCCATACTGTGAGTGGGACTACGACATCTACTATTGATTGACAAATCATGTTTTACCGATTTTCAAACAATATGATTTCTATATGTGTGAAAATTGAACTTTTGGATTTTGATAAGTATTTATATACATATTTTTGTGACCATTGGAGTGTCTCAATTACTGATTTTATTGATATGCATCCATGAGTTTGATAACTGAATATTGTGCCACCTTTTATGATATATTGACATGTTTTAATGCTTCCACTTGCATTGGCACATGAGTTTGAAAGGATTTATACGTACCATTTTGGTTGTATGCCCGGCTGATATTATGATACGATGCATGGGGCTATATGCCCGGCCGATATGGTGTTGGGATGCATGGGGCCACGTGCCCTGCTTATTTGATATTGTTCCGTAGCTACGAAGGACATTTGGTAGCGGCACCCCTTGTGCCCGGATACTCTTCGGTCGGAGGTATCCGCCAGATTGTCGTGTGTATGGTTGTCCCAGGTTGAACCCTCATCGGGGGATGACGTTATCTCTGTCTGGCACTAGGCGGGGGTATCATACACGACCGACTATTTATATGTATATTCTTATTATTATTATAGCTGTGGCCAACATTGGGGTAGAGAGCCATTATTTGATATTATATTGTGAAAACCCCCAATGCGCCCGTCCTTGGTCGAGGTAGACCATTGCCGGGGTTGTTTATACGGCCGCTCTACGTATGTGATTTGATACTTGGATAGATGCATATGTTATTTTCTGATGTGTGCATTGAGATATGTTAAAACATACCTGATATTGTATTACATGCTTTGACACTCCAAGTTCACACTTGATATTGATAGCGCGATGTCCTTCCCCTCACTTGCTGAGTATCCTCCCATATATACTCACCCCTCTTCTTTCTCTCCCCAGACAGGATTATGGTGCTAGGGTGACGCATTTGGCTCTAGAGAATTTGATAGTTTGTTGGTGGATTTGGTATTTTCGACGGTGAGATTTAAGTTTTAATTGAAAATATGAATTTCGTACTTTATGTCGACCCTGCGTGGTCTTGATATTGAGATCCGTAGTTGACTGTGTACATATTATGGGATGACTGTATAATTTTTGGACTTTTGTTTGCGAAACTCTCATATTTTACTTGCATTGAGGCATTTGTAAATATTTAAAGTGTTAACTTGGAAATTTATAATATATTTGTATAAATTTAGACCCGCTCGGTGTGGCGGCTGCTCATGCTCTAGTGGGACATGACAGTAGAGGTCTGTGGTTAGGTCTGCTAGAAATTTTATAGCCTTGCATTGTTCTGAATGTTGGCTGTGAGAATTGGTTGATTTTGGAGAGGCCGGGATGACCATTTGTTTATTTTATAGGGTGAATGTTGATATACAGGTTTAAACAAGTGAAATTATACATGGGAGACCTCCGATTTATGGGAAGATTCTGTTTGATTTTCTGTAAAAATACAGCTGGCATCCAGGGCAACGGGTGACTGTTCACGATCCCGGTTCGGAGCGTGACAGGCTCGGCCTAGGCCAGGGCCTGGCCCGGCCGGTTCCAATTGCCATTTCTTTTTTATTTGAATTTTTTTATGGGACTCTTTTCAAAAGGTTCAATACATAGAATGGAGCACGTTCAATAGACGGTATAAGGCCCATGATTCAATATATTCAATTCATTCACACATAAATGGATCTATGTCGCTCTAATCTATCGATAGAATTTATCTCCCTGAATGGGTCTCTATCGCCCTGACTATCCAAAGGAGTCTAAGTCCATGGTATCATCCTCGTTGATCAGATGGCCCTGATGATGTTTATGTGATCCAATCTATATGAGTATTCGGTAAAACCGAACGGTTATCTCTCTCATTCGACTGATGACTACCGAATACTAAGAAAACTGAATACTCCCACTTCTAATCGGTAATATTCACCCGAATCTCACTTTGATTAATCTTTTTATTTTAGTATGAAACACATCTATTGGATAAGGAAGGAAACCCTTGAGAGTCTAATCGATAAGGGAAAGAATCTCTCTGTATAATTCAATTTCTTAAATGATAATAATTTGAAATTTTTAACGATCAGGATCCGGAATCCTCGGATCGCTTCATAAAAAAACAAGGGTTGTGACATCCCGAAATCATACGACTCTAGCAGGACATCATATAAAAAGCTCTCAATGTATCAAACCAGGTAAGTTCTCAAAACTCGACATAAAACACACAAAGTTAACCGAGAGTCTGTCCTCCCTTCCTCTCTGCCTATTTATCCTTTTGAAAACTGCTCCTTTTAATTTGAGCATTGGAGCCTCCCCCGTTAAAATACCCTTCAGCGGTCTTTTGTAGGTTTCAACCCTCTTCATTGAGCACCAGTTTGAGTCACAAAGAGCCGGATCAGTGGAGGCAAAACCTACCTCCAACAGATTGGCGTCGTCTATGGGAAACAAACTACAGAATCCTTGTTGAATTTCTAAGATTATCAGACCAATATGCCTCCAAAGCAGAGAACCAGAATTGAATCAAAGACTATATCCGCCATGGGCGGCCATACTGCTACCTTAACTGACGCAGCCCCTCCTATAGTGCCCACTCGCTCTGTTGATAATCCTTCCACTCATGTTCAACCTCGTCTCTCGTAATAAGTCCCGCAACCTGCTCCTCAAGAACATCCAGTGATGGCTCCTATGCTGGCACCCCTGGAACGAGTCAATTAACCCCAAATAGACGACTAGAATCTAGGATTCAGGACATAAGAATTCAGTTGGAGGACCTTTGTAGTGCCGTGAGGCCTGAGTCCCATTCTTCTTTAGGGGGATTTGGACACGAATGTCCTCGACGACGAATGCTACCGCTCAACTACAAACCCTCCGTGACTTTTCACCATAATCTCAAAAACCTAAGAAGACAAGTTGAGCAACTTGTTGCTGATGAACTCTAGCGGGTCAATGCTTGAGAAAATCGGGCCCCCTCTACTCTACTAATGCTTCACCCTTTGACCCGAAGGTCTCTTTGGAACCGATGCCCCGTGACGTGCTTTTGCCTTCTATGGAAAGATATGATGGCACAACTGACCCTCGCGATCATACGACGTACTTCATGATAGTAATGATCTCAAGAGATATGATAGATACCGCCATGTGCAAATACTTTTCTACAACTCTCAAAGGAATACATTTACATAGTTTAACTCACTCCCACCACTAAGTATAAAGACTTTCTCTCAACTCCGACAATAGTTTGAGGCTCACTTTGTGATAAGTATGGGAGCAAATAGGAAATCCACCTCTTTACTGTCGTTATACCAAAGGGAGGATGAACTTTTGAAGGACTTCTTAGAGAAGTTCAAAACAGAGATGATGAAAGTTCTGTCCCTAGACCATTTCATTGTGCTAGCTGTGTTTCTTACTAGCTTATGCCCCTCCGGCATGAAAACTTCATGTACAAAAAATCCTCCCTCTACAATCCAAGAGTTCTACTCTCGTACTGAGAAGTACATTGCGACGGAAGATGTCGAAGCCTTCAACAAAAGGAAAATTTGATTATCCAAGAGAGAATATAGTCGATCGCCCCAACGGCACTCACCAAAGAGGAACCGATTAGGTCCTCCACCTCCTCAAAGATTCAATACCTACACTCCTTTAAATAAAACCCCCAGTCAAGTTATACTTCAAATCAGGGACCAACCTTATATCAGATGGACTTCACAACCTGTGGAGGACGATCCTAAGAAAGACATGACCAAATACTATCATTTTCACTGTGATTACGATCACATGACTGATGACTATAGAAAGCTCAAAGACGGGCTTGAATTCCTCATCAAAAATAGGAAGTTACAAAGGTTCATCAGTAGAGAAGGGAGAGATATGTCAAATTTTGATAGACAGGCACAGCCAAGGCGGAATGGGCCAAACGATCGGCCAGTCGCTCCACCACTGGCTAACCGTCAGGATGGAGTGATCGTCTAAATTCACAAGGAGCGAACCCTTCGAACGTCTCAACCCCCGTTGGACATTCCAAACCCTCCAGATGATATACAAGGGAATAAGGTTGAACGCCTGATTATACCAAATTTCTATTCGTCTAACGTTTCTATCCCTATTTCGTCAAAAGTACTAATAACTCATGTTGGTAAAGAGCAAAAAACAATTGACTGATCATTGGTTTCACCGACGAAGACTTAGTCGGAGTAAACCCAAGTCGCCACGACCCCCTCATCATCACTGCCAAAATAGGTCCATATGAAGTCCGAAAGGTCTTTGTCGATCAAGGAGTGGAGTGTGATCTCCTATACTGAGATGCTTTCAAACAAATGGGTTTCAGCCCCATACATCTACAACCCCATGTAGGTTCGGTCAAAGGGCTCTCCAGAGAATGGATATACCCCAAAGGGATTATTCCTCTCCCGATCACGTTGGGCACACCCCTAACCACATGACAACTACAACGACATTCAATGTGATCAACCTCCCCTCACCTTATAATGCTATCCTAGGAAGGCCAAGTCCGAATGCTCTAGAAGTCCTACCTAGCACAAAACACATGAAGGTTAAGTTCAGAACTCCACTCAGGATTGGGACCTTGTCCTGTGACTAGGAGTTTTCAGCCTCTACCTTGAAGTAGTCATACAATTCGTTTCGATTGTCTCACATATTCCTTATGTTATCACCATGATATTCTTCCGTCCGGTAGTGAACACACGTATACCTTATTATTTGCATTCCGTCAAACTTCAACCGCATATGGTAAAGAAATACCGAACAGGCCTTCATTACCCTGACCTAATGAAGGGATCTATCTCCCCGAATGGGCCTCCATCTCCCAGACCTAATGAAGGGATTTATCTCCCAAAACGGGCCTCCAACACCCTGGCCTAACGAAGAGATCTATCTCTTCGAACGGACCTCCATCTTCCTAACCTAACGAAGGGATCTATCTCCTAGAATAGGCCTTCGTTGCCCTAACCAAATGAAGCTCCGTCGCCCTGATCAAATGAAGGGATATATCTCCCCGAACGGGTCTCTGTCGCCTTGACGTGATGAAGGGATCTATCTCCCTGAATGGACCTCTATCGCCCTGACCTAACGAAGGGATCTATCTTCCCGAACGGGTCTCTATCGCCCTGACCAAACGAAGGGATCTATCTTCCCGAACGGACCTCTATTGCCCTAACCTAATGAAGGGATCTATCTCCCCAAATGGACCTCCGTCGCTCTGACCAAATGAAGGGATCTATCTTCCCGAACAGGCCCCCATTGCTCTGACCTAATGAAGGGATCTATCTCCCCAAACAGGCCTCCGTCTCCCTGGCTTAACGAAGGGATCTATCTTCCTAAATAGGTCTCCATCACCTTGACCTCATGAAGTGATCTATCTCCCCGAACGTATCTCTGTTGCCCTAACCTAACGAATGGATTTATCTCCCCGAACGAGCCTCCCTCGCCCTGACCTAATGAATAGATCTATCTCTCCGAATGGGTCTCCGTCACCCTGACCAAACAAAGGGATCTATCTCCCCGAACAAGCCTTTGTCGCCTTGATCTAACAAAAGGATCTCTCTCCGAACGGGCCTCAATTGCCCTGACAAAACGAAGGGATCTATCTCCCCAAGCAGGCCTCTGTCACCCTGACCTCGAATGGGCCTCCGTCGCCCTAACCTAATGAAGGTATCTATATCCCTGAACAGGTCTCCGTCGCCCTTACCTAATGAAGGGATCTATCTACCTGAATGGGCCTTCGTCGCTCTGACTTAACGAATGGATCTATCTCTCTAAACGGGCCTCTATCGCCTGACCTATCAAAGGTATCTATCTTCTCAAACAGGCCTCTGTCACCCTAACCGAATGGATGGATCTATCTCTTTGAATAGGCCTCTGTCGCCCTGATCGAACGAAGGGATTTATCTTCTCGAATGGATCTCTGTTTCCCTGACTTGGTGAAGGACATCCCCACTCCTCTTTTTCAAACAAATCCTAATAGATATTACTTGTTGGAAAACCAAAGACACTTATTAAAATGGATACCCCTAGTTCCTAGATATTACTTGTTTGAGCTTTCTATAGTCATCAGTCGTGTAACGGTAATCACAATGAAAATGACAATATTTGGTCATGTTTTTCTTGGGATCGTCCTTCGCAAGTTACAAAGGCCATCAGATATAGGGTTGGTCCCTAATCTGGAGTAGAACTTGATTGGGGGTTTCATTTAAAGGAGTGTAGGCATTGAATATTCGAGGAGGTGGAGAAACTGATCGGTTCCTCTTTGGTGAGAGCTGTTGGGATGATTGACTACGTTCTCTCCTGGATGATCAAATTTTCCTTCGGTCGAAGGTTTTGGCATCTTCGGTCACAATTTACTTCTCGAGGCGAGTGTATAACCTATCTTCATTTGTAAATGTAAATATTTTATACATTTACAAATTCATTTTTCAGAATTTACTATCCAACAACTCATTTAATGTTATCTAATTTTTGTAAAATTTGTTTCATATTTTGTCAATTTGAAAATGATGATAGGTTTAATGATATTGTTCAATTAATGATAAGTGTTTAAAATATTATAAAGACTTTCCTATTTTGTATTTAGTAGCAAGTATTTTAGATCCACGTGTTAAACTTGAAAGTGTTTAAACTCTAATGGATTGTTTTGTCGATAATTTTCTAATGGAAATATATAAACCGATAATTTTTAAAACAACATATATCTGAAACTTTAAAAATCATGTTTACATTTTATGAAAAGTAATATAATAATATAAGTGGTAGTGATGTAGATAGTAGTAGTAGTTCAACGACTCGTTCATCTTCAATTTCTTTTAACTCTTTACATATGTTAGGAGAAAACAAAGAATTTCTTAATCATCACTAAATGAATTAATTTTATACTAACAAACACATAGTTTAGAAGGTTGTGATGATGATGATTATTTTGACATATTAGGTTGGTAAAAAAATAATGCATCTTACTATCCAATTTTGGCTAAAATGGCCAAAGATATGCTAACCCCTTTGGTGTTCACAGTGCCATCGAAAAGTATTTTTAGTGCGAGTGGTGGAGTATTAACAAAAAAGTATACAAATTTGGCATATGATACTTTGGAATCCTTGATTTGCATTAAAGATTGGAAGGATGCGGAAAAAAGGAGGCAAGGCATGGACAAAACTCGAATACGGAAGAATAAGAAGAAGAAGAAGAAGAAGAAGAAAAGAAGAAATTTCTAGTGTATAGGAAAATTATGTAAATATGTTAAAAAAATCATCATTGTGTAAAAATGAAATAAAAATAACCATAGAAAATTAGTGGATTTGAAAATCCAAGTAAAAAGTTTGGTAGTGGAGTATACCGAATTCAGTGGAACTACTCTAAAAATTTTTTATGTCTCTAATTTCTTTCTTTATCTATTTATTTGTTGATTTTTTTTAATAAAATGTGAGTTTAAAAAAAAAACCAAAGAGAGTTAAAAAAAAACAACAACAAAGAGAGTAAAAAAGAATTTAAAAAAAAAAAAGAGGCAAAAAAAAAAAAACAAAGAGAGTTTGAAAAAAAAAAAAACCAAAATCGTGAACTAGCTTGGTCAGACCAGACACCGTGGGCTTCATTCACCGGGCCAAGCCGCTTCTAAGAAAAAATTTTCTTAAATAAAAAGTATGTTTCGTCATAAGTTTCATCACTAATTTAGCTACAAAAATGGGAATCTATCGCTAATTTAGCAACAGAAATATGAATCCGTTGCTAATTTAGTGATTAAAGTAGAAATCTGTCGTTAAATTTAATGACAAATTGCTATCTTGTTGATAAATTTAGCAATGGATAACATTTTCGTTGCTAAATTAACAATAGATCGTTTCGTTTGTTGGTATCATTCATTGCTAAATAAACGAGTCGATCCGTCGCTATCCAAAACCCGTGTCTCCTCCTTTTCACTTCAAATTTCAAAATCAGCCCAAAATTTTTCACTATCCTGCCTCTCTCAAATAGAAGGCTTTCACTTTCCAGTGAATGTTGAAGGAGAAAATGAGCGAATGAAGTTAAATCATCCTTGTTACTCGAGTGAAACCAGAGAGGTATCATGGAGAAAAAGAAAGTTGAAGTTTACGTTCATGGAAGATGGAAGATCGAAATGGCGACTGCTGAGCAATGGCGGTTATGTAGGGGATGAAAGACTATGTTGGATACCCAAAGAGAATGCATGTTGACATTCAAATGACTATTTTGACAGCAAATCTTATAGTCATCGACAATCGGCATCAAAAAACCCAATGAAAATTCCTTCAATTGTTAAAGGATTTGAGGTGGGGACAACAAGGAAGACGATTTCGAGCAAAATCCGGCCCTCATCGGTTGCCGTCAGTGGTGAATTTTGTCTTCAATTTTTGGCAACGACGTTAGAAAGTTGTGGCCAATTGGAACTTTGCACAAGGTTTCAAAGCGATCAGACGATAGATCGGACATCCATGTCTGGAGATCCATCTTCTTCAGAAAATAGATCAGATAGTAGTTTCTGACGACAACAGTAGCGAAAGGGATAGCAATTGAGAGGTGGCCTAGGGTCTCAAAAAAATTAAAAAAAAAAAAGAATAATAAAATAATAAAATAAAATATAAAATGCTAATTTGAAAAATAAAAGAAAAAAAGATTGACTAAATATAGTGATGAAATCTAAAATTCATCGCTAACTTTAGTCACGGATCATGATGTCTGTGGCTGTAACCATGGATTTGAAAATTCATCGCTAGTGATGAATTTTAGAATCCGTTGCTAAATTTAACGATGGATTATATTATTTATCGTTAAATTTAGTAATGGATTTTAAAATTTATTGCTAAATTTAGCCACGAATGATAATATCTATCGCTAAATTTCCCAACAAAATCATAATTCGTTGCTAATTTTGTAACAATTTTTTTATATTTCATCGCTAAATTTTTGCAATGCATTATTAGATGAAAAAATTTTCGCCGCTAAATCCGTCGTCAAAGAAATTATCGATGAATATTTCTAAAATTTCCATCACTAAGTCCGTTGCTAAAATCATATTTTTTTGTAATGATTATGGAGGGGCAAAAGCATTCACAAATTGGGGTAAAATAAACTTAGTTAAACATTACTCTCTTCTAAAATAAAATAATAAACTAAATTAATGTGATTTCATTTTAGAAAGTAAAAAAAAAATAAATTAAATTTGTGCATTTAGTAAGATAAAAATTAAAAACTAATGTGTTTAGAGAGAAAAATATAAATTAAATTGATTTTTAAAGAGAAAAAGATTAGATATAGTTTTTTAGAGAAAGAAAATAAATATGGTTGGTTTTAGAGAGAGAAAAACTAAATTTAATATTTTTAGAGAGAAAATTTAAAATCCAATGTATTTATAGAGTGAAAATGTGAATCATTTGTTAAAAAAAAAAAAAAAAAAAGGTGTGCTTAATTTTAGAGAGGGAAAATTTTAAATCAATGTGTTTAGAGAAAGAAAATGTAAATTAAATTAAATTTTTAAAGAGGGAAATTGATGTGCTCGTTTTTAGTAAAAGAAAATTAAAATTAATTCTTTTTAGTGATAAAAAGCTTAAAATCATGTGTTTGAAGAGAAAAAATATAAATTAAATTGATTTTTAAAGAATTAAAATTAATTTGTTTAGTTTGAAAGAGAGAAAAATTGAATTTACTTTTTCTGTAGAGAGGAGATTAAAAGTTAATGTGTTTAAAGAGATCAAATTTAAAATATTAAAAGTTTTAGAGAGAAATTTAAATGTGCTTAACTTTAGAGAGAGAAAAATAAATTTTGATTTCTTTACATAGAGAAAACTTAAAACTTTGAAAATATGAATTAAATTGATTTTTTAAATAAAGAAAACTAATTTCTTAGCTTCAAAGAGAGAAAAAAAAATAAGTTTAGCTTTTAGAAAAAAGAAAATTTGAAATCAGTGTATATAGAAAGACAAAATTTAAAATAATTTAAAACTTTCTCAAGAGATAAAATTAACTTTTAGGGAGAGAGAATACTAATTTCGGTTATTTTCATTAGAAAAAAGTAAAACAAATGCGTTTAGTGAAAATATGAATTAAGTTGATATTTTAGAGTGAGAAACAATTAATTTGTTTAATTTTAGTAAAAAACTAAATTTAATTTTTTTGGATAAAGAAAATTTAAACCTAATATATTTAGAAAGATAAATTTTAAATTTTAAAGATTTTAGAGAGATAAAATTAATTTTATTTTTTTTTTAAAAAAATAAAAGCAATACATTCAGTGAGGAAAAATATAAACTAAATTGATCTTTTAGAAAAAAAAAATAATTTATTTAAATTTGGAAAGATGTAATTTATACAAATTCAATTTGAAGACGATGTAAAATAATAATTAAATTATAGAATGATGAATATTATATAAGTATTAATATGAAGAAAAAGATATTATCATCAACCGAGAGTCGATCTAATGGGATAAAGCAATAGATTTTTTAATTTAAAATTTAAGAATAGAAAAAATTAGACTGAGAGAGTCGCTTTCTAAATAGAATCTCTATATATACTTGTAACGAATTAGTTAAAATATAAACCCAAAATAAAAACTATTTATCCATCTATCCTTTCTCTACCTTCCCTTCTAACCTTTTACCAGGTATCAAACGCTATCCAATTTAAAAATTAAAAAAATAATAATAATAATAAATAAATAAATAAATAAATACAAACTAACAGACCTAACAAACATCCCCGGCGATATTACGTGTATGAGAGCTCTAGTAGAATAGTTTATCTTCAAAAGGACAAAATAGAGAAGAGAACAGTTGTCCATTAGATAGGAACGTGGGAGGGGATCGTCTATCTGCTTTTAATCGCCCATAATGCTTGAACATCTCTCTCACTCTCTCTCTCTCTCTCAACTTGAAGATTTGCCTCAAAATTTTCTCACCGTCTGGTTTTAGGGCACGAATCTTCTGTCCTTATCCCCATATTGCTTTAATTGGCTGACATTGATGACAGTTCTATGTCTTCATCCATCCACTCTTTTTAGTCTAACGTTGTTTGCCCTTTCAACTTGGCCTTCCATGTTGGTGATGTTAGTATTTAATAATATAATTTAAAATAATAAAATAGGAGGTGTGGGAAAATTTGACCAGCAGCCGTACACACGTTATGGGGGCAGAGGACCATCTGTTAGCTTAGGGGGCAGACCTGGCTGCACAAATCCAATTTTCTTTAAAACCGGAACTAACTTTTGCTTGGGGACTTGGTAGCACACAAAACATAATGAGACTTAAAATTCAGAGAAAACCCAGAGTTTTGTGCCTGCATGGATATAGAACAAGTGGTGAAATCCTCAAGAAAATGGTGGGGAAATGGCCGAAATCTGTTCTTCAAAAGCTGGATTTGGTTTTTCTTGATGGCCCTTTTCTTGCCACGGGAAAATCAGCTCTTGAAGGCATTCATGACCCTCCTTACTATGAGTGGTTCCACAATAATCGGGTTATTTTCTCTCTCTCTCTCTCTCCCTCTCTCTCCCTCTCTCTCCTTTAAGACTCTAAGGGCTCATAGGTTAGTCTCAGATTAATTTGACATCATGGTTGAAAATATATTCACTTTATTGAAACAGGACAACCTAGCCAAATAGTTTTTAGAAGAGTAATAATATGTATGCCTAATAAATGGCCAAGTTTAGAAAATAGGCTCTGCAGATTTTATTTTTGTTTTTTCTTTTTGTGGAAAAGGAGTCGAGACGACAAATATTTTTTTTTCCTTCTTTGAGTATTATTTTAAAAGATTTCTAATCTAATTTAAATCATATTTACTATTTCATAATGAGCGTGTCGCTATAATCCTATCAGGATACTATTAGAGTTAATAATTATTTTATTAATAATATGATTTGGATGGAGAATTGCATCTGCATATTTATGGGTAAACCCGGGTAATTTGTTGTGGATTATCCTAAGGCTAGTTGGTTTAACATTTGTTCTGTGCATTATGTTCTCGTCCTCTTCTAGCAGAGATGTTTTCTTTTGTAAAGGTGATGGGTGTTTACTCTATGTGATGGTAAACAGGATTTCAGAGAGTTTTATGGCCTTGAAGAGTGTCTATTATACATAGAGGACTGCATGATCAAGCACGGACCTTTCGATGGGATACTAGGATTTTCACAGGTAACCCACTCTATAATTCAATTAAATCTCTCTTTCTCTCTCTCTCCCCGTGGAAACTATGGAATAACGAAAAGTCTCACAATAACACAGACATGAACACAATGGTATGATGGTTAATTATAAATTTGTAAATTAATTTAAAGCATAAAAATGTTGTATTTTGTAGTTTTGGATCTAATTTAAATTTATTTATTCGAGTATGATGTTTAGGGAGCAGTTTTAGCAGCAGCTTTACCAGGGATACAATCACAGGTTACCATCCCGACTTCACTCGGCTTTTGGGTTTGTACACAAAAATAGCATTTTTCTATTTTATTTTTATTTATTTATTTAAAATGCAGGGTGCTGCTCTTACCAAAGTTCCAAAGATAAAGTTTCTGATAATAATATCAGGGGGCAAGTTTGGAGGCATCAAATATGGGCTGCCAAAATTGGCTACCAATGCATACTCATCCCCTGTTCAGTGTCCCTCTCTGCACTTTTTAGGTATCTATCTCTTCAAATTATAGGTAGAGTTTTCATTTGAGTTAAAAAAAAAAAAATGTGTCAAATATAATAGAATAAGATTAGTGTAAGTTGAGAAAAGTTAAATAAATAAATAAATAAATAAAAATAAAAAATTGGTTGAACACATCCAAACGGGCCACTTTAGCAGCAAAACCCTTGATCGGCAGCTATTTTTTTAGTAATTTACCATATTAAGTAAAGTTATTAAAATCTCAATTATACATGTACAGTCTTATAATATTTTGAACATTTACATGTAATATTGTCATTTAATCTCAACATGACTCTACAATTTTATACTGAAATCAATCGTATGGAGTTGCGATTGTAGCTACCACAATCTGTATTTCTTCTCTACTCCTTGCCTTCCTAATGCTCGGCTTGGTCCAAGTAAGTACTAGGCCCAGCGGTGACAAAGGCCCAGATAAGTAAAAGCCTTTTTTTTTGTTGGTACGGGAGGTATTGTTATTTAAAGTTATATTCTGATTAATTCGATCTAAGTTTTTATTTGATCATTTTTAAGAAAAATTCTCCTAATATAGTAATTTTCTTAAGATTTGATCTCAAGATTTGAACTTGTGTTTTCATTAAAAAATTTAATACATTTCCCATCAAACGGACTCTTGATCGGTGGTAAAAGGACAAGCTTAGCAACAACTCCCGAAGGACGAGGTCCAAGGGCTACTGTCATCATCGCATTTCTGCAAACGATGCTAAAGGTTCCAAAAATACTGTTAAATTTTTTTAAAATTCTATTTATTTCTAAAGTATAATCACTACCCTCTTCAGCCCTTATTTCTCTTCATATTATATTTCATCCCTCGGAACATAATTCTTTTGCTTCACCCCTGAATCAACTTATGTTTAGTGAAACAGTATAAATTGGCCCAAGACCTTGAACCAAAGAGGGGTTTATTCAGACGGCACCAACCTCTCATCCATGGATTCTGATTAGGGAGTGGAAGTAGATGAAGCACAATGGAAGCGAGCCTCAAAGTGTGGAGAGGACTTTGGGCCTCAGGAGGTGATTCGGAGGGAGGAATAGACAATGCCTCACCATCCAAATGAACCCCGTCTATTCTTTTGGGCCTTGGACTTACGGGTCCACCATGCCTTGATTGGCTGTGGTTGTGCTTTTAATTAGTTGGGCCTAGCTAGTTGTGGGTCGACAACAGCTATGATTATGAGTGGTTATTAATTTATTATACTATGATTCATATATTGCAGGTGAAACAGATTTTCAAAAGGCAGATGGGGTTGATCTAATGAACTCATTTGTGGATCCAATTGCAATTCATCACCCAAAAGGTCACACAGTACCAAGACTCGGTTAGTCTTCATTAAAGTTCATTCCACTGCAAGAAAATTAGATTTTTTGAGAAAAGTTTCAAAATTTTCAACAAATTTGGGGTTTTTGGAATGGAAAACTTGATTTTATCAAACTATTTAGGATAAATTTTAGATCATGTATGTTGCAAAAGAAAAAAGGGGTAACTTTTACATATTCATTGTAATATCAGTATAAAATAGCAGCGCTACCATTAAGTTTTCAACCAATAAATTCATTTAATACGTGCAATGACAAAATATCTTGTGTGTGTAAATCAAAAGGAGAAGAGTTGTATGACAAATTTTACGTTAGAGCATTGATAATTTGCAGCTACATTTAATATTTGCAATAATATTTTTGATGATTGCAGACAAGAAAAGCGAGGAGGTAGTGCTCAACTTCATTCAGAAAATTGAGAAGATGGGCAATCAAGAAAAATTGATCAATGCAGCTCTTTAGTGCATACCACTACCAGCGCAAATCTTGCTCAAAATAGAAAATTAAAAAAAAAAAAAAAAATCTTTCTAAGAAAATACTTTAGTTTGTGTTCATTTATGTTGATATTACAATCCTCGTTATTCAAGAGCCAAAGCCCTCAATTCCAGAGCTGAGTCGCTTAATCTTCATTTGATGGCATTGAGATTTTCATTTTCAATTCAAAAACTTACTCTTGGCGCAGGCAAATCTTGGATACTAGTTGAGAGGCAAATAAGGTTTCTTCTAATACATTCTCATGTAATTCCATTTTTTTTCCCCTTTTTTGTAGTAAGCAAGTACCACATATTGGACAAATGCTCAAACTTTCAGTAGATACCCATAATATTTTTTTTAGTGATATATTTATATAATTTGTACACAAAAATTTATAGTAAGTTATGTCCAACTTAGTAAATAATTTTACTAATGAACATATCAAGCTTCTCCCAATACCTAAACCTCGATTAATTTGAGCTTCTTTACTATTAGATATCTTGGGATACTTCATTACAACCAAATACTTCTTTCTTATCTGGCATTATCTTTCTTATCTAGTGTTCTCAGCAAACCAAACAATTTTACACTATAAAAACACACAAATTTAGCGATAAAAAGAATTTGTCGCTATTTTACAATGAAATTAATGACGAATTTATTTTCAAATGGCTAAATTAGCAACAAATAGAAATCTCGTTGTTAAATTCGTAACTAATTAGTTACAAAAAAAATTTCGTAGCTGAATTTATCGCTAATTAGCAATGAACTCTTAATTGGTTGCTAAATCTACAATGATCAAAAACGTTCATCACTAAATTAGCAATGAAGCACAAAGTTTGTTGTTGAATCTGTGACGAATTTCTATATTGTCGCTGATTCAGCAATGAAGCACAAAGTTCGTTGCTAAATCCATGACGAACTTTTACATGGTCACTAATTCAGAGACGATAGCAGGGATCATTGCTAATTCACCTAGGGGTGTTCAATATTTGGTTAAAACCGAATATCTAACCGAATCGAATTCAACCGAATTCAAATTTGTAAATTCAAATTCGGTTTTCGAATTGCGAATCAGTTTTCGATTAAAACCAAATTTCTAATTCGGTTTTCGTTTTGATTTTCAAATTGAGATTTTTAATACAAATTCGAACCGAAAACCAAATTCAAATACAAATTCGGTTTTTGGATACTAAACTGAATCGAATTCAAATTTGAATTAGGGTTTTTTTATTTAAATTCAAATTTGGTTTTATCAATTCAAATTAGGTTAAATCGAATTCATGTGAAAATTTAGATTTCAAATATCAAATTCGGTTTATTTAGTTCAATTTGAATTCAAATCGAAAATCGAATTTCGAATTCGATTCAGATTGAATTTAAAGTTAATCGAATTCGTTTCAAATTCGATTTGGAGTTCAAAAAATGTCAAATCAAATTAAGTGAACCGAATTAACCAAAGAACCCAAAAATTGAACTAATGAACACCCTTAAATTTAGCGACCAACTGCAGGGAGGGGTTAGACCCCTCCCTCATATTTCTCTCTCTGATAGAGAGAGGTGAAAGAGGAGGAGGGGTTGAACCCTCCTCTTCCCTCTCCCTCGTGTTTCTCTCTCTAACAGAGAAAGGCAAAAGCGGGGGAGGGTTCGACCCCTCCCCCAACCAGATCTGGCAGCACTGTCGCCAAATTTGATGTCTAGAGGGGGAGGGGGAGTGCCCCTCCCCTTCCCTTGCCTCTCTCTGTTAGAGAGAGAAAAGCGAGGGAGGGGGCATCCCCTTTCCCCTCTAATGTTTCACTCTCTAACAGAGAGAGGGGGAAAGGAGTAGAGCCCTCCCCCTCCTAGTCAGACAATAGGGTCAGCCTATTTGGGAGGCATCCCCTCCTTTTCATCAATTTTTTTTTGTACTTTTATTTATATCTGTTAATTTTTTTATACTATTTTTTATTATATGTTAATTATTTATTATTATTATAAATTAATATATTATATATGATTTATATTATTAATAGTGTATATTTGTGATACTAATATATTATTTAATAATGTGGTTTCAGCAATTGAATTCAAGAGGAGAATATGACCCTCTTTATAAATAAGTTAATCTTTTTTTTTTTTTTACTCTAATTAAGTATCTTTTGTTAATAGTACATTTTATTAATATTTGATAAATCTTAAATCTGTAAACAGAGAAAATGCATAACGATAGACATTGAATGTACAATAAAAATTTACCTAAATATTGAGATTTAACTGATGAGTTTATTATTGGGTTGGAACATTTTTTGGAATTCACTTGTAGTAAAGTTGAGTTTATGAATGAGAATTAGTTAAGATGTCTGTGTAAAAAGTGTGATAAGGGTAAATTTCATGAATGTGATAAAGTTAGGGAATATCTTTATAGATTTGGTTTTACACTGAATTACTATAATTGGATTTGTTACGATGAACCGTTTATATCTAATGAAAAATATCAGAAAAACATATATTTTTCAGTTATAGGGGATCAAAGTTATTATATAAATTGAACCCATATCAGAGGATGGTAATTGATGTAACAAGTTAGAATTTTGTTTCTGAATCGAACCATACAAGTATTAGTTTTTCTCCAATATTTGAACAAGTGTATATTTATGTATCACCATTAGAGAAAGTAAAAGTAATAGGTATTGATAAGAATGCAAATAATGAATATTCTCTCTCTAATCAATTTTAGGAAATATTGAAAGTTGTAGATGGATTTTTGTGGGTTAGTTTTGACAGCCACACTAAGTTATTATTAATGGCAAGATTGTTAAATATTAAGCCAGAATATAATATGTCTGATGATTACTTCAATAATATTGTTTAAGTAATTCAAGAAATATTGTCTCGTGATCACATCATGTCAAATGATTTCTACAATATGAAAAAGTTGGTGAAAGACTTAGGTCTTTTGATGGAAATGATTGATGTATGTAGAGATGGTTGTATGTTATACCTAGGAGATGATAAAAATGTAGAATTTTGTAAATTCTATAATCAATGTAGATACAAAAGTAGTAGAAGGTCAGGTCAAAATTAGCAGCGTAAACTATATAGATAAATATTTTATTTGCTCTTAACTCCTAGATTATAAAGGTTTTATGCATCTAAACTCATTGTTGAACACATGACTTGGCATGCAAATCATAAAACATAAGAGAGGCTAATATGTTATCCTTCGGATGTAAAGACATGGAAACATTTTGATAAAACATATCCTGAATTTGTAAAAGAGACTCGAAACATTAGGTTAGATCTCTGTGCTGATGGATTTACTCCATTTGGTAAATCAGGAAGATCTTATTCATGTTGACCAATTATCTTAACTCCGTATAATCTTCCACCTGGTATATGCATGAAGATACGCTATATGTTTTTGACATTAGTCATACCTAGTCCGCAAAATCCAAAAAAATTAATAAATGTTTATATACAACTACTACTTGCAGATTTAAAACAACTATGGGATGAAAGTGTTCCTACATATGATGTCCATCTGATCAGATGTTTGTAATGAAGGCTACTATTCTTTGGACGATAAATAATTTTCTAGCTTATGGCATGTTATTGGGATGAAGTACCACCGAGATTTTAGAATATTCGATATGTATGGAGAGATTAAAGTCATTCAGATTGAAATATGGTAAGAAGACGAGTTATTTTGATTGTCAAAAACAATTTTTGCCGCTAAAAAGAAATAAAGAAGAGTTCAATAAGAATAGAATTGAAAAAACAACTCTCTATTGAGATTAATGGGTGAACTAATTTGGAAGTGAGTGCTTCACTTTCCATCTATTATTGAAGACCCATATGGTACAACAAATGGATATAGAAGTACACATAAATGGACCAAACAAAGTACATTTTGAGATCTATCATATTGGAAGACCGATCTGATTCATCATAATCTCGATGTAATGCATATCGAGAATAATATTTTTGATAATATGATAAATACAGTGATAGATGTCATTGAAAAAATGAAAGACAATTTGAATGCAAGAAAAAACATACGACTTCTTTATAATCGACCTACACTTGATGTGGATAGAAGTAGTAAGTAATCAAAACCAAAGACAATTTATACATTAAATAAGGATCAGAAATGGAATGTTTGTGAATGGTTGAAATCGTTTAGGTTTCCTGATGATTATGTTTCAAATTTTGGGAGATATGTCAATTTGAAGGATTGCAATTTAATTGGTTTGAAAAATCATGATTGTCACATATTTATAGAAAGACTAATTCCTGTTACTTTTAAGGAACTTTTACCAAATTTTGTATGTAATGCCATTACAAAGTTAAGTATTTTCCTTCATGACATTTGCTCTACAGTGTTAAGAGAATCACAAATAGAGAAATTAGATAGAGATATTCTTATCATTCGGTATAATTTAGAAAGGATATTTTTTCTGTCGATTTTTGATTCCATAGAACACCTCTTAGTTCACTTGCCCTATAAGGCAAAAGTTCTAGTCCCGTTCAATTTTTATGGATATATCCATTTGAATGTTGAATTTTTTATCCTCTACACTTCATTTTCAATGCATATCAAATTACTAACTTCGTTATATATTATTTTTTGATACACTTTATTTCATTACAATTAGATCCCTATATCATTTGAAAAAAACAAAGTGAAAAATAAAGTATAGGTTGAAACCTCAATTATTAATGTATATATTGTGGAGGAAGTGACAATATTTGTTTTATACTATTTTGAGTTTCACGTATAGTGTAAGAGGTCTAGAGTGGGAAAAAATGATGAGAGTCTTATTGATCCTAGCTTGAAATCATTCTCAATTTTTAACTATTTTGGTCAACCAAGTAGGGCACCTAAGTTTAGATATTTAACTGCTAAAGAATGGTGGGCAGCCCATACATATATTTTATTAAATTGTTAAGAAGTTATGCAATATTTTGAGTTAGTATACATTTACAAATAAATGTATTCTTTGTGTCGTAAACATTTTGTAATATAAATCGTCTTTTTTGATGATGAGATTTTTCAAAATTCACGGTCTAAACTACCGATGAATGAGTTTGATCACGTGTGCGATGAAAAATTTGCAACATGGTTCAAAATATATGTAAATTGCCTTGAAATTTTATATATCATTAGTTAACAAACATATTAACATATTTACTTTACTTCAAATTCATAGTAGTCAAGCTTGAGTTGAGAAAGAATTGCTAACTCATCCATCATGATGTCCAAAACCAAGGGTACAAACTCAGTCAACATATTTCATACAACAACAACAACAATCTAGGTCTTTTATCTCAAAAATTTGGGGTCGACTATATGAGAAACAAATATCGAGAAAAGAAAAAAAATAATAAAAAAATAAAAAAATAAAATAAAATAAAATTATTTTAATTTTTGCGGATTTTTCTATGCCACACATTCCTATCTAAAACTATATTCTCAACTAAATCCATATCTATCATGTCTTTATGAATACATTGCATTCAAATCTTCAACAGCCTACCTCTACATTTTAATAACTCTCTTATATTTAAGTTCTCAGTCTTTCTAATAGGTATGTCCTTAGGTTTTCGTTATACATACCCAAACCATCTCAACCGGTACTCTCTCATCTTATCTACAATTGAATTAAGTCCCAACTTATTATGTATTTCATCGTTTTTAATTCTATTTTTTCTAGTTTTGTCCCAAATCCATCTAAACATTCTCATTTAGCAACAACTATTTTTTGCTCTTGTTGCTATTTAATAGTCTAACACTCAGTGCCATACAAGAGTGCAAATCTTGCCGCAATTCTATAAAATTTTTTCTTTAAATGTGATAGTATCGTGCGATCACAGAGAACTCCGGATACCTTTTGCCACTTCATCTAACCCGTTTGAATTCTTTTGTTCACATCTACATCGATATTATCATCGTTTTGAATGGCGGAACTAAGATATCTAAATCATTCACACTTTGGTACTTCTTCCTTCTAATTTAATCATTTCTTTATTATCTTGATGGTTATCGCTAAACTTACATCTCATTTACTCAGTTTTGGACCTACTTAATCTAAATCTTCTGGATTCCAGGTAACCCTCCATAACTCTAATTTAGTATTGATACTCTCTCTAATTTCATCAACCAAAACTATATCATCTATGAAGAGCATACACCATGGTATTTTATCTTGGATGTTTTTTTTTTATTTCATCTATCACTATTGCGAAAAATAGGGGATTCAGTGCCAAATATTGATGGATATAATTTTTGTGCCAATAAGAGGTGCAAAAGATAATTTTTATAGTTTGTTGGATAAAATCCTAAAGGTAGAGTACTTTAAAATAGAATTGTGGGTCGTCTTATTTATATGCCAATGGTTTGATCTCGTCAAAGTGACAAAAGTGCACCCAAACTTTAATTTGGTTGAAATAAATCATAAATAATTGTATAAGAGATGTGAACTATTTGTATTAGTACAACAAGTGATTCAAGTATATTATATATTATATTCTAGTTTGAAATGTGATAAAATTGATTGTGCGGGCTGTTTGTAAAATGAAAGCATAGAAAAAGATCGTGAAATGTTGGGAAAACATAGCATATCAACAAAAGGAAGTTACCAACATGATTCAAATTGAGAAATATAATATTCTAACGTTATGAGATCCATATGGAGTAGTGACAGATGTTGATATAAGTGAAATTCATGAGAATGACATTGAGGAATCTAATTTTGAGATAGATAATGAGGATAAGGATGAGGATGATGTTGATGATGGAGATGAATCTGATAGTGGAGATGACAATGAGGATTTTGATTTTTGGTGGATAGTAAATTTTGTTTTCTTAATACAACAAGAATTTGATATTTATCTTTAGATCTGGTAGTCTAGTCTTTATTATACATCATTTGATAGTGTAGTTTTTATTATATATTGTCTTTCATTTGCTGATACACTGTCTTCTTTTTTATAGATGATTAGAGTCAGTTTTTTGGAGTATTGGTGGTCTATGTACTATTAGTATGTCAATTTAAATATGGTAAGCTTCTTCATATAGTTCATTATGTATATGATGAACATGTAATTTTTATTTTTTTTATTATTCTAATATTTATACTTAACAGTATCATCGTGAGAGATATAAACGAGTTAATGATGGAAGACCAGGCCATTCCTTTTCAGTGTCACAGTCCCCTTTAGCTGCACCTTTCCCTTCCCCTTTCCCTTCTACTAATGCACCTTTGCCGTCCCCTTTAGTTGCACCTTTGATGCAACATTCACTTGTTGAGGGGGAAGAAGATAGGTGACAAGTGATATTAAATTTTAAAATTTCATCACTATTGTTTTTCTTATTTATGTAACATATGATTTTTTTAATTATTTTATTTACTTACCATTGTTTGTTTGTAACTTTATAATAGATTCTCAAATTCTGTACATATTGTGCACGAACTAAATAGAATAGTAGATAACTATTGGAGAGGGGTTTGGATTACTGCTACAAAAGAGTTATAGAGGAGAGAGTTTAAGGTTAGTTATGTCCTTCCGTTTATATATGAAACTAAGTTTATAATTTTAATATAGCTAATTATATTTTTATTTATTGCAACAACAGTTCACTTAGGATGAGACCAAAAAGAATGAGATAAGAAAAATTTTTAACAAGAAATATGATCATCACATCTGAGGGATGTTGAATCATGCAAAAAGCAATAGAAAGAAACCAAATTGCATCACTGAAGAAAATTGGGTCAGAATTTTGAGCTTTTGGGAATCCAATGAGAGCAAATAAAAGAGTGAGCATAACATGTGGGCAATTATTTGCCACTTATGTGGGAGGGTAATTTTGTTAAAACACTAATTTTTTAATTTAATTCAATTATTTTTTAACTATTTCATTATTTCTAATAGTGATTTTTTTAAATCAATAAAATGGAAACCGAGCTATCATTTATAGACACTTTTAAGCAAACATTTCAAAAAAAAAAGACAAGACATGGAGTGGGGAGAGAGGTAGAATAGTTAAGGTATGTAATTTAAAAACTTTCAATCACTTCAATAGTTTAATGAACTCATGTCATATTAGAATAAGTATGAAAGTAGATGATTAGTTATCGATGTATAAAAAGTGCTAGTTATGAATTTGATTGTTGCATTTTTTTCTATCAACTATATGAGTTATTATATTTCTATTTGATTATATTGGACATATTTGAACCTACAATAACAATGTTATCTTATTGTACATATCTTGTTTAATTGTAATGATGTGTTGATTTGAACATATCGTGTTGGATATTTTATTTTATTGTTATTTTAATTTCCTTCTAATTTTTCTTATGACAACACAAGAGATATATGAGGAGCTTTTACAAAGGAATTTGAGTGATAGTGATGATGCTACCTCATCTGAGCCATTTATTGATAGTATGGCTTTATGGCTCAAGGCAACTGGTGAGCAAAAAAATGAAGAATATTTGGGATGGATTATTTGAGCAGGACTTGCAAAACTACTGGTCCATCTTTCTCCACCCCGCCAGCAGTAAGAACAGAGATAATACAATTGACCCAAGAGATGAGCCACTTGAAGGACCTACTACCACAAAAAGGAATGAATTTAGAGAGGTATTTGCATAACAGAGTATCATCTTACAGCATTTTCAATTAGTTAAACATTGAATATTGTTAATTTGATTATTACAATTGAATATTGTGACTCTTGATATTGTTCTTATTTTGTAATATTTGGTTTAAATGATTAGTTGTTGTTGTTGAATCATTAGTTGGTTGATATTATTGAATGGTTAGATGCATAGATGAGCAGGGATAGGAAAAATTTAATGTTGATGGCTATTGTATGTTTGACATTATTGTGTGATGATGTTGGATGTTATATGGATGAATAGAAATAGGACATACATAGAAAAATTTTAAAAATATGCCTTATAATTAATTTTTGTCACAAAATTTCTGGATCCGTCGCAAAATTAATCACTGATTTTTAGATTTGTTGCAAAATTTGTAGATAAATTTTCAGATTTGTCGCTAAATTTCTAAATTTGTTATTAAATTTCTAGATTCATCATTAAATTCATTGTTAAGTTCGTCATTAAATTCATCACAAAAGTTCATCGCAAAAATTCGTCACTAAATTTATCATAAAAATTCATCGCTAAATTCGTCGCAAAATATTTCTCGCTAATTTCATCACAAGTTTATGATGATAGATGATTCGTGGCTAAAATTAGCGATGAAATTTTACGACGAAATATTGTTCATCGCAAAATTTGTGACAAGTTTTGAAAAGTTCGTCGCTAATATTTGCGACGAGCTATTAGCGATGAATATGTGTTCATCACTAAATTCATCGCTAATACTTTTAGTGACGAATTTTTCACAGAAGTTCATCGCAAAATCCATTGCAAAAATACTATTTTTTTTGTAGTGTTAGATTACTTTCCTTTATATATTCTGTGTTTTTTTTAAGTGTGGGACCATAAACTTAATAAACTTGTGCAACAGTTTACAAATTAAGTGCATGAACAACATCCCATGAGAATAGAGGAATTTAGAAATATTATATACTCGGTCTTTAACCCTAGAATTTATAATGAATGTGTTAGAGTGTATACAACAAATATGTTCTTAATATTCTCTTGATATATAGTGAATATTGTGTTATCATGATAGTAAATTTCGTGTCAATATTATATTATTAAATTAAATTAACATCTCTCCTCTAACTCAAGTAAGTGAGTCAAAACGTATTTGAATTTAGAAACTAAGTCATGAAAGCACACCCCTTATAGATATTACTTTGGTAAAGATATCGACAATTTGTTCGAGAGACGGTGGTAATACATGTTCGATGTCACTCATTTAGAAATAATCTTTGGTAAAATGACAGTCCACTTCCATATGCTTTGTACACTTATAAAAAGAATATCATTGTGAGCAAACCGGATGACACTCTTATTGTCACAATATACCCTTGCAGGGAAGGAGTGTGTAATACCAATATATTCAGAAGACATCAAGTCTACATGAATTCTTATATTGTATTAGAAAGATCTTGATGGTTAGTTTCAACATTGGAGCAAGTAGTGAATGTTTGCTTTTTACTTGTTAGAGTAGTAAGAGAATTGCAAAGAAAGAAACCAAAGCCAATGATAAACAGTTGATCAATAGGATCACGCACCACCCACCTAGTTTGTATCTGAATAAACAATAAACTCAAGTGTAGATCTCATAGAAAAATAAAGTTAATGGAATAAGGAGTCTTTGATAAAACAAAGAATGTGAAGGACAACAACATAGTGGATGGCATGAGGTATAGAGAGATACTGACCCATCAAGTGAAGAGCATAAGCAATAGCAAGTCATGTAATAATAAGATAGATAAAACTATCAACCAATTGACGCTATAGAGTAACATCTTGTAATGATGAACAATCATAGGAGGTAAACTTAATATTTTGATCAACAAGTGTAAAAGCAATTTTACTTACCATCAGATATACCTTACATATGAGATCAGAAGCATATTTTGCTTGAGCAAAAAAGTATCCATCAGAATCAAAAAAATATCTCAAAAACTAAGAAAATAACTTAGATATCCAAGATTTTTCATCTTAAAGATCATAGAGTGCACTTCTGTATTTGCTAAATTTATGTAGAGGATGATCATACCGAAAAAGAGGCTGCATATATATTTATTTATCAAGATTATCATTGAAAAAGACATTTTTCATATCTATTTGAAATAATTGTAATTTTTTAATAAAAGTAATAGCTAAAAGACTTCAAACACAAGTGTGACAAGCAATAGGGGCAAAGGTTTCCTTACAATCAATACTATAATCTTGAATAAATATTTTTTGACTAATCGTGTTCTATAACAGTCCACATAGCCATTGGACTTTGTCTTGATCTTGTAGATCCATTCGCACATACAAACTTTGTCTTGATCTTGTAGATCCATTTGTACTTAATAGCAGACTTCTATGGCAGTAAATTAACAAGATCCTAAGTTTGCATTCATTGAATTATCTATAATTCCTAAGACATTGCTTGTTGCCAAACAAGGATAGAACACACCTCACAATAGCTTTAACGCTCAGAGATGGTAAGTATACTAGAAAAATAATGAAAATTACAAAGGTGAGAAGGAAGTTATTTACTTTGACCAAAATAATGAATGAAATGTGTGGGTTCAAGTTCAGTGGTGGAGGACTTGAAAATAGATACAACACTTAGAAGATTATCAGTTAGTGGCAAGGGAACACAAGAAGATGCCAATGGTGAATGGAAAGGGTGAATGGAAAGGGCAATGGAAGAAATAATAGGAGTCAATGAAGTCCAACCATACTTGAGAATTGGTTGAACTTCTATTAGAGTGCAAAGTTATCGAGAACAACTAGGTTCTCAAAACCAAACATAGGACAAATTGAACTATTGTGAGATAAAAGGCTCAACTGGTCGCAAAAAATTACACTTCGTAAAAAAGTGTTGACTGTGAGGAAATTTTTTCCCGATAGTGAGATTATCTCCATTCGCGCATAGTTGGCAATAGTGACCAATTTGGATTTGGAATTATATCAAATGGATGTAAAAATTGCCTTCCTCAGTAGTGAACTTGAGGAAGACATTTGTATGGCATAACTAGAGGGTTATGTCATTAAAGGCCAAGAAGACAGCAATTTATGGCCTTAAACAGTCTTAGAGATAATGGTATTTAAAATTTCATAGAGATGTGATCTCTTATGTTTTTGTCATGATAGACGAAAACCATTATTTCTATTTGAAAAATTCATTGACAAGTTTGTGATTCTATCCTTATATGTCAAGGACATATTGTTAGCGCGAATGATAAAGAGTGATTGTTATTCTTTTTTTTTTAGGTGAAGAACATGGGTGAAGCAGATTGGGAATTGAATTTCAGAAAAATCATTTCAAGAGATTACTGGAGTTATCTCAAGAGTCTTACATTATAAAGGCTCTGGAACGATACAAGTAGAAATCTGCAAACCTATTGATACTCCTATGGCTAGAGATGATAGTTCAAGAGATGATATATGCCCTAGAACTCCTAACGAATAGATGAAATATCTAGATACCGTATTCTAGTACAGTTAGGAACTTTAAGTACGCTATGACGTGTACTCGTTCTAATATTTATCATACTATGGGGTTTGGTCAACATATATCTGTCTAATCTAGGAAGAGTGATTGGATTATTGTGAAAAGGATGTTGTGATATCTGAGCGTAACTGTAGATTATTTTCTTCATTATTAAAGAAATGATCTAGTATTAAAAGGATACACGAATGTTGATTGGGGAGGTGATTTAGATGAGAGAAAATATACCGTTAGTTATGTTTGCTTACTCAATGATAGCGCTATCTCATGGAATAGTAAGAAATAAATCTGTGTACCACTTTCTATAATGGAAGCAAAATTTGTGGCCATTGCTTCCCCAGTTCAAGAAATGAATTTGGTTGAGTAGATCTTGCAATATTTTGGGAGTAGTAAGTAACTTAGTGGGAGATTAATGATTTATTGTGACAATCGGTCAACTGTTATTTACACATGAGACTCCAAATATAATGACAAAACCAAATATAGACACAAAAATCGATCATGTTAGAGATATGATTGAAAAGAGAGAAATGATACTAAGATATATGACTACACATTTGGTGATGGCCGGTCCTTTTAGGAAGCCAATACCTAAAGATAGGTTTGTGAGACATGTCAAATGACATAGGTTGTGTGAATTATGACAGTATTTGTTACTATGGTTATAATTGTGATCATATATAGAGAGTATATATGATGTCATGCCCATATTCGATCACATTTGAATTTTGTTTTTGTGTCCAAAATTCTTGTGTCTGTAATTAAAAGTATGTCAGGCAAGTTTTGAGATTGGCTCTTTCACACTAGCAATCGCCTCTAATGTTTGTGTGATATGTAGAGATAAGGCATGTTAATTTGTGGTGGATTAATACACATATAAGCCATTTTAGTTAAGTACTAAGATAAGATTACCGATTAAATATACTACATATATGGTAAATGAAATGGATTTCTCATAATCCATTAAACTTATCGAATAGCCAAGTATGGGTTTTCTTTGACATTGTGAGATTTTGGAGGACTTGTAAAAGGGTAAACTCAGATCAAGTGTTGTGTATACTTGGACTAAGATCTGTATGATATGTTATTTTAGAAAAGAAGACATACGCTTCCAAAGGAAAAGAAAAGTAGCGTAGCACATGTTTCATATCACGTGTGCTTATATGACCATATGAGTAATGAGATGGTATATCTCTCTTTATCTCATTATGTTTATCTCATTGTGTGAGACTTGAGATTTATATTTAAGCTCAATTTATACCTTTAGCACTTTCTCTGTTTTTTGAAATTTTATTTTAGTGTTGCTACATTAGCATGTCACCAAGAAAATATGGATGATTCGGTTTGGCGATGCATGTCTAAGAAAGCAATTAAGATAAAGTTGAAAGTTAGTAGTATGAAAGGAAGACTTTTTTTACCGACTCGTTATTCTGTATTCACAGGTCGACTAATTATGTCTCTAACTTGGTGTTTTTAGACATAATTGTGAATATATGATTGGATTTAAATCAAATATACTCTTACATTATTTTGAGGAATGAGAGATACATTGATTGTGCCGAGTAAAAGAGGGCTGGGATATACCGAGATACGATGAACTCATCACCATTTTGACGATGAGCTGCTATATATTCTTCATCAGTATATCGCTTTAGAGCTCTTGGTATTCTCACAGGTCACATGATTTTCTTGCCTGTATGAAATTGGAGTATGAGGCGGGTCCGTCCATGAGTGTAGACCCGCCCCCTCATTTATTTTGAATTTGAAAAGGGGGTTGGGGTGGTTTTTGGTAACCACCCCCAATCTAAACCCCTCATGCAACTCCCCTCTCTCTCTAATAATAGCTTGGATTAGGAAAAAAAAGTGTGTTCTTTTCTCCTTTAAAAAATGTTGACGGGAAAAACCAAAAAGAAAAATAAAAATAGCAAAATGCTATTTCTTGAGAATGAGAAAAATGTTAGAGAAGAGAGAGAACTTACATTGAGATATAAAGAAATGTTAAAGGGCTTGATGTTGGTGATCAATCTACACCAAAGAGGCACTTGGATTATGACCTATAGGGGATATGGAAATAAATAAATATATAGATATCAATAAATATTTACTATTTATGATAGGTTAAAAAGGGAATATCGAAAGATGATTTAAGGATAACTGAAAACTTATTTTAATTTTATGTGAATTTAGTAAGATAACCGAAATAAGCTAAACAGGCAAATTCGGTTATGAATTTGGAAGGTAAAGTTATCCTTAGATCTATAAATACAGTTATGATCCCCGAATCAATGTATTACTCTAATACTCTAATATCCCCATCATAGAAAGAGATTCTGTAAAAATACATTTGATCTGGAAGGGCGAACCCAGGATTCTTCCTAGACTAGGATTTCATAGGTTTTTTCGCCATGGAATCAAGTAATTTTTCTATCTGATATAAGTTTTTTCAGTTTTTGTAATTAAGTTTTTAATTCCAATAATTTAACACAATAATTGACATGCTTTTGCATCAAGATATTTTTCCCAATAAGTGGTATCAGAGTCACTCGTGTTTGAATTATCAGAATTTTTTTTTTTTTGCATATTTTAACATTTTATGACTTTGACTATGTGAATTTTTGAAAATATGCATGAAAATCTTTTATGGATATTTTAATTTTCAAAAAAAAATAATATTCAGGAATTTTTTGTGTGGATTTCAATTAAAAAAATTATGAAATTTTTTTTATTAAAATAGACTTTCAGTTTTTATCAAAGTTGACATCCAGTGTTTAAAAAAAATTGGAAGTTTTCATCAAAATCGACTTTCAGTTTTTATTAAAGTTGACATCCAATGTTTCAAAAGAAATTAAAAATTTTCATCAAAGTCGATATTAAGTTTTCATCAAAGTTGACATTTGGTATTTCAAAAAAAAATATTATTTGGACAGAACAGAAGAAGATGACAAGTTTTCAAAAGATTTAATACTCTCGATATCTTAGAATATTTCATTTCCTTTTCTTTTGGGTTTTTTTTTTTTGGATCTTTTGTACTTTCAAAAAAAAAAGAAGGGGAAAACATGAGCCTTTTGGGAAAATGTGGGTTTTTTGGGCAAATATATATATATTTATATAATGGAAGTTGACATTTTTTTTTTGAAAGAAATCTTTAAGACTTCCAAAAAAAAGTAGGCTTGACTTCCTAATTTTAGAATAAAGTTTGACAAATATTTTCTTTTTGAAATGAATATTTCGGATATTATTTTTCATGACATATTTTTTTTGAAAAAATTCTGGTTAATAAAAATCTTTTGTTCTTTTAAGAAATTTCGGATTCGAGTTTTTTTTTTCTTGGAAACTTCCAATTTTAAATAATATTTTGGAATTTAGTTTTTTTAAAGAAATTTTCAAATTTTGGAAAAATAAAAAAAGGAAAAATTCCAAATGTTAACTTTTTTCTTTTTTTAAAGTTTGGCTTCTTAATTTTAGAATAAAGTTTTCCAACAAAAAAAAATAAAAAAGTATTTCGATTTTGGGAAAAAAAAAAAAGGAAACTTTGAGATTTCAACTTTTTTTTTTAAGACTTGATTTCCCAATTTTAAAATATAGTTTTCCAACAAAAAAAGGAAATTTTTCGATTTTGTGAAAAAAAAAGAAACTTTCAGATTTCAATTTTCTTTTTAAAATTTGACTTCCAAATTTCAGAAAATGAATTATAAATCCACACCACAAAAGGATTAATTTTTTTTTTCCTAAAAAAAGGCATGTTTAAGACTATCCCTTTTATCCACACCACAAAAGGAATTGGAAATTGAACCCATTTTTTATTCTTATCATTCATCACTATCTCTTTTATGTTCAAGACTAGTCATTCTTTTAATATGCGACGACATAACATGTCTAGAAAAGTTCTGTCCATAAGATAGGGTTAAGTCTAAGATTGGTTGGTTTTTAAATGGTTCTAAATTAACTCACCATCTAACTGAGAACTTTTCTAGTGCTCTCTACTATAGAATGGGGATTGACCAAATTTTGGATCAGTTGTTCGCAAAGTGTGAAAACTTTGGTTTTGTGATGACAATAAAAGTTAACGGACGGGAAAGAAAGGTTAAGGAGGCAGATCTAATAAAATTGGGCTTTTATAGGCCTAATTTAAACTTAATAAGATTGGACTTTAAATAGTCCAATATTCAAAAAATTGTATCCATCATGATAAAATTAAAATTTTTCCAATTATGAATATTATTCAAATATGAGTATGGTTCTATATATATCTCGAGATGAACTAATTGAAATAGCATGTCATCAAAGTGACATCTCTTGTAAAAATTAATTTATTTTGGGATATAAAAAGTTGTGCATGCAATTCATGTAGGTACCGATTGGTCCGAAGAAAGATCGTACTTGATAGAATTGTATGTATACCATGTGGTAATAATTGTATGACAATTTTTTTGTTTCACATGTGACCAATTCATTGACTCAAAAGAAGATAATTGATTGATATGTTTTTATTGTCAATATTTGATTACTATGCCTATGGTATATATCTTGAGATGAATTAATTGAAATAATATGTCAATAAAGTGACATCTGTCATGAAATAATATGTCAATTCATATGAGTACCGATCGGATCAAAGAAAGGTCCGTATTTGACAGAATTGTATGCACAACTTATAGTAATAAATGCATGATAATTATTTGGTTTTACATGTGACCAATTTATTAACCCAAAGAAAAATAATTGGTTGATATATTTTTATTATCAGTATTTGATTACTATACCAAGATACCACTTACAAATTAATTATTTTGTCCAAAAATGAAATGTTAATGAAATGATTAGTGTCTTGTGATGGGAATTACTCATATTAGAATTTATTTGGTTTTAAAGTTCCATATGAGCATATATGGATTACTATTCTCTATTAGATAGTTAATATTATTTTCACCAATATTAATGCCCAACTCAGATTGATTTTTAAATTAAATAACTCGAATTTCAAGTTTGGATTTAAATCTTACGTTAAAGATCGATTCTCCCCACCATTTACAGATAAGAGTACCTCTAAAAAGAGGAAGAAAGAAAGGTGGGAGTTGTTGAACTGCACATGTCTAATGATGATAAAGTTGGTCATCCTAGAAACATTCAAAGACACTAGTTTAAGACAGTTATGACTGCTAAATCTTTTTTTATGGATATTAAGAAATGATTTATCAAGAATGAAATGGTTAAAACTGATACACTCTTGACAAATCCTATCTCTGTACGGCATAAGGATTAAAAGCTCTAGACCACTAAGGGCAAAAAGAAAAAGAAGGAAAGAGAATAGGATAAAGATACTGCAAGTACAACATTATAAAAGAATCAACAAAAGGCACCAACTGAATTGGGAAAGAATGGTTGCTTCTTTTGTGTTGCTGAAGGGTACAAGAAAAAGATAATATATCAACTACCATACTTGGTGTGATAAGAAAGGTATATTTCTTAGTTTGATTTGTTTTAGGATTAATTTAACTTCGTTAACTGGACATATTTGGTGATTAGATTCCGCTGCTATTATTCACATCAGTATGTATATGTAGAGTTTCCTAAATTGTCAATCATCAATTGATGGTGAAAGATATATCTATGTGGGTGATGGCAATAAAGTTTCAGTGTAATAATAGTAATGTTTAGATTATCATTAAAAATCAGTTTCTATTTAGATTTTAATGAAACTTTTGTTATTCCTTCTTTTAGATAAAATTTGATTTCCATTTTTGTGTTGGACAGACCAAGTTTTACCTGTTCTTTCAGAAATGAAAAAGTTAGTTGGTTTTTTGAATCCAAATAGATTGGTTCCAATTCTCTACCAAAATTTGATAATCTATATTAGGTTGATACTGTTATTTCAATTAATGAATCCCTATAATATAGTACTTGAAGTATTAAACATAAATTAATCAATGAGAATTCTTTTTCGTTGTAACACAAGAAATTGGACTATATCTCCAAATGGAGAATATGGAGACTTGTGTCAAAAAGAATTCTTGATTTCTTTGATTTCACAAATTTTGATATTTGTGTAAATTGTATAAAGGAAAACAAACCAACAAAAGGGGAGCTAACAAGACTTCAGACGTCTTAGAGCTGATACATATAGATAACCATAGGTCATTCCTTTTGGTTCTTGGAATGATCAAAGATATTTTATCATATTCATAGACAATTATTATGATATGGCTCAATCAAGATTGCAGCATACATTCTGAACAAAATTTCCTACTAAGACAACTACCGAAACACCCTATGAGCACGTGCACACATGTAAGTCTAAAGCATCTGCACATTAGGGGTTATCCAGCTGAGGTTAGGTCTATTAGACCTAATGAAAGAAAACTAAATGTTAGAACGGTTAGTTGTTATTTAGTAAGATACTTTGAAACGTTTAAGGGGTATAAATTTTATGATCCCACAAATAAGGTCATTTTAATTCAGGAAATGTCTGGTTCTTTAAAAATGTTAAGTTTACGGGGGGAGATATGGTCAAGAATATTGTCTTTGAAGAGGAATATGTAGATATTTTCACAGGTGTCTTAGTTCTTATTCGAGGATTTCTCAGATAGTATTCAGGACATAAGAGATTAGGACAATGTTAGAGAACCCTCATTCTGGAAGAACAAATTCTATTACCTCTAGAACCTATGTCATTAAGGACATCCACAAGGGTTAGGCATCCTGACAGTAATATTACAATTTCATCAAATTATCATCTCATTAGGTTTTGAGATGAATTTAGTTGATGATTGTATATATCACAAGTTTTATAAGAGCAGGTACTTAGGAGATATCCCTATGGTAAAGGGAAATAAGTTTAATCTCAACTAAAGCCTCAAGAATGATAGGAAATGCACAAGATTTCTAATACATCAACAATATGGAGTCTGATGTATATTTAGATCTATATACGTTCGGATATTTAGATCTATATACGTACGGATATTGTGTATATTACGAAAAATGTTGGGTAGAAATTTAAGTAACTCGGGAACAAAGTATTGAAAAGTAGCCAAACAGGTCTTGCAATGTTTACAAAAAACAAAATGACATATGCTCATATATTGGAAATTAGATCCATTTGAGATTAGTCAGTATTCTCTCCGACTTTGTAGGATGTGAAGTTAGCATGAAGAGCACAATATACTGCATGTTAGTAGGAGGAGTCATTTTTTAAAGAGTGTTAAATAGTCTATTATAGGCTCTTCCATCATGGCAGCAAAATTCATAATGTGTTATGAGACATCCAATTGTAGAATATGAATATAAAACTTTGTCACGAAACTACAGATAGTTGATGACATTAACAGGCCACTCAGATTATTATGTGACAGTAGTTCAATCGTCTTACATTCTAGTTAAGGAAATGATTCAAAGTTGATAGATGTTATAAAGTACGTTCCCGCAAACTCCATAATTACGGATCCATTTATTAAGGAATTGTCATCCAAATGGTTCATGTATGCACTACTCATATGAGTGTCATTTCATTTCAAGATATTCAGTTTTAGTGAGAATTTGTGAGTTTAAATACTGATATAATATAAACATTTTCGGTTATTTTAGTTTAAGGTATTTTGATATTATTTTTTGCAGAAATAAGATTTCAGTTTTGGATCACACTCTGATATTAATTATGGTTGATCTCACTAAAGAGGACCAATTAGAAATAGGTATATTAAATATCGCATTGTATTACATTTTCATGCTACGCATCCATATCATGATTCATGTCATTTGATTATATCAATTTATGTGACCACTAAGGGTTGAGTTACGAAAGAAATGTAACAAAAGCTACCATGATCCTAAATTGATATGATTAATAAATAGGATTGGTTAAAGATATATTTTACTACTGATAGAAAAGTTAAGTTCATTCGGTTATATTACAATTACATAACTATAAGATTTCACATATAGTTCAACTGAGAGATTATTGGGTCATTAATAAAATATTGAGCTTCTATGTTAAAATAATTATGTAATGTATATTGTCATTTAAGGTAAATTCATATGAAAGTGATTTATTAAATTTGAAATTTTGGTATTTTGGGTTTAATTCTCTCATAGGATATAGAAATAAATAAATATATAGATACTAATGGACATTTATTATTTATGATGGGTTAAAGAAAGAATATCGAAATGTAACTAATGAATTGCTTGAAAGTTACATAATTACATTGAATTTGATAACGTAACTGGAATAAACTAAACAGACAAATTCAGTTATGAATTTGGAAGGTAAAATCATCCCTACAGCTATAAATAGGGTTCTGATTTTCGAGTCAATGCATCACTCTAATCCTCTAATACCCCTATCATATATAAAGATTCTATGCGAATACATTTGATCTGGAAGACCGAACCCAAGATTCTTCCTAGACTAGGATTTCATAGGTTTTTTAGCTATGGAATCAGGTAATTTTTCTATCTGATCTATGTTTTTTCAGTTTCTATAATTAAGTTTTAATTCCAATGATTTAACACGATAATTGTCATGGTTTTGCATCAAGTTATATTTTCTAACATAAGCAACCACGAGATATTGGTGATAGATCGAAGGCTTAGCCCTACATAAAATTAGGTTGTTAATCTCAATTGCACAATCATTTTGGAGATAGTACTAAGCCATATCGACTTGAAGTTTGGCTCATGATTTGTCCAGAAACATAGCCTATCATAGTTTCAGAAAGAGTCGCACTAATGTATTCGGGATCATATTAACCACTTCACTTACATATTTTATAAGTTGTTATAAATGAAGTTGATATAGAAACAAAGATCTATATATCAAATAGGAATTTGGATGGTATACAGTGAAGAAACTTCTCAATCTCTTTCTCACTTTCTTTTCTCCTTTCTCTCTCTTTCTTATTGCCTTAGGCTCTTCATTCTCCTCTTTCTTACAACTTGGTTTTGGAATTGAAAGGAGTATTTATAGGTAAGTTTGGGTGATGAGTCAGCGTGATAAGTCAACACCTTGTTATACTAATAGTTGACACTTGTTAGACACTTGGCAACGAAAGGGCTTGAGGTGTCCAAGTATAGCTTCCCTTGTAAGTTTCCCATGGCTTCCCTTGGAAGTTACTTCAAAGCTTCTCTTAGAAGTTTTCTCGAGGCTTCTTTCAAAAGTTTTTAAGTCGGTGAGTTATCAATAGCTCATGTCTTGACAAATGTCTTATAAGACAATGATAAAATTATATATTTCAATGGACCTCTACTAACATTTTTAATATTCATAACACTCCCTCTTGGATGTCCATTACACAAAGAAAAAGTCTCGTTAAAACCTTACTAGGAAAAAACCCGATGAGAAAAAAAAATTCTAATGAAGGAAAAAGACTACACTATTTTAAGTGTATTTTATCCCTCGTTGAGAAGATCTCTTGAGATCTTTAAGCCGATGCATTCCAATACTTTTCACCAATTTTTTGAATGTAACAATCAGTAGTGCCTTGGTAAATAAATCTGCTAAATTTTCGCTTGATCGGACTTATTGCACATTAATTTCACCATTCTTCTAAAAGTCATATGTGAAAAAAAAAATTGGTGAAATATGTTTAGTTCTATCTCCATTGATATATCCTCCTTTAAGTTGAACAATGTATGCAACATTGTTGTCGAACAATGTTATAGAAATATCTTTATTGGAGGATAGTCTGCAGTTCTTCAAAATATATTGAGTCATTGATTTTAGCCAAACATATTCTCAGCTTGCTTCATGAATTGCTATAATCTCAGCATGGTTTAAGGAGGTGGTGGCTATAGATTGTTTTATGGATCGCAAAGAAATAGTAGTATTGCCATATGTAAATAAGTATCCAGTCTGAGATCATGATTTATGAGAATAAGAAAAAAATCCAGTATCAACATATCCGATCAATACTGGTTTAGAATTAGTTGAATAGAATAAACCAAGATCAATCGTTCCTTCGAGATATCAGACAATATGCTTGACTCCATTCCAATGTCTTCGTGTTGAGGAAGAACTGAATTTTGCTAATACATTTACAGCAAATGATATATCAAATCTTGTACAATTAGCAAGATATATAAGCACTCAAGTGGCACTACGATATGGTATTTCAGGACTAAAAATTTCTTCATTCTTTTCTTGTGGTCTGAAAGGATCTTTTTCAATATCAAGTGATCGAACAACTATTGGACTACTTAATGGATGTGTTTTATCCATGCAGAAAGGTTTTTAAACTTTAGATGTATAATTTGATTAGAGAATGAATATTCCATCTTCTAGATATTCGATTTGTAAACCGAGACAAAATTTCATTTTCCCAAAATCCTTGGTTTTAAATTCCTTTTTCAAATATTTAGCGGCTTTGGAAATTTCTTCAGGAGTTCCAATAAAATTCATATTATCAACATATACCACAATGATCACAAAATTTGTTTCAAATTTCTTAAGAAAAACACAAGAACATATTGGGTCATTTGTATAACTTTTTTTTTTAACAAATAGTCACTTAAACAGTTATGTCATATTCGTCCTAACTGCTTTTATGTCATATAGTGATCTTTGCAATTTAATGGAGTAAATTTCTCGAGAATTTTGATAACATACTTTAGACATTTTAAATCATTCAAAGATTTTCATATAAACATCATTTTCTAATGTCCCAAATAAGTAAATAGTGACTATATCCATTAAACGCATCTCGAGTTTTTCATAAACTATTAAGGTCACAAGAAAACGTAATGTAATCATATTTACTATAGAGGAATACGTTTCATCATAATCAAGAACTGGTCTTTGTGAAAATCCTTATCCTACATGATGTACTTTATATCACACAATTTCATTTTTCTCATTTCGTTTTCGCACAAATACCCATTTATATCCAACAGGTTTTATATCTTTAGGTGTTTGGACTATAGGTCCAAAAACTTTACGTTTAGCTAATGATCCAATTCAGATTGGATTGTTTCTTTCCATTTCAGTCAATTATCTCTTTTCTGACATTCCTCAATAGATTTTGGTTCAAGATCCTTGATTTCTTCCATAATTTCGAGTGTAATATTATATGCAAAATATCATCAACAATTGTTTCAATTTTATCCCAACATATTCTTGTTATGGAGAAATTTATGGAAGTTTCCTTTACATGCTCTTCTGGAGTTTGAAATTTATGCTCTTCAAGAGCTATGTCAGGCTTTGCAGGAGTTGAGTTTTGTCATCAATAACCTTATGAGATTCTTTATCATTCTATTCCTTTAAATAATCATGATCAGTAGATCCTCTTTTCTTTCGAAGATTTTCATCTTAGGCACCAAGAGATCTTCCACGATTTAAATATGTATTAGACTCACTTGCTACGGTATTTGGGGATTGTCTAGCTAGAACATCAAGTCTAATTAGTGCATTCTCTATAGAAAAATACAACTTCGTGACTCTTTTAGAGTCAGTGAACAAATCAGGTAATTGATTTACAATATTCTGCAAATGGATTATTCTTTGAACTTCAAGTTCATAATCTTTGTACAAGGATCAAGAGATGTCAATGATAATACATTCCATATAATTTCCTTTTTCAATTATCCTTGTCCTCCCTCTAATATTAGAAAATTTGTTTCATCAAAATGACAATCTATAAATCTTACAGTAAAAATGTCACCTATCAAATGTTCAAGATATCAAATAATAGAGGGTAACTCATATCCAATGTATATTCCCAATTTTCTCTGGAGCCCCATCTTAGTTCGTTGCAATGTCGCTACAGGGACATAAATCGTACATCCGAAAATGCTTAAATGGGAACTATTGGACTCATAACCAAAATTCATTTGTAGAGGGGAGTACTCTTGGTAATTTATTGGTCTTAGAAGTATAAGCATTGCTGCATGTAAAATAGCATATCCCCAATCTGATATTGGGAGTTCAGTTCTCATTAATAATAGTTTAGCAATCAATTGTAACCTTTTGATAAACGATTCAATTAAATCACTTTGTGTATGAACATGAATTACAGGATGTTCCATATTAATACTAATAGATTTGCAGTAGTTATCAAAAGCATGAGACGAGTATTCACCAACATTGTCTACTTGAATTGTTTTAATATAATAATCTAGAAATTGTGCTCTAATCTTAATGATTTGAGCAAGAAGTCTCACAAACGTCAGATTGTGAGTTGATAGTAGACAAACATGTGACCATCTTGCAGATGCATCAATTAGTATCATAAAATATCTAAATAGTCCACATGATGGGTGAATTAGTCCACATATATCACCATGAATTCTTTCCAAAAATTCAGACAATTCAGTTTCTACTTCAACTAGTGAAGATCTCATAAGAAATTTTCCTTAAGAGCAAGCAATACATGTGAATTCATTTGATTTCAACACCTTTTGATTTTTCAAGGTGTAACCATGAGAATTTTTAATTATTCTTCTTATCATAATCAATCCAGGATACTCTAGTCGATCATGCAAGATAATAAAGTCTTTATGATTAGTAAACTTTTGGTTTACTAAATGATGTATTTCGACTGCACTAATTTTAGTATAGTATAAGTCAGAGGAAAGAGATTGTACTTTCTCTACTATACATTTCTTTCGAGAAATAACAATTGTAATGCATAAATATTCAATATTGTTGTCATTCATTATCTCAATGTGATATCTATTTTAGTAGATATCTCTAAAACTTAGCAAATTTCTATGAGATTTAGTAGAGTATAATGCATTATGTATAACTAATTTTGCTCCTTTAGGGAGACATATATTTACTCTGCTAGAGGCCTTAATCAATTTTGCAGTACCATTTATGGTATTAACATTTGTTTCTCCCAACTTCAGGTTGGAAAAAATAATTTTTTATTTCTAAGAATCGTATGAGTTGTAACACTATCAATTAAACATATATCTTCTTTGCTTCTCATACATTCCAATCTATCAGCAATATTTATATCTTATTTATAAAGAAAATAAAAGAGACAATCGATTTGCTTGTATGGAATTATAAACAAATAAATCAATCAGAAATAAAATACATCATATTACAAAAACATTAAAACTAACTTATTTATTTATAACATACATCTAGATATTTCCATCATTGATCAGATGATTAATTTTTCCTTTAGGGTGTTCAAAGAAATCAGTCGTATCAAGATGAGTTATATTTATATCAGTATCATTACATGGATTGGCAAAATTTGTTTCCATATCTTTATCTTTTTTCTTTAAAGAGGGTTGATATAATTCAACAAGATGTTTTGGAGTTCGGTATACACGTGACCAATGTCCCTTGGCACCGAATCGGTAGCAGACATTATTAGGACCTCTTGAGCATTTCTCTTTTTCTTTTCCATCACTATCATCCCACTTTTGATGGTGATGTTTGCCCTTTTGATTTGATTGACCATTATTACAATCATCATTATTGTAATGAGCACTTTGTCCTTGACCATATATATGTCCACGACTACGGCCATGACCACGACCTCGACCTTGACCTTTTCCATATTCATATCTGGTCCCATTCACTTCAGGGAATGGACTACTACCAATTGGTCAAGTTTCGTGATTTTTCATCAATAATTCATTATTTTGCTCGGCCACAAGAAAATATGAAATCAATTCAGAATATTTTTTGAATCCATTTTTTCGATATTGTCGCTGTAGTAGCAAGTTCGAGGCATGAAAAGTGGAGAAAGTCTTTTCTAACATATCCTTTTCAATTATGTTTTCTCCACACAATTTCAATTAAGATGTGATTTTGAACATTGTAGAATTATAGTCACCAATAGACTTGAAATCTTGCAGCCTTAGATATATCCAATCATATTAGGCCTTAAGAAAAACAACCATCTTCAAGTGGTCATATCTTTCTTTTAAATTTTTCCATAACTCAAGAGAATTTTTAATAATAAAATATTCTGTCTTCAAACTTTTATCAAGATGATACCGAATGAAAATTATTGCATTTGTACAATCTTGTACAGTAACATCTTTTGTTTTGATAGTGTTTCCAAAATCCATCGCATTCAAATGCATTTCAACATCAAAAGCCCATGATAAATAATTTTTTCTAGAAATATTGAGAGGTGGAAATTCAAATTTAGCAAAATTTGCCATTAGAAAATTATTGATGAATACGTAACTCAAAATTCTTGAATAGTGAAACCTCCTTTTCTACTACAAAGGTAGATTTGTATTTGGTTGATCTTAGTTTTGTACTTCGATAGATTCTCGTGCTGATAACGTGTTATAAATAAAGTTGATACAAAAACAAAGATCTCTATATCAAATAGGAATTTGAACAATATACAGTGAAAGAAACTTCTCAATCTCTTTCTCACTTTCTTTTCTCCTTTCTCTCTCTTTCTTATTACCTTAAGCTCTTCCTTCTCCTCTTTCTTACAACTTGGTTTTGGAATTGAAAGAGGTATTTATAGGTAAGTTTGGATGATGAGTCAGCATGATGAGTTAGCACCTTGTTATACCAATAGTTGACATTTGTTGGACACTTGGCAAGGAAAGGCTATGAGGTGTCCAAGTGTAGCTTCCTTTGTAAGTTTCCCATGGCTCCGTTGGAAGTCACTTCAAAACTTCTCTTAGAAGTTTTCCTGAGACTTCTTTCAGAAGTTTTTATGTAGGTGAGTTATCAAAAACTCGTGTTTTGACAAATGTCTTACAAGATAATGATAAAATAATATATTTCAGTAGATATCTAACAAATTATTTAATATTCATAATATAAATCATATATTTTACAACTTTTGAGGGTTGTATTTTAGATCTATTATCATAGTTTGACAAGTAGCTACAGACCATTATCGGAAGAAATTGGTTTTTTCATAACAAGTAATTATCTTTTTCAAAGTTAAGATTCAAGGATACAGTTTGTAATAATCGAATCAGAAATTTTTGTGGTTGGGACTTTTTTTGTGGTCTTTGACCACCCAGGATCTGAAATTTCGCTCCGACTAATTTGAGTTGACCTGCTGTCGGGTCCTTTTTGGGGGAGGTCTCCCAGTGTGGTCTGCTCCGTTCCCATGGAAAGTCGAACCCGTGTATGGTTAAGGAGTCATGACGCCCTTCCCGTTGAGCCAACCAATGTTGGTTTTGTGGTTGGGACTATGAAATTGCAGTCATACCGATGTAGAATGGCTCCAATACTATAAAACAATAGTATAAGTTTTGGCTATGGTTAGAATCGTACTATTCAAAAAGTATATAGTTACAAAGGGTGGACATAAAAGATAGAAATCTTATGATCTATGTTGTTCCACATAATTGAGATAAGCCATGTACCATCAATATATATTATTCCTTGCACATTATTGAAGGTTGAGACACCCTAAAATATTTCATTGATGTATAATTTATTTTTGAAAAATGTTGTCTTTAATAAATGGATCAAGATGCTAAATAGGTTCTTAAACTTTTATCATTCTTTAAAAGTATAACTATCCTTTTTTTTTTTGTTTAATCAGGATTCATAGGTTATAAAACTTACATCTACAAGGGCAAGCCATCTTCATGGTTAACATAGACTTCAATTATTTAAAACGTAATCCAAAAAAAATTAAAAAGAAGAGAATTTTTTTGGAAAAAAAATTAGATTGATTTATCAATAATTTATAAGAAAAACAATAATATTAAATAAATCAAATAAATTATTGACCAAATGAACTAAATTTTTCATGATAATTCATGTAACATGTTAGCTAATTTTTAATCAAATTATCGATATTTTTCTATGAATCCAAATAAACATATAATTAATAATTGATCAAAAAATGTTGGTAGGAATTATATAAATTTCACTACAAAAAAAAATCAATTTGCGACAAAATTTACGACAAATTTGTAAGAAAAATTTGTCCCAAACCCAATTTGCGACGAATTTTGCAACAAATTTTTTTTCGTTGCTAATAAGTTGTCGCAAATATGCGACGAATCTGATTTTCGTGGCAAATTTGCGATGAAAAATAATTCATCGGCAATCTGCAACGAAATTTTTTTTGTCGCAAATTTGCCACGAATCTAATTTTCGTCACAAATTTGCGACGAATAGTTTTTTCGCCGGAAATTTTGCAACAAAATACAATTCGTGGCAAATTAGGGACGAAAAAATAATTCGTCACAGAATTTGTCGCAAATTTACTATGAATTTTTTTTTTGTTGAAAAATTTGTTGCTATTTCATGTAACTCTAATTCAATTTTACCGACGAAATTTGCGACGAGCATAGTTTTCAGAGACAAATTTTGCGACGAATATGTATTTTTGCGACAAATATACATTTTATTGGCATATTTTGACCATTTTTTCTTATATAACCTGTTTTTATACCTGTTCATCCTACCTCATCAACAACTAATCATCAAAATCATTTTTAATATCAAATTTCAGCTGTCATACTCATCAATATAACTAACTATTCAATAAGATCAATAAATTAAAAAATCAACAAGAAATCATAATAGTCTTATTAAAGATAAAAGCAACATCAAGTCTAAATGTTAAAATATCAATAACCATACATAACTAAGAAAATCAATGTAACAGTCAAATAACAGTACACCATCTCAAACACAACATTCACCATCATCATCATCATCGAAGAAATCATCACCATCACGAGCATTATCAGGAGGAGAAATAGAAGGGGGAATTTGACTTGGAGCATAGGCTAACTGAAAATGTTGCATGATTAACATTTGCTGCGTGCGGAATTCGTTCATTTCTTACGTGTGCTTTACTTGAATTTCATTGAATTCCTGATCTCTTTGCAGCAGTAAGTCCTTCAAATGGCTCACCTCTTGATTCAATTGATTTATTTCTGCTCTGACTACTGGTGGGGTACATTACTAGCCATTTGTTAAGAATGCGAAGGGCCTGCAACAGAAGGGGGAGGCAAAGGTACATTGTCGGCAAGGGAATGAGATTGCGATGGTGCTGAAGTGGACTGCGATCTTCCAACAGAATTTCATCTATGACCGCCACGTCGAAACTGTCAACCATAATATATTAACAAAAATAAAAAAATAAAAATTGCATGTTCATCAAATGTATAATGAAAAACATAAATAAACTTACCATATTTAATTTGATAAATTAAATGCGACGAAAGAAGGCACCAATATGTCAAGAAATCTTCTCTAATGACCTATAGAAGAAAAGATAGTACATTAACAAATCAAATATATAAATTTAAGAATAAGACGGTAAATAGATAATAAATTGAGTAACGAAATTTACAAATTAAAACTAAACCAACTTACCTACTAAAAAAGAAATAGATTATCATATATTAAGAGAACAAAATTTATCCGTCATCAAAAATCAAAATCGTCATTGTCATCCTCATCCCCATCATGTGTCTCAAAATTAGACTCTTCAACATCCTTATCATCAACATTTAATAAAAAATGTTATAAGTAAAATTAAACAAAAATAATGACAAATTAAATCAAAACAAAAATGCTGGAGACTTTCTAACGGGGGCTTAAGAGATTAGAAGGCAGCTGTTTATCTAAAAGGTCACAAATTAAGGCCAATGGTATGAGGGGACCCTCCGCAGGTTTTGAGGGTTTTGATAAAACTAAATTATGAGGTGACAAATTTGAAGGTTGTGACAGTGTGACACCCACTGTAGACAAACCACAAAAAGCTTTAGAAATCCTCTGAGACTGGATCATGAGTCGGGCATGCGGTAAAGGGTTTGGGATTGTAAACTACAGAATCTAAGCAGACATCAGTACTTGTACGAGAGAGAGAGAGAGAGAGAGAGAGAGGCTCCCTCTTTCCCTATGCATTGTACCAAAGAATGAATATAGTCTTTCAGTTACAGCCAGACCACTAGAGCCCAAAATAAAACTGCACATCAATTGACCATTTCCTCACATTGCTTTCAAAATCTTTGGAGCACACAAATCTTTAGAGTTTGCCATTTAGCCAATAGTTGTGAAAAATCCAAACCACAAGAACAAGTGGGGCATTCTATTCTATCCTCTAGTTCTTTTCATTAAATCTCCAACTTTATTTCTCACATTTAATTAATCTTAAAAAATAACATTATTTAGAGATATATGTAGTAAAAGTGCCATTTTTATAACTATATGGTGATTAAATTTTCATGAAATCAGTGTATTAAATTTTATTTTTAAAAATTTTGAATGATCAGAATCTATCTTAAACATGGTCCGACAACCATTCCATCTAGTACTTTGAAAAGATATAGCACAAGTTAACTCAGGTAAACTTGTTGGCTAATTTAGTTAATTCCTGCATCCATAGCATTACTTAGGAGTTATAGCTAATCTAATGAAAAGGGTATTATTATTATTCCAATTTGGCAGCCATGCAAGCGAGACTAAACCCAGAGCTATACTGTCCACATGGTTCTTCAATAAAGTTGCATAACCCACAAAGTGCACTAAAGTAGTTATGCTTGAATTTTCTTTCCCTTGTCAAAATGATATCCTATATATTAAAACTAGTAATGAAACCCTATTTGTATCAAATTAAAAGGAAAAAAATGATATTTTTGCCTATTTTAATTTTGATCTTTCAAATGAATTATCTCAACCATTTTAGGATGACAAAACTTTATAGATATAGGCACAAAACAAACTACAAGTACTGCATGAGAAAAAGAAGACATTAAATGTTTGACAAACAACAACAGGGGAGATCATGTTGAGCTCGGGCTATGAAATGTAGCATTCAAATGCATCTAAAGGTTCAACCTTTTCCCAAAGCCACAGTTCCCTCAAACCAAGCAAATCAGAACTCGTAAGTAAAGCAAACATTGAACCAACATTCAGCCACGTTAAACAAAACACCCCCACATTTGCACTGAGTAATCTCCTTCTCTTCTATACCATTATACCCAAATCCTTTGCCCCCTCTAGAACCTAGGTAGTAAAAAGGTACATAAAAAGAAAAATAAATGATTGTTTCAAGTTCCTCGAGTAATCTTCTTGAGAAACTAAAACATGTATCTCCTAAACCCCTCCCCCCCCAAAAAAAACCCAACTTAGCAAACAAATGCATTAGGGAAAAAAAAAAGGCAAGTGCTTTATATACACACCAAAGAAAAATAAAACTTACTAGACCAAGCTCAACTTCTTCCTTTAAGTAGATACCCTTCGACGCTATGTAGTTGATGATGACGATGAAGATGAGATGACTGCAACCAACCATTAGAAACGACCCGATTCCGGCGGCAAAGAGACAAAGAGGATCCGAGGTTCCTCTCAGAGCAAACATACACTTTCTTCAACCCTTGACAAACCAAAAAAAAATAATAATTAGGTTTGAAGATGATCACTTTTTACTTCTGACATGATAGCTCGGATCCAATCTCCTTCCATTGATCCTCCAACCATAGTAAACCTTATGTTTTTCTTATTTTCCCCCCGTTTTTCCTGCCTAGGTTTTTAAGTATCTCACTGTGGCCATAAATTCCATAAATTCACTAGAAAGAGATATGTAAATCCAAACAAAAACTAAAAAACTAGACCTGGGAAAGAGAAACACTGGAAAAGTATAGAGAAATATGAAAGGAAAGAGAAGAGAATGACAAGTGTATATGCCAAGGCTAGATCAAAGAAGGAACCGAAGAACCTATGTTTGCAAGATCAGGCCAATTAGCACAAATATTACTAGACGAATTCCAATATAGAGATGGATCGAATGGCACGATCTGCTCAATCTGATTTCCATTAGCCACCATATTAATCCACTCTAACTTGTTTCCTCCTTCCATTTTCACTTCCTTCAGTGCAATCCCTCCATTTTCACTTTTGGCAGCCCCTTGTCGCGGGCGCGCCTGCGCAAGATCCGGTGGCTTAAGCGACCGCCTTCTACGGCTTAGATCTGGCAACCAACCACCGGATCTGCCAACTACAGTGGCCAAGAGAGAGAGAAAGAGAAAGAGAGACCCTGCGCGCGGTTGAGCAGCGTAGGGGCCAGCGGCCCCTTGCCGCGGCTTGCTCACAAAGGCCAGATCCGGCGGCTTGGCTGCCGGATCTGCCTTCTATTGCTCAGATCCGGCGGCCAACCATCGGATCTGCCATCTACAGTGGCCAAGAGAGAGAGAGAGAGAGAGAGAGAGATTACCTATCACTATCACAAATCCGGCATCCCTTCCGCCATCCCTTCGCAGAATGACCTTCACGGCTATTAAAAAATGAACAGAGCAAGAGAGAGAGAGAAAGAGAGAAAGAGAGAGAGAGTGAGTGAATGAGAAGGAAGAAAGAAATCGTTTAAGTGTGGCAGGATAATGAAATTAGGGACAAAACTTTTTTTGCCCCTAAAGTCGTCGCAAATCAGGGACAAAAAAATTACTCCCTGATTTAGGGACGAAAAGAAATTTAGACCGAATCCGGGAGACGAGAAATGAGTCCACGATTCAGGGATGAAAAATAAATTTCGTCCCTGATTCAGGGATGAAAATGAAATTCCATCCCTGATTCAGGGACGAAAATGAAATTCATCCCTGATTCAAGGACGAAAATGAAATTCGTCCCTGAATCAAGGATGAAAATAAAATTCGTCCCTGAATCAAGGACAAAAATGAAATTTCGTCCCTGAATCAAGGACGAAAACTAATTTTTGTCGTTGATTCAGGGACGAAAATTATTTTTGTCACTGATTTAGGGACGAAATTTAATTTTCATCCCTGATTTAGGGACAAAATTTTTTTTCGTTCCTGAATTAGCGTCGAAAGGTTTTTTACGTCGCTAAAATATACGACAAAAAATTTTTTTCGTCGCTAAATTTGCTATGAAAATATGTTTTCGTCGCAATTTGTAACGAATAATTTTTTTCCTTTACAATTTGCAACGAATTTTGCAACAATACTTATGGTTTGTGATAAAAAATTCATTGAATATACTAAAATAGTAACTAAATAGACAAACTATTAACAATATTTGTATATGATGATATAATTATAAAAAACATTCATTATATTGATCATTAACTAACACGTATTTATACTTTAACTCTTAATTTAATGAATCAAATACTTAAACAAATTTATAGGATTATAGTAAAAATAAATGTATAGAAACATTTGAATAAATAGAAAATGAATATACCAATCTAAAAGATTACACTAGATTATTATTCTTCTATATAAATAGAAGCTGAATGAATTATTGTTTATTAAAAGTTATTGGTTTTGTGAACATTTTAAAATTTTCTACGTTATCAGTGCATATCACCGTTTACAAATCGTTTATTAATTTTAGAAAATGTCACTAATACAAGTAATTAAAAGCGGAAAATTAATTTTAGCAAATAATTTTGCCACAAATGTGATATTTGTCGCCAATTGGCAACAAATTTAGTAACAAATAATCGAATTTTTTGCGACGAATAAAAACATTTGTGGCTAAATTTGCGACGAATTCTAAATTCGTCGCAAATTTAGGGACAAATTGGTTTTCGTCCCAAATTTAGGGACGAATTGGGAAATTCGTCACAAAAGTTTGAGACAAATAAGCAAATTCGTCGCAAATTTAGGGGATGAATTTTTTATTCGTCCCAAATTTAGGGACGAATTTCCAAATTTGTCACAAATTTAGGGATGAACAATGTTTTCGTCGCAAATTTAGGGACGAATTTTTTTTACGTCCTAAATTTAGGGACGAATTTCCAAATTCGTCATAAATTTAGGGACGAATTTTTTATTCGTCCCAAATTTAGAGATGAATTTCCAAATTTGTCACAAATTTTGGAATGAATAATATTTTCGTCGCAAATTTAGGGACGAATTTTTAATTCGTTGCAAAGTTTGGGACGAATTCTAAATTCGTTGGAAATTTAGCGATGAATTTTGAAATTCGTTACAAATTTTGCGACGAATTATTTTTTTCATCGCAAATTTGCAATGAATTTTGTGACAAAAAGCTTTCGTCGAAAATCAGAGATGACTTTTGCAACAAAATGTTTTTTTTGTGCTAAATTATCGACGAATTTTTTTTTTTGCTAAAATCGTTGGTAATTTGCAAGGATAGTCTTTTTTGTTGCTAATTTTGTTGCAGATTTGCGACGAATATTTTTCGTTGCTAAAATTCGTCGCTGAATTTCTATTTTTTTGTAGTGTTTTCTTTTACTTGATCTATGATTTATTTGTTCTACCTAGCATTAATCAAAGAAAAAAAAAAAAGAAAAATCTTTCAATCATTTTAGGATGGAGATTGCGATGAGGTAGTTGAGTAGGCAACAAAGTGCCATGTTTACTCAAAACTCTTAAGATAGTATTTGGTATGAATTGATAGGGTCTAATTTTTTCTTTGATCTGATTTGTTCGAACCCATATCTGCTATGTTTTGTTAACTCTATGAACTTAAAATGACTCCAAATCCAAATATTCTTCCATATGCCCAAACTTTGATCTCTCGAATGATTCAATTTGGGTGGCAAATCAAATTGGAAACATGACTTTAATTATTCTTTATATTCATAATTCTCTCTCTCAATGTTTTAATTAGAATTAATGAATAATATAACTTTAGAATGAGAGAGTAGTTAACTCAAAGTTAAAAACTAACACTTGTGTCTACTAATTTTTAAAATTACATTAAAAGCTATAAGTTTTTAAAACAACCCCAATAGTTTTTGAAATTATAAAATAAGATAAAAAATTTTGAAAATTATAAAATATGAGAGATAGTTTTCAAAATTCAATACAAGAGAAAATTTCAAAATTTGCAAAACATGACAAAAATTTTTTGAAATTACAAACCAATTGCAAAACTTTCTCAAAAATAGCAATCAAATCATAAATTTCTCTCTTTGCATTATTTTTCAACTCTAATTAGTCTAACATAAGGATAATGTTATATCAAGTAAGTAATTAACATTAACTGGGAGTTTTAGGGTAAAGATCAGAAGATCGACATATTTATGTTGACTCTAAAATAATTATAATGTAATTTACTAATATAGCAGTTACATTAAATTTTTCTTTAAATTTTAATTAGTTTCACTAAATAATTAGAGTTATATTCTAAAATAAATGTCATATTATTTATAAAAATCAATAAAAATTACTTATTTCTTTTTTGTTATATAGGAAAAACTCGAACTCAAAACTTAAAAGGTAAAAGAAAAAGAATGATACCAACAAGAGTTATAACCCATTTGCTAAAAGTTATTTATTTTTGTATTATTCATCTATATGTGTTTCTACATGCCGCCTCTCTATATAATACCCATAAATGAGGTCGTTGAATCTCTGGTCCAAAAAGAACATATCTTAAAATATCCAGCTTGTCTCCCATTCGCCGAAGGATGGTACTAGGCAAACATTAAATACATCCGATATAAAATAAAATTCATATTACATTTAGTTTTTGAGTAATCCATTCGGATGATAAGAGGGTAATATCTGATACAATTATCATAAATTCTATATTACATATACATGTATTAAATTAACAAACACTAGATATCGATGGGCTATCGAAACTCTCAAAATTAATACTAATTCTCAATACAGACAAATTTATAACAATAGTGGTATCATATCGAATTCCAAAAAAACTAAATTAATTTAATTTATTAATTACATGACAAACTAAAAATGGGGAATTTATTGATTAAATTTCTAAAATAAAAATTAACAACCTAAAAATAAAAATCAAATTAACAATGCAAAAATAATGAAAATTCGAAAAGAAATTCAAACAATAAACTCTGATCCAAGCATTCACCACTTTCAATTATTTATTGATCACGAGTTAAAAATATTTATCTTACAATTCAACTATTTAATCTTAAATTTATTAGGATAGTCACAATAAATCTTATATTTTCCTAAATTAATTGATCAAATCCAACGTCCAATCAAAACTTATCATTAATCAACTAAGCATGATAGTATTCCATATCAATATAATGATAACATTAAGTTTTGTGAAAATAATTAAACCAAATCCAAATAATTGGGATAGTCACAATTATTCAATTTTGTTACTTATACTATTCATTCATGACAATTACGGATCACTGAATTCCTGAATAACTATAGAAAGAATGATATTAAATTAAATTATCAAATTGACCAACACTAATCTTTCATATAAAATAAATCAAGCGTCAACATATACTTAAATTAAAAGAGTAAGAAATTAAATTAAACACATAACCTCATAACGAAAACAATCGAATGAAAATTTTCTTTGAATTAGAATAAAAAAATAGCCACTCATGATAGAAATCATGGCTCTTGAATCTTCAATAAAATAATGAAAAGAAAAAAATACAAAAAAAAAAACCCTAAAGGAAAAGGGAAGTAACAGCCGCCACTCTTCTTGAATTATGAATAGTGATGTGCCCTTTTGTGTTCTTTAATGTGCTAGATCTAAATAATAATAATAATAATAATAATAATAATAATAAGATTTGGAATAGTTTCTCTAAAACAGGAAAAAATAATTTAACTCCTAATTAAATAATTTATTTAAAATAAAAATTCTACTAAAATAAAAAATTAAACTAAAACTAAAAGTCTTCCACTCTTGTGATTTTCTTCTTTTCTTCATAGGCCCAAATTTGATATCTTGAATAATTAAACTCCAAAATACCTCCTTAAGCCCACTTTGATCCAATTTTCTGATTTCAATTAGGTAAAAATTTTTAAAAAAATCATAAAGTCCATCCATTAGATCACTAATCATAAAATCCAAATTAAGAGAGAAAATATGAATAAAATTAAATTTTTAGAGAGATGAACTTGATGTGCTTAGTTTTATTAAGAGAGAAAATTTGAATTTACTTTAAAATCAAGTGTGTGGAAAGAGAAAATATGAATTAGATTTATTTTTTTTAAAGAATTATAATTAATTTGTTTAGTTTGAAAGAGAGAAAATTTGAATTTAGTTTTTGTATAGAGAGAAGATTAAAAGTTAATGAGTTTAAAGATGATTAAGTTTAAAATGATTAAAATTTTTAGAGAGAAAATTAAATGTACTTAATTCTAGAGAGAGAAAAAGTGAATTAAATTTATTATCAAATAAAGAAAACTAATTTGTTTTAGACACGAAAAATTAAATTTATTTTTTAGAAAAATAAAATTTTAAACCAATTTATTTAAAAGGACAAAATTTAAAATAATTTAAACTTTCGCAAGATAAAATTAATTTTTAGAGAGGGAATAACTAATTTTGGTTATTTTCATGAGGAAAAATCCAAAACAAAAACATTGTAAGAGAGAAAACATGAATTAAAATGATTTTTTAAAGAGTGAAATAATTAATTTTTTTTAATTTTAGTAGATAAAAAAAATTTAAACCTAATATATTTAGAAAGATAAATTTTAAAAGAATTTAATATGAGAAAATTAATAAAATTTTTTTAAAAAAAAAACATATTTTCATTCTTCTAGGGAAAGAAAAAAAATAAAAACAATGCATTTAGTGAAGGAAAATATAAACTAAATTGATTTTTTAGGAAAAAAATTAATTTATTTAAATTTATAGAGAGGTAATTTATACAAATTCAATTTGAAGAGAGAGAAAAATAATAATTAAATTATAGAATAGTGAATGTTACCTAAGAAGAAAGAAACATTACCCATCTATCCTTTTTCTCTTTAAACATTTCTCTTTTAACCTTTTACAATTTTAAAATAAAATATAAACTAAACAAACAAACAAGGAAAAAACCAATATTCAACTTTCGTCACTTAAAATAAAATAAAATAAATATAAATTCAGTTTTCATCACTTAAAATGTATCACTCTTTTTGTTTTTAAAATTGTTGGGATATGACCCAAATACATATTAGGGCAGCACCCAAAGACCTAAAGATCCATATCCAAACTAACACTCTGACCATGACAAATGATTTATCTTCCCGAAGAGTAACGCAAATTGACCCTTTGGTTAATTTCTAACGGTGGTAGCCAAACCAATCCGAGCCATTCAAATAGATACCCTTTTAACTTCGATCGATGACCGATGGTCCATCAGAGAATTGATCATTTTGCTCCCATCGAGTAACATTTAACTAATTCTGTATCAGTTTTTGTTTTCTATTCAGTCACAAAGTACATCTCCTAGATAAGAACGGAAACCTTTGAAATCTAATCTATAAGGGAAGAAATCTCATCGTATTATTAAATTTCTTAAGTGGTGAAAATCATAAATCTCTTGAGAATATTTGACTATGGAACCTTTAAGATTTTTGAACATCCTCATAAGGAAACTAGGGTTATAACGTTCCAAAAACACAAGACTCCTAAGGTATAAGCATATATAAGCATTCGGCTCATTGAAGCTTAGGTACTCTCGCTCTCTCTCTCTCTCTCTCTTTCTCTAGTACTCAATCTGTTTTATTCCTAATGAAAACTGTTCTTTTTGACTTGAGCGTCAGAATCTTCCCCGCAAAATCACCATTTGGCGGTCTTTTACAGGTTTCAAACCATCTCCTAAAGTAATCGTTTGAGTCGAAAGAGTCCGAATCTGTGGGGCTGAAACCCACCTCCAACAGATTGGTATCGTCCGTGAAAAAAATAGACTGATTTCCTAAACAAACGTATCATCTATTTTAGTTGTCTACTCCAAACATGGTGTTCATCAAGAGAAAGAGACCAATCATTGGTTTCGACGATGATGATCTAGTTGGAGTTAATCCTGATCACAATGACTCTTTAGTCATCACCATCAAAGTGGAATTTTATACTATCAAAAGAGTTCTCATTATCAGTGGGCAGATTGTGACCTCCTCACTTGAGATGCCTTCCAGCGAATGGGTTTCAATTTGTCCCACCTTCAACCTCCTACTAAGTCCCTCAAAGAACTTTCTAATGAATACATCTATCTGAAGGTGTCATCCCCCTCACTATAACTTTGAGAAGTGCTCCCAACCATGTGGCCACCAAAGTCATCTTTCACGTGGTGAAACCATTCTCTCGCCTTACAATGCCATCCTCGGTCACCCCAATCTGGACAAATTGGAAGCACTACCCAGTACGGGACACATGAAGATTAAGTTTAGAATGCCAAAAGAAATCGCTACCCTTCGTAGCAATCCCGATCCCTATGCCCTTCTCACAGTCGAAGGTGGACAAGAGAACTTTCTTATCGACACCCTAGAGCTTAGGAACGAAGTTGAGCCAACGTTCAAGCCTGAGCCCATGGAAGAAGTGATTGAGATTCCTTTAACTAGTGACCCTAGTCAGACCATTCGGGTCGGGACTAACTTGCCCACACCTCTACGAGAAGCAATTATCGATAATCTATGCCGACATTCAAAAATCTTCGCTTGGTCTCCCGAAAACATGTCAGGTATCCACCCTTCAGTTATAGTCCATAAACTGACCGTTAACACCGGTTACAAACCAATCAAACAGAAGAAAATGGTGTTTGCCTAGAATGCCAACATGGCATTCAAAAAGAAGTCCAAAGACTATTAACCGCTAGATTCATTCGTGAAGTTAAATACCTTGAATGGCTAGCCAATGTGGTCTTCGTAAAAAAAGCCAACAGTTAATGGATGATGTGTATAGACTTTAACCGATCTCAACAAGGCATGTCCAAAAGACAGCTATCTACTTCCTAATATCGATAAGCTGGTGGACAACTCTTAAAGCCACTAACTCCTGAGTTTCATGGACACCTATTTTGACTATAATCAAATACGAATAACACCAGAAGATGAAAAAAAGACAAACTTCATTACAAAATTCGGCACATGCTGCTATCGAGTCATGCCCTTTAGTCTGAAGAACACTGGAATGACCTTCCAATGGCTATCCAAGACCAACTCACTAGGAATGTAAAAACATATGTTGATGACATGCTCGTCAAAAGCATTAGTACAGAAACCCATGTCACTGATCTCGAAGAAACCTTTCAAACATTGGAGCATTACAACATGTGACTAAAGCCGACAAAGTGTACTTTCGGAATTGCATCCAACAAATTCTTGGGGTTCATGATCAACATCCAGGGGATTGAGGCAAATCCTGAAAAGATACAAGACATACTGGACATGTCGCCACCCCAGACATTGAAGGAGGTACAACACCTCGCTGGTAGAATATTTGCCCTAAGCCAATTCATGAAAAAGGTTGGGGAGAAATATAAACCCATCTTTGATGCTCTGAAGAGGTCCTAGAAGTTAGCATAGATGCCTAAGTGTCAGATAGCTTTCGAACAGCTTAAAGTATACTTCATGTCGCCCCCATTGCACTCTCGTCCTATTCCTAGTGAGAAACTATATTTATACCTCTTTATTTCTAATTGGGTACTTTGCTCTGTCCTTGTGAGATAAGAGTCAACTGCACAGAGGCCAGTCTACTACATCAATCGAATACTCAAAGAATCCGAAGTCAATTACCGACCAATTAAGAAGATAGTCTATACCTTAGTCGTCTCAGCTAGATGCCTTCAGCCATACTTTTAAGCTTATACTATCGCAGTACTCACCGATCAGTCGTTAAAGCAAATCCTTTAGAAGAGAGACACTTTCAGCCACCTTATCAAATGGAGTGTGGAGTTAGACGAGTTTGACATCCATTATTAGCTGAGACATGCAATTAAAGGCCAAGCTCTCACAGACTTCACTCTTGAATACACTCTTTTGGTTCCAAACTAGACATGAGCCAATCGATGGTCATGAAGAATGGCCACTACCAGACTGGACACTACACATCGACGGGTCATCAAACTCCTTAAGAAGTAAGGCTAGGCTCATACTAATGGATCTAGGCAATTTCAAGGTGGAGTACGCTCTTCGTTTTAACTTTAAAGCCACAAACAATCAAACAGAGTATAAAGCTTTATTGATAGGACTCGGGATTGCAACAACCATGGGGACTTGAAGCGCTCGAGTATTCACCAATAGGCAACTAGTTATCAAACAGATCGAAGGGGTCTACAAGACCAAGGACCCTATCATGGCCAAGTACTTGAGCAAACTGTGCAAAACAATGAGCAAGCTAGACAAAGTTTACATTCAACAAATCCTTCAATCAAAGAATGCATAAGCCAACACACTCTCTAAACTAGCCAATTCAGACTCGGTTGTCTCTAACCGAACGGTCTACATCGAGAGCTTACCATACCCAATATCGATGAATCTTAAATAAACCTTGCAGCAAACCATTTTCCTAGGTGGAAAGACCCCATAGAGGCCTATCTGAGGTACGATCGTCTGTCAAATTCGCAACTAGAGGTAGCAAAACTAAAATGAAAAACCGCCCACTCTGCGATCATCGACGAGAATTTTTATCGAAAATCCTTGACTCACCCATACCTAAGGTGCCTAACCTGAAGGAGACTATATCCTCTGAGAGATCCATAAAGGGATATGCGGCAACCACTTGAGAGCTCAGAATCTAGTTCACAAAGCCCTACGCCAAGGGTATTACTGGCTGACCATGAAAACCTACTCCGACAATTACGTCAAGAGGTGTGACAAGTGCCAATGTTTCTCTTCAGTGCCTCAACTGCCCTCCACCGAGCTCAGTTCTATAGTAAACCCCTAGCCATTAGCTTAATGGGGAATAGACATCCTTGGACAATTCTCACCAACCATCAGATAATGAAAATCCCTTATAGTGGTCATCGACTACTTCACCAAGTAGGTAGAGGCCAAACCTCTAGCCCATATAACAGCAGCCAAGTTTAATCATTCGTGTGAACTCATATCATTACCAGATTCGGTATACCCCATGCTCTCATCACTGATAACAGGAAGCAGTTTGACAACAAGAGCTTCAAAGAATTATGTAACAAGTTGGAAATTCACATAACGATCCTACAAAGGCTAAAGACAATATTAGACGAGGCCAAGGGACAAAGAGTAGAGGAACTCTATAGTATCCACTGGTCATACCGTACTACACCCCGAAGAGCAACCGATGAAACACCATTCGGTCTGACATAAAGGAGTAAAGTCGTCATTCCTATGGAGATAGGGATCCATTCGCTTTGGGTGGCTCAATATGATACAACACAAATAGCTTCATACCAACAACAGATGGCATTGTCTTACAACTGAAGAGTTAGGAACAAAACGTTCAAACCCGATAAACTGGTCCTAAGGAAGGTGGAAGTAACTGACCAACCTCTACTTGAGGGCAAGCTAGCACCCAATTGGGAACGTTCCTATCAGATAGGCTCTGTAGTTCACCCCAGGACCTATCGTCTTAACAACCTAGATAGATCTGCTGTGCCCAGCACTTGGAACTTAAAAAACCTACATATCTACTACCAGTGAATCTCATCGTCTCCCATGGTCAGAAGAGTCTACTAATCAAGTAAGTCCTCCATGCTACTCCCCTCTGATTATCTTGTCGAATATTTCCTACTATATCTATTCCTATCGGTTGTTTCATATCGAACGTAACGTGTCGTCAATAAAGGACCTAACTCCTAGATAGGTAGGCACAGCTCATTCCTATTAATTGTTTCTCATCAAATGTAGCATGCCGTCAATAAGGGACTTAACTCCTAGACTGGTATGCACAGCCCATTCCTATCGGTTGTTTCCTATCGAATATAATGTGTCGTCAATAAGGGATCTAACTTCCAAATGGGTAGGTACGGCCCATTCCTATCGGTTGTTTCATATCGAATGTAGCGTGTCATCAATAAGGACTTAACTCCTAGGCGGTTAAGCATGACCCATTCTTATCGATTGTTTCCTATCGAACGTAGCGTGCCATCAATAAGTGATCTAACTCCCAATCGGGTAGGCACGACTCATCCTGTCGTTTACTATCGAATATAAAAAAGGATATAACTCCCAAACAGACAAGTATGACCATTCTTGTAGGATGGTCTCTAACGGATGAAACAAGAAAACCATTCCGTGCAAAGAAATACCTAACAAGACTACCAAACGCTCATCCTATTGGTCGCATTATTCACTCAAGCATATGACCACGGTTGGTAAAAACTCAAAAGGAAACCAAGAAAACAAGTAAATAAAATAAATTCCTTCTTTTATTTCCATACAATGAATATATATTAGGTTACATGGATAGATACGGTTTATGAGTCCCTGAGTCACACCTATTATATATATAAAAAATATACATCGAAAGATTATAGCATTATTCTTAGACAAAAAGGCCACAGCGCCATGACTAGAGAATACAAAAACAATAAAAAAAGAAGATGGAAGAAAGAGCCCCAAAAACTTCTACAGCCAAACTTTGATAAGAAGACTGTTGAAAGGGTTCGGAGAAACTGTGAAAATGCATTAAGATTCAAACCTTCTGCCATTACAGATCCCTACATCAACTGACTCCTCTAGTCGCCTAACCCGAAAGGACACAAGCCTAGCGATGCACTCAATTCAGAGTGGGAGCGTATCTAAAACTTCCCTCTGAAGTTGAGAACCCTGACGGGATCCTTGATAGAGCTTATCTTGGCATCCGAACATCGAAAGGCATAACGAGATCTAGTGTCAGTGGTCCCATTCTTGATGAGACTTTGCATCGACAGAAATGACCTATACTACTAAACCTTGCGACCTAAGTTGCACCATCGAAAGAGCTCGCAAAAAGACTAACTCTCAGCAAAAAGAACTTGCAGACGTGAAAACATACAAGTTTTCTTTGAGGTAGCATAGAGTCACACGACCCCTTATTTATAGCCACAGGGGAAAGATCTTTGCGAATCCTGAACAGACGAAACGAATCAATGAGAATCGTGTGCAATGAATGAAGGGTCTAAATCTCTCCAAAAAAACATTTATTTTGGGGACACTTGTTTAAAGATCAGAAACATTAAAAACCTTAGGAAGGTGAAATGGTAAGAGAAGACGGTGCTCACCTACAACGCGTTTTAACTTTCCATACTATGAAGCGCATTAAAGACAATCAGCAGAACCCGAAGCAACACATACTGCATTGAAGACTTCGTGCCTTTCTAATATCTTCTAAATAGACATCACTCATAGCGCCTTTCTCACAAAACAGTAACATGTGTTAAGGGCAAATGATGTGACATGCCCCAAACTCCTATCAAGGCATCACCCGAAGACCCAAAGACCCATAACCAAACTGACACTCTGTGTCACGCCCCGAACCGGGCTCGTGAGCAGCAGCCCGTCACCCTGAATGCCGACTACATTTTTACAGAAAATCGGGCAGAACCTCCCTATAATTCGGAGGTCTCCCATGTACAATTTAACCTGTATAATTCACAACTATTCTATAAATTAAATAAAATGGTCATCTCGGTCTCACAACAATTAACCAAACCACAGCAGACAACCAGGACAACGCAAGGCTATAAAAATTACTAGCAGTCCTAGCCACAGACCTCTACTATCATACCCAACTAGAGCATGAGCAACCGCCACACTGAGAGGACCTAAATTTCATACAATTATACAATAAATTCCCAAGTTACATTTTAAATGCTTACAAATACCTCAATGCAAGTATAATATAAGAGTTTCACAAACAATGTCTATAATTTATACAGTCATCTCATAAAAATATAAACGGCCAACTATGGACCTCAATATCAAGACCTCGCAGAGTCGATATAAAATAAGGATTTCAAATTTTAACTTAAATTAAATTCTCACCGTCGTGAATAACGAAATCCACTAATGAGCCACCAAGCTCTCTAGAGCCAAATGCGTCACTCTAGCACAATAACCATGTCTGAGGAAGGAAAGGAGAGGGATGAATATCAAGGAAGATACCCAGTGAGTGAGGGGATTAATATTAAGCACAAATAGTGTAGGTGAACTATTGGAGTGTCAAACAATATTATTCGTAAACAATAATTCATGATTTGCAGTAAAACATGGTATGTTCAGTAAAATGAACTCATTTAATCAATCACACGATATCATACATATATGCATCTATATCGATCATCTTTTTCAGAAAATCCTGGGGTCTCATCGAAAACACTTCTGTCTCAGGTTGGCCGAAACCCAGACGAAAGCCCGCCAAGGGTTTTTCCATCAATGTTTCAAAACATACTCCCTTCCTTGGCGTTGGGTCGTGCCTCACCGGGGTGCGTCCGAGTATAGCCCGACCTATCCACAGAGGGAGACACGTTTGTCTCTCTCGCAAAATATAATCCAACCCTCATCCATGTTGCCTCGTCGGGTTGCGTCGTGGGATGAATGACTATAGCCATTATCCATACACATAGCACTCTTTATTTCTTAAACATCTCATAACTAGTAGGCATCCAACCCACATAGTTCATCAAAACATTTCAAAGTCGTGTGTCGGTACATTTCATCAAATCATTTCAAATCAACATACCAATGCAATGGTAGGATAGAAAATATTCTAGTTCTCAAATAATGGCACAATATTAATTCATTTCAAACTATGGATGCATAATCATCGGAAATATAAATTTATGACACTCCAATAATCACAAAACAGATTTGAAATTTAATATAATACGTCGAGTCAATACATATCAAAAACATGTTTTATCGAAAACACGGCAAAAAACAAGTTTCACTATTTTATGCAAGAGATTAGGGTCTCACTCACTGTATGGGGGAGGGTAGCGCACTCCCCAATAATACCACAAAGCGAAGAAAAAGTGCTCCCCTCAACCGAGACACCCAACACTTATGATTGTATAAAATCAACAAGTTTCAAACCTGCACAGTTATAGGAAATAGACTATAATTTCTAATACACATATCCAAATCAGGGGGTTCTTATTTCATTTTAAAGCTAAGGATGTCTAGTGTCTAAGGCAGAAAACCTCATGTCATTTGGAGTTGTGTAGAGAAAGTTATGCTAAAGGACTACATGCTGTTCAATTGGCTAAGATGCATGTTTTTCACTTTCAAATTTCCAATGTCATGTCAAGTCCTTTAGACCACTACCCTAACTCCTCATATTTTGTTCATGCATACAACATGTCTACAAGACTCAAGTGTTGGTACTCAACCAATCCCACACAGAGCTCACTCCAATCCAATCTCTCGCTCGCACACAAGGGCCAGCATATACCCCAACAACACACTCCCTCTAATCCAAAATTTAGTCCCAAATTTTAGCATGAATACCCAAATTTTCTACACATTTGACCCTTCCTTCCTCTCCATATTGGCATGTATTTGGACACCCAAAAGTCATGACATAAGCAGAAATTTTCTGCATGCACACAACACCTCTCAAGCTTCTCAATGCACACAAGTTACTCAAACACCATCACTAACACCCACTAAAAATCTGCACACCATTTCTTCTCATTTCAAGACATAATACATACATAATGGTGCCATTTTAATCTCTAAAATTCTGCATATAATGGACTCACTAAGGGACACATTTCAGCACCCTAACACATGAAGAATCATTTCATTCCAAGACCAATACGTGTCCAAAAATTTCTGCACTCCTAGGTATATGTTCTAAAATATTTTTCTTAGGTTTTGGCCACAAATTTTTGCTCAAATTAAGTAAATAAAACTGCAGCAAAGCATCCCATAATGTGTAAAATTTCTTTACCTTTTCTGGGCATTTTTCAAGTCCCAACTTGATCCTCAATTGATCTTTCCTAACACACAATCACAATTATGTCATCATTTTCCAAATATTTTTAGGGTTTATCCATTTTCCCTAAGTTTGTACGAATCCAAATTCTTCAAATTTTTGCATACATTCAAATGTCATCAATTTCATTCCATTTATAAATAAATAATACAATCAAAACCATGTCTAATTCGACCCTAAACCACTCAAAGTCGTAAACAAGCCTAAAATAATAAATTTCCTTCAAGATAGAAATTTTTTAAAAAATCATAAACTTTTCAATTTTCATCCAAACGTTTCAAACCATATGTCATTTTCAAGGTATGAAAATTTATTTTCATAATACGGAGATTGTATTTTGCTTGCCTATATGCAGGACAACTTATAATAAAAAAGACTGCATCAATCCTTAAACTCAAATCCCAAATTCTGACTATTTTCATGCATATATCAAATTAATTCTAAGGGAAGTTATTCAAATCAATTCAACTCGATCTCATTATCCTCTAACATGCTTCTTTCGAATCAAACAATCTAATTTCTGTAACATTCTATACTTAACCTTCATAATCACATATAAACATTTCAGAAATTGTATTCTATTCGCATTCCACTTACATTCTAAACATATACAGAACCTTTCACCTTAGATTCAACCCTAGATTCATTCAATTTAACAAATAGAGCAAAAAACTCCTTACCTAGGGTTTTTCGGATCGCAGACCTAGCTTCTGTTCGTCGTTCGATTCAGTCTAAAACCTGTAATGCTTCCAATTTAAAATAAATATTAGCAATTAACCCGAATTACTAAACCCTATAACTATAACCAAACTCAGGAACCAGTTCATACCTACGTAGAGAAAGAATCACAGTCTAGGGTTTTCGAGGATTTGCTGCTAACTGCCTGATTGGGGCTCTGCGAAGGTTGTAGAAGGTGTTAAAGCGGCAGAGAGAGCAGAGCAAACGAACAAGGGAGAAACAGAGCGCTGTAGTCGCGCACGAGCCTACGAGGGACAGAGTGAGAGAGCTCTATTCTTCGCGCATGAGAGAAAGAGAGGAAGGGAAAGAGAGAGAATGAGATGTGGCTAGGCGGTGGCTGAGGGAGGTGCCGCTGTAGGAGAGACGCGGCGGAGGGACAGAGAGAGAGAAAGCGAGAGAGAGCAAAATAGAGAGGAAGAGAGAATAACAGAGGGAGATAGAGAAACAGAGATGAGAGATGGCCGTGATGGTGGTGATGGTGGCGGTCAGAGGAACCGCCGGTGAGCTGCAGAGAGTGGCGGAGAAGAGGGATAGGCACGGCGGAGCGAAGAGAGAATTCGGGAGAAAGAGAGAGAGCGACGGGAGGGAGAGAGTGAAAAGAAAATTAGGGCTTTTAGCCCTAATTGAATTAGGGGAGGGGAGTGCTGCGTTTTGGCCAAAACGTAGCACTTCCTTCTCCCTTTTTATTATTATTATTATTATATATATTTCTTTTATAAAATAAATTTATAAATAATTAAATGAGTAAATAAATAAAAATTAATAAATGAATAAATATTCATCTATATATTTTTATACTCACTTTACACTACAAATCGGAAATACGGATACTTTGAATATACCAAAAATTTCAATTTAAAGACCCCAAAATCGAAAATCAATATAAATAAAAATTCTCTCTATATATATAAACTGAGGAATATTTTATATAATTCATGAACAGGACACTAGTACGGATATCGCAGTGCCAGTGTTACACTCTGGCCATGACAAGGGATTTATCTCCCCAAAGAGTAACACGGATTGACCTTTGGTTAACTTCTAACGGTGGTAGCCAAACCAATTCGAGCTGTTCAAACCAATACCCTTCTAACTTCGACCGATGACCGATGGTCCATCAGAGAACCGATCGTTTCTCTCCCATTGGGTAACATTTAACTAATCCCATATTAGTTTTTGTTTTCTAGCCAGTCACGAAACACATCTCCTAGATAAAGAGGAAAACCTTTGTAATCTAATTAATAAGGAAAAAAATCTTTTTGTGTCATTAAACTTCCTAAGTAGTGAAAATCACAAATCTCTTGAGAATATTTGACTATGGAACCCCGAGATTTCTGACCTTCTTATAAGGAAACTATGGTTGTAATGCCCTAGAAACTCACGACTCCAAAGGTATGAGCAGATATAAGCATTCGGCACATCGACCAGGTACGCTCTCTCTCTCTAGTACTCAGTCTGTTTTATTTCTGTCAAAAATCGTTCTTTTTGACTTGAGTGTCGAAGCCTCCCCCATCAAAGTACCCTCCGGTGGTCTTTTACAGTTACAGGGGTATTAAATTTATGAGTCGTACTATGAAATTATGAGAGAAAGTGATGGAGTATAGGTTAAGATTGGAAGTAAGTGTGTCTCAAAATCAATTTGAATTTTATGCAGAATGATTCATCGTCAAAGCCATTCACTTAGTAAGATATTTGATGGAGACATTTAGAGAAAAAAAATAGACTTGCATATGGTATTTATTGATATAAAAAAAAATATATATATATATATAATAGGGTACCTAGAGACATATTGTGGTGGGCATTTAATGAGATTTAAATTAGTACTATTTTTTGTGATCAATTTCATTATATTTTTAATTGAATATTGCACTAATTGAATGTTTTGTAATAAATTGTTCAATTAAATTGTTGAAGAGTTGATAAAGGAAATATAATGGAAAACGGAGGGAATTTACAACAAATTGAAATACAAAATTGGGAAGTGCTGAAGATGAAATTTTCTACCCAAGAAAAAAGAAGTCTTGAAGTGCTTGAAGATTTCCACACATTGGGAATTTGTCTTATCATTTATTGTACCATCCTAATTTTAGGAGTTTCTTTTTTATTTTCTCAAGTTAGTTGGTATTTTTACTGTTAGTAATTTTCTTTGAATTTTAGGAATCCTTTTTTCGGGAACTTTATTTTTTAGATTAGCTTACTTTCTCTCTCCATAATAAAAAGGGAATTCTTAGGGAAATAAAAAAATGCAGCTAGGAAGGATGTGAACTATATATATAAATTCATTTCAAGAGGAGACGTCACTGTTCACCCTACAAAGAAACCTCAAGGAGGTCGCTACTGCCTTGTTGGGGACTTTTCTCCCCTTTTAGAATAAACATCTTTTTTTATTTTTATTTTTGTTTTTGTTAAAGAATTCAAAGACATGGTTTCCACCATGAGTGGTTAGTTTCATTCTGATTCAAGGGGAATTTCATTTTGATTGTCTTCACTATGAGGTTATGTGCTTAATTTAATTTCTTACTTTTAGTTTAAGTATTTGTTGCTTCTTGATTTTATTTTATATGAAAGAATGATATTGGTTAATCTAACAATTTAATTCAATATTATTCTTTTTACTGCTATCCAAAATTTCAGTGATCGGTAATTGTCATGAATGAATGATACAAATAGCAATTATGTTATCAATGTTCATAGGTCTTTGGCCAATATTCATGTTTAACTTAAGGAAATCAATTAAACAAAATTAAATAATTGAAATTATCTCAATTATTTGGATTTTGATTTAACTGTTTTCACAGAATTTAGTACTTTCATTATATTGATATGAAATACTAACGTGCCCAATCGATTAATGATAAGTTTTGAATGGATGTTGGGTTTGGTCAATTAATTTAAAAAAACATAAGATTTATTATAATAAATCTAATATTAAATGTTTGAATTGTAAGATAAATATTTTTCACCCGTGATCAGTGAAACAATTAAATATGGTGAACACTTGGATCAGAGTTTGGTAGATTGAATTTCTCTTCGAATTTTTGTTATTTTGCATTATTAATTTGCTTTTTATTTTTAGGTTATTAATCTTTAGTTTAGAAATTAATTGATAAACACCCTTTTTATTTTGGTATTTAACTAAGAAACTAAATTAATTTAATTCTCGTGGAATTCGTCCTGGTACCATTACTACTACAAATTTATTCACATTAAGGGAATCAGTATTAATTTTGAGAGATTCGACAACCTATCAAAATTTTAGCATCGTTGTCGGGGAATTACATTAACTTCTTAATTTGTGCTTTTCACATATACTATTGATTTTTGAAGAAGAAAAAAAGATGGCAATTCGTGAAAGAACTCTGATGGAGTTAGCTGCACCAAATTTGATCCAACAAACCTTGTGCATCGAGTACCCAGCTCTTAAGGTAGCATTTGAACTCAAATATGGTTTATCCACTTACTTCGTATTTTTTATGGTCTTCTAGGTGAGGATTCGCATAAGCATTTAAAAGAATTCCACGTTGTTTGCTCAAGCATGAAACCACAAGGTGTAACCGAGGAACAAATAAAATTGAGGGTCTTTCCTTTTTCTCTATGGCATAAGGCAAAAGATTGGTTGTATTATCTACCCTCTGGTTCGATAAATACATGGAATAGAATGCAGAGGCTATTTTTGAAAAAAAAAAATTCCTGTATCTAAGACTGTTAACATCAAAACAGAAATATGTGGGATTAGACAAATTAGTGGAGAGATATTGTATGAATATTGGAAGAGGTTCAAGCAACTTTGTGCTAGATGTCCATATCGTCAAATATCGGATCAGCTCTTGATTCAATATTTTTATGAAGGTCTTCTACCCATGGATAAAAATATGATAGACGTAGCTAGTGGAGGAGTTTCAGTTAACAAAACACTTGAAGAATCCAAACAACTGATTTTCGATATTGCAAAAAATTCTCAATAGTTTGGCACAAGAATGGATGGAACCATTAAACAGGTTAATGAGGTAAACCACTCAAATCTTGAAACTTAGATTTCTGATCTAATTACTTTGGTTTGTTAATTGGCTATAGGGAAATTGCAGGCAGCTAAAGTTTGTGACATATGCTCAATTTCGGGGCATCCTACGGATATGTGTCCAACATTGCAAGAAGATGTTATTTAACAAGTAAATATCGTATGACGATTTCGTGATCAATCTCAACATACGTATGATCCTTACTCCAACCATTATAATCCAGGATGGAGGGATCATCTAAATTTGAGCCATGAAAATCAAGGAGGACAGCTAAGATATCTACCTTAACCTTTTAAGAGACCACCGCCAACACCTACACAATCTTCTAATTCAGGTATACCTTTAGAAAATATAGTAAAAGTTCCCATGACTAACACTCAACAATTTCAATAGGAAACAAGAGCTAGCATTCAGAGTTTGGAGAACTAGATTTTCCAACTAGCAATCTTGGTTAGCAAGTTGGAGGTACAAAATTTTGAAAATTTGTCCTCACAAATAGTGGTGAATCCCAAAGAGAACATCAGCACAATAATGTTGAAAAATACGAAAGAACTTCAATGGAGCCCAACATCGACTAGAGACCTTGATGCAAAAGGGGATGTAAAGAATGAAGATGAAGGCATACATAAAAATTCAATCAAGATAACATCTGAGTCCTCTTTACCTAGCACTTCAAGTGCAATTATGCCAAATTTTCCTAACAAGTTGGAGAAATATAAGAAGGAAGAATACGAGAAAGAAGTTTGGGAAACCTCTAGGAAGGAATTGCACAGAAATAAAAGGAAGTTAAGAGGTGATGAGATAAGTGAAAATGCATCTAAAGTCATTAAAAAAACATTATTAGAAAAATGCACAGATCTAAGTGTTTTCACTCTAACTTGTGCTATTGGTAAGAAAAAAATTGAGCATGCCATACTAGACTTAGGAGCACCCATCAATGTTATGCCATACTCATTTTATAGTACCCTGAAATTGGGTCGCTTAAAAGAAACTAGAGTTATTATTCAGTTAGCTGACCATTCTTATGCTCACCTAAAAGGGATTGTCGAAGATGTTTTGGTGCAGGTTAATGAATTAATTTTCCTAGTAGATTTTTGCATCTTAAAAAAGAAAAAGATGCCATCACAAATTCAGCTCAACTTCTATTAGGAAAACTATTCATGAGAACAGTCAAGACAAAAATAATATGGATGAGGGTACTCTCTTCATCGACTTCGACGGCAAGATTGTTAAATTTAATATTTTTGATGCAATGAAGGACCCAAATGAGTGTTAGTTAATTTGTTCTACTAATATTATTGATTCAATTGTGTAGGAATTTTGTGAAGAAGAATATGATATTAATTTTAAATTGAATACACAATTAGATATGAATGAAGAGTTATATAAGGTCCCAGGTTAAGGTTGAAGCATCCTTGAAGAGAAACAAATGGAGAAAGTCAAGCATAACGACATTAAATAATTGCACTTATTGGGAGGGAATCAAATATTTTTTTTAAGAGTTTGATTAGTTTGATAATTGATTTTTTGTTTCGATTTAAGGATGTTTGATTAGTATCATTAGTTTTTTTTTTTTTTTTTTTTTTAGTTTTTGTAGGTGTACACAAATGGGAGATAGAAAAGATACATCCAGCTAAAGTTCAAGATATGTAACAGGAAATTTCAAAAGGTTGGGCAGAAGCACTCAAGGAGATAAGGCATGATCACGCGGTATATTGAAGAGAAAATTCAAGGTTTAGTAGAAGCACTCAGCAAAATAAGGCGTGATCATACGACTGCTTGAAGAAAGATTTTTAGAGTCGGCAGAAGCACTCAAGGGAATAAGGCATGATCACGTGGCTGTCACCTTAGGAAAGTTCCCTTTCTTCTCTCTCTTTTTATAGTCTTATTTTTATATATTGAGTATATGTTGAATTAGGGTGATTTTATGAGACTTGCTGTTCGTTTAAGAATTTGTGCTAGGTTTTTTCTTAGATATTAGTTGTTTTGAATTATGTGTTGGGTTCCTCTTCTTTCTTACCCTTTGCATAATTATGGACAATCTATGATTCAGGTGTGGGAGAGTTGAGAACATTTGGTTGCCCAGAAAAAAAAAAGGTTTTGGCCTCAATTTAGTGAGTTGTACTCAAATTTACTACTCATTGTGTATGCTTGATTTGGACTAGACTGCATGATTAATAATTGATATTAATGGTCATTGCAATGCATAATTAACTATTCATCTTTTAATGGTTGAATTGAGAGATAGAATGGTATGATTGGACACAAAAAAAAACCTACCCAAAGTGAGGATTGGGTCTTATAGAGCAACACATCTTTTATGCTATCAATTTTTTTGATAAGTGTATATCACCATTGGAGTGCTTATTGTAGAACTTGCTTTGTTATGTATGTGAGACCACATATTTGGCTTTCATGCATTAAAATGATTAAGACACTTAGATTTACCCCCTTTTAACTCTAAAAAAAAAATACCTTCCCATGTATATTGTTTCCCCCTAGTGAACCCACTTAAGCCTATACCTTTTTCCTTTATTTATAACCTCATAAATTGACACATGGCTTTCTTGTTTATGCTTAACCTCTTTTTAGCCCTTATATCAAGGAAGCATGTGATTAGAATATGAATTGAATGGCTATTTGTAAAAGGGAAATGGGATAATTTTATTTGGGATTATCTTTAGAGATTGAATCACACGATTGAGGTTGATTTATATGATAGAATGATGAAATGTGTACCATATCTTCATTCATCCTCAAGTTTATTTTGCTTCAAAAAAAAGCAAAAAAAAAAAAAAAGAAAAAAAAGAAAAAGAAAAACTCCTGAAAATTATGATAAGGGAATTAAAAAAAAAAGGAATGAAAAAGAAAGAGGGGGATTACTTTTGGATTGGATTTGTATTCCATGTTATGGAGTGCGTTTGATAATGGGAAATTGGTCTTGTGTTTCTTAGCGTGCTTCTTTTAATAGATACATTACATACCATATTTACCCTATTATCCTATCTTGTCCCTAACCACATTGCAACCAAATAAAATATTTTTTTATTGATGCATAAAATTCATATATTTTAGTGGTGGAGATGTGATATATTAGTAAGCCTATGGTATTATCATTTCATTATGTTGACATGAGCGTTATATATATACCCTTTCTCCAAATGAGTGCATTGAATGAATTCCTTGTGGGGGTCGTTGAATTTTGCGTACTCTTGATTTTAAGAAAACCGTTTGGGATATTGTAGTTATTCTAGCATTAAATATCATGAAGTATTGATTATCTTGATCACAATTTTAATTTAAACTTGTTATGCACAATGGTAGAAACTTGAGGAAGTTCACTGACTTGAGAATTGTTTTTGATTGCGATTGGAATGCTTGGAGACAAGCATTGGTTTAGGTGTGGAGGAGTTTGATGAGATTTAAATTAGTGCTATTTTTTGTGATCAATTTCAATACATTTTTAATTGAATATTGCACTAATTGAATGTTTCATAATAAATTGTTCAATTAGGTTATTGAAGAGTTGATAAAGAAAATACAATGGAAAATGGAGTGAATTTGTAACAAATTGAAAGACCAAATTAGGAAGTGTTGAAAATGAAATTTTCTATAAGAAGAAAGTCTTGAAGTGTTATATTTGAATATTTCCACACATTAGAAATTTGTCTTATCATCTCTTGTACCACCCTAATTTTAGCAATTTCTTTTTTATTTTCTCAAGTTAGTTGGTATTATTATCAATAGTAATTTTCTTTGAATTTTAGGAATCCTTTTTTTGGGAACTTTATTTTTTAAATCAGATTACTTTCTCTCTCCATAATAAAAAGGGAGATTCTTAGGGAAATAAAAAATGCAGCCACTAGGGACGTGAACTATATATATAAATTCATTCCAAGAGGAGACGTCACTGTTCACCCTACAAAAGAATCTCAAGGAGGCGGCTACTGCCTTGTTGGGAACTTTTCTCCACTTTTAGAATAAACATCCTTTTTATTTTTATTTTTGTTTTTGTTGAAGAATTCAAAGACATAGTTTCCACCATAAGTGGCTAGTTTCGTTCTAATTCAATGGGAATTTCATTTCAATTATCTTTACCATGAGATTATATATTTAATTTGATTTCTTGCCTTTAATTTAAGTATTCATTGATTCTTAAGTTTATTTTATATAAAAGATTGATATTAATTAATCTAACAATTTAATTCAATATTATTCTTTCTACTACTATCTAGGATTTCAGTGATCCATAATTATTCTGAATGAATGGCATAAGTAGCAATTAGGTTATCTAAGTTTATGGGTCTTTATCCAATATTCATATTTAAACTAATGGAATCGATGGAACAAAATTAAATAATTATGGTCATCCCAATTATTTGGATTTTGATTTAACTGTTTTCACATAATTTAGTGTTATTATTATATTTATATAGAATTCTATTATACTCAGTCGATTAATGATAAGTTTTGACTGAATGTTGGGTTTAATCAATTAATTTAGGAAAATACAGAATTTATTATGGTTATCCTAATAAATCTAAGTTAAATGTTTAAATTGCACGATAAATATTTTTAACATGTGATTAGTGAAACAATTGAATATGGTGAACTCTTGGATCAGAGTTTGGTAAATTGAATTTATCTTTAAATTTTCATTAATTTACATTATTAATTTATTTTTTATTTTTAGGTTGTTAATTTTTAGTAAGAATTTAATTGATAAACTCTCTTTTTATTTTGACATTTAACTAAGAAATTAAATTAATTTAGTTCATGTGGGATTCGACTTGATAACACTACTACTGCTACAAATTTGTTCATATTGAAAAAATCAGTATTAATTTTAAGGGTTTCGACAACCTATTAGCATTGACACAAAAGGTGATCTCCTTGAAATATTTTAACCTTATCAAAGATACATATGAGAAACTATTACTAATGTAAAAAATTGGAGGGTTTAAGTGATTACTTCCCAATTAATATTAGATTTCATCAAGATTTAGAATTAAGTTCCCTTCTTTTTGCAATAGTGATAGATGAAATCATAAAAAAAATAATTCAAGATAAAATTCCATAGTCTATAGATTTTACAAATGATATCGTATTGATCGATCAAATTAAAGAGGATATTAGTATTAAATTAAAATTTTGAAGAGACTCACTAAAATATAGAGGATTTATATTGAGTCAGTAAAAAACTGAGTATATAAGATATATTGAGTGCTAATTATCAGAATAATAAAGAAACTATTAAATTAAATGGTCAGGACGTATTAAAAAATGAACGTTTTAAATATCTTGAGTCCATCATTCAAAACGATGACAATATAGATGAAAATATGAATCATAGAATTCAAGTTTGTTGGATAAAATAGAAAAATATATCTGAAATTTTTTGCAATCGCACATGCTATTGTAGTTGAAGAGGAAATTTTATAGAGCGTAGTAAGACTTGCATTATTGTATGTCACCGAATGTTAGTTCATTAAACAATAACAAAAACATAAAATAACTATAGCAGAAATGAGAATGCTCAAATGGATGTATGGTAAAACTAAAATATATAGGATTAGAAATAAAGAGATATATACTAAGTTGAGAGTTAAATTATAGATAAGATACGAGAGTATCGTTTAAGATAGTTTGGACATATGCAATAAAAACCTAAAAATTTACCAATTAGGAGATACGGGATCTTAAATGTAAGATATTTAGTGAAGTGTTGGGGTAGACCATTAAAAACCTTTATGCAAGTTATCCATAAAAATATGAGTATCAAGAGTTTAGTTTATAATATAACTTTAGATAAGAATAACTAGTGTAGGAGAATCCGAAATAGTTAAAACATAACTTTTATTATTTTAAGTTTCTATGAATATTTTTTTCTTTTTTTCATAATTTTTATTTTTATTTTTATTTTTAATTTAATTTTTAGTATTATCTTCTCTATTTTTACTATCAAATATTAATTTTATATTTATATTTTTTTCTTTATTCTATATTTGTCTATCAAACGGCTCACTTCAAAATTGGAATTAAGACTCAAATTGTTGTCATAGTTTCATAAAATGTAATCTTAGATTTAGTTTCATTTTATGAGGATCGTTGCCTAGGTGGGTTTGACTCTCTTAAGGCATTAGGTTCCTCAACTATCGATCTCTTGGCAAATCTATGCAAATAAAATTTTCATTTTTATTGATTGCCCCAATCCTCAAATGTATAGCAACTCGTTCAACAAGAGCATTGGTCTATTCAGAAAGGGAATGGCAAGTATGTAGGATGATCCTGCTGGCATAGTTTTTGTTCTCAATTTGAGCAAGATGGTGTCTAAACTCTTTCCATATTTGAAACAATTTATGAGTTTAAACCAATTTGAAATCACACTCCTAAATTTAACCTACTTTTTAAGAACTAAAAATGTTTATAACCATGGTTTATTAAGTGTAAAACTCTTGCCTTCTCAACTTTCCATATGTTTTGACATTGTTTAGAAGACTTGCATAGCATGGTTGAGAGAAAGAGAAGTAAGGAAGCAAGGGACGAGGGAAAAGTGTAGTGTCTTTTACTCAAGGGAGGGGCAAAGTCATACCTTTAGATGCTATACAAAACTTTCTATCTAGACTTTCCTTAGATTTTAAATATTGATTACGTGCTAACATTGGAAATTACGTGCTCGAGCTCATTCTTGCTTGGTTTTCAGATTCAAACCTCATATCTTGACTGGATCGAAGAAAAATAGAATTACATCTCTTAACTAAAGGGGGTTCATTTGCCTATATGTGTGAGGTACATGCAAGTTAAGTTCTTACACCCAAATCATGATTTCCACTAATTTTCTGTAATTTTTCCAAAAGCCATGAGTCTCCAACTATTATGGAGTCCAATTTTGTGCTCATATAGCAAAGGTTCTAGCTATAAGAACAAGAAATAGAAAGCGTGGTCACTTTTTAGCGGAACCAAATTTGAGGTTAATAACAAGTTTGAAAATCCAGAGGAAACCCAAATTTCTTTACCTTCATGTATTCATTCTATTAGTTTATTATGCCCTAGAGGGGCATTTTAGGTAATTGATAGGGGTTAGTGGGATAACTCTCACTAACCCATACCTACCCACTCACCCTTGATTCTCTCAAAAACGTAGAGTTACAATTAGATTGGGAGACTAACCTCTCCTTCACTCTTGTGTTATTGATTCATAATTGAAGACTTTGCTTGAGAGAAGAAAACACACAATATTGAGAGAAAAATAGAATTCTCTAGAGAGAGAATTTTATTTGAGGGTTTGAGAAATTTTCGCGTAGGAAAATTTCTCCCGTCACGATGATCGCTGGACTGAGGGTTGCGACGTCGTGGTATTGCAATGGTGGTTCGATTAACATCGTGATCACCATCTTGACCACGAGATCCGTTCGAGGAATGTATGTTCGATTGATTTTTGGGAGACTCCACATTTGAGGTATTTATTATTATACCCGATCTATTTATTTTTCTGAAAATTATTTATGAATTCTTCCGCTGCATGTGACTCGATTAATTCCAACATTGGTATCAGAGCGATACGTTGGATTAAAAATAATTTTCGGGTTAATTTTTTGGTATAAAAAATTTAGGGTTTAAAATTTGGGGTTCGGATCATGGATGAATTTCGTGAATCCGAAAATGCCACTACATTACCCATGATCCCTAGAACACGAAAATAATTTTTTCGTAATTTTCTGAGCACGATTACTTGAAGAAAATTCCAGTTGAAAGTTTCGGCCGTAAAGAGTGACCGACCCATTCAATCTTAGATTTATCGAGTTTTAGGGCAAATCAATGCATGAAATTTATAGATCTGTAATCCTTGTTTCATGCTCTTCAATTTGATATATATATTGCATATGATTGTGGCCGGAAAATTGGGATCCAAAATACGCCGAGTTTAGGGCACAATTATTCCAAAAATCGAGTCAAGGATACTTGGAATAAATGGAATTAGACATTCCATAAAAAATCCGGTCAAAATGGTATAGGAAATGGGGTTTTCCAGTAACCGGGTCAAAAGACCCATTTACAAGAAAATTCGAATGAAGACGAAGAGGTCCAACCCGCGGGTGCGTGAGATACACGCTTGAGGCAGGCGCGTGCAGCGCGAGGTAGGCTGGGCGTGATGTTCACGCTCGAGAGAGGCGCGTGAACCGGTCGGGTTGTCCGGGTCGATTACGACCCGGACACGTGTCCCCGACCAGTGACCCACGGATCCGGACCGGGTTCGGGTTCCAACCTGTTACCGAGTTCGGAAACCGACCTGCGCACGTAGGGTCCGCGCGTGAAGGCGCGTGACTTGCACCCCTGCGCGTCAGGCACGTGCGTCGATGCACAATGCGCGCGTGTAAGCGCGTGCCAGACGCGCTGCGCGTCTGGCACGCGCCAGTAACTGTCCCCGGCGCGTGGAGGCACGTGGGGATACACCGCCGGTGCGTGGGACCACTGACAGCGCGTCAGGTTGTCCGGAATAGAAATTTTTCAATTTTTTGTGGGTTCCACATTCATAAAAGTGATTTTTGTGGGTTTTTGTGTATCGAATCCTAATCCAAATGGTGAGATGCTATCCCGGATTGTGGTGTATGGTGTCTGTTGATTCATACGCTCGTCTTGGGATAGGTATTCGAATTATTTGGGTCTTGTTGATTCGTAGGGTGCACAAAATGTGAGAATAAGCATCACAAGTCACGACTATCTCATTGACTGTTTCTAAAATTGTCGTATTAGATCTTTGTAAGGGGGATAAAATTGAATGGTGATAAATACGTGATTTTTCACCGGTAGATTCAATTTATCCTCGGGGAGCAAAATCTAATTAAAATTCTGAGGTAAGAGATGGTGGACTTCGGGGACGGTACCACACCTCAGATAGATGGGATTAGGAGATATTACGTGCATGAAAGAGGAATGATAGCCGAGTTAGGGCAATCCTCCTGAGTAGCATGCACGATGATGTGATCCTAGTCTATGAGTAATATCCTACGATTTTATCGGTTTGGCTCACCCTATAAAGAGTATTATAGTGCTCTTACAGATCCTGAGATGAGGATGTTATCTTATAAGTATAATAACTTATAAGAAAAGGGTTGATCATATGATGATGCAACATTTGATAAAAATGTCGAGTATGATCGCTGAGTTGGGGAATGTGACTGTGCCCATTTCGGATATGTTTTCTAGTGCTGGATGTTATCCAGCTCTTTACCTGATTCATGAGAAATCATGAAAGTTTATTTCATATACGACGACAGTATTCGCACTTTCACTAATGTGAATAGGCACAGTGAGCTCGAGTAGGAGCATCTAGAGGCGAGTAGGCCATACTCGGGTCATGCTTATGCGATGGAGTCGAGCAAGGACTCATGTGGGACTCGAGATTCAGGTAAGAAGAAAACATCCGATAAAAAAAAAATCGATAATAATAATGCACAGCGAGAAGGAGTTGGATACGACCAAGGTGTAGTGCTACATCTGTAGTAGACTTGGTTATTTCGCTCGTGAGTGCGACGAGTGAAAATTAACTCTTTCTTCTTTACGTGGTTTGAGTTGTTTTTTGTTTTCTCTCCTTCGTGGATTGTAAACACAGAAGCAACCGACCACATAGCTCGAGATAGGAGCGCGCTTACTTAGTTCCACCCAGTGAGTCCTCAAGTGGGAGGATTTACGTACAGAAACGGAGTGTTTTGTCGACATCAGAGGGAGTAGCACTTGCAAGTTACAGTTGCAAAGTTGCTAGACTCTGTATGTTCTTTACGCTCCGAATGTTCAACGGAACTTGATTTTCAGTCTAGGATATGCTCTGTTAATTTAGAAATTTTATAATTTCTATTTATTACGACAATTCTATGATTGGTTCTATTTTGGTCTGTGAGGGGACTATATGCACTGGAAGTGATTCCTTTGAATGGTATTTCTTGATATCCTCCTAGTGTGAGAGAGGATGAACCGGTTAGCAGTGAGTGGTTTTGTAGAACCCGCTAATCAGTCTTGCCTAGATGGCAAACTTATAAGAAAACCATTCAACAATGCAATGAGAGCTGGGACTCCATTGCAGTCGATTCACTCCAACATCTGTGGCCTTATGAACGTGAGAACCTGAAATGGTGTTGGGTACTCTATTACGTTCATAGACATTTACACGTTTTTCGGTTATGTTTATCTAATCTCGCACAAGTCTGAGGCATTGTGATGCTTCAGGAGGTTGTTAGCGAGGTTGAGAATCAGTTAAACTTGAGAGTATAGGCTCTCAGAACCGATTGAGGGCGCGAGTATTTGTCTAAAGAGTTCTATTTCAAGAAGGGCATTACGAGAAACTGATTATTCCTCGCTACTCAGTGGAGTAGAGTAGCCAAAAGAGAGGAATAGGACTTTGTTTGAGACGGTGAGGCCGATGATGACGCAAACTAATTTACTAGTTTCCCATTGGGGAGATGCGTTATTGGCTGCAGTCTATGTTCTCAATCGTATTCTATTGAAGTCCACAGTCAGTACTCCATATGAGCTTTGGACAGGGAGGCAGCCTGACCTTAGCCATTTGAGATTATGGGGTTATGCAACTTATATTCACTATTTCTCGCATTTATACAACGGGTTAGGCTTACGAGAAAAGAGATGTATTTCTAATGAGCATACAGATGGCACTCTCACCGAGATTGAGTCTCATGATGCCGAGATTCTTGAAAATGATTTCCCTATGAGAGGTGAAATCAATTGGGACTTTACCTTATATGAGATGGATGAGTCTAGTGGTTGGCTAATCCCAGTGGCAGGATCCAAGAATCCATTACGGATCTTGATTCTAGTGGGAGCAATTCATCTAGAGGTAAAAAGGTTTCCCCTCCTCTTAAGAATAGTCGAGAACGCGTACCTAATCGTCGCTTCTCGATTGAGGGAGAGGCTCTCAGTGACTCTTGAGGATTATGAGAAACCTTTAACGGTCCTAGAGTTTCTTGAGGGTTCTATGGAGGACCATTGATTATAGGCCATGGGTGAGAGGAGTTGATGAGAATCAATGGGATCTGGGATCTAGTTGATTTGTCTGAGGGTAATAGGGTCGTTGGGAACAAGTAGGTTCTCAACATCAAGAAAAAGGCCGACGGATCGATGTTGAGGTATAAGGCCCATCTAATAACTAGGGGTTACTCAGATTGAGGGCGAAATTATCTCGATCCGTTTACTTTTAGCGATTGTCGTGGATATGATATGGAACGTCGAGACTGTTCTCCTGAGTAGGAGTTTTGGATGAGGAGATCTACAAGAAACAATCATCTAGCTTTATTCCTGTAGATCAGGATGATAAGGTCCATTGACTTCGGAAGTCGACATGCGACCTTAATCATCAATCTAGGCAGTGGTGTTTGAGATTTCACGAGGAGGTGATAGCTCACGGTTTCGTGATGATCGGGGAGGATCATCGCATATACTTTTTACGTTCTTGTGATCATGTTCTTATGTGAATGACATTCTATTGATTGGGAATAACAGAGTGTATCTGATGACCACGATGACGTGGACGTTGTCGAGTCTTGATGTGAAGGACATGGGTGAGACTCAGTTCTTCCTCGAAATTAAGATCCAGAGGGATCGCTCGAGACAGGTGTTGACTTTTTCACAGGAGTCCAACATCAAGGGAGTTCTCTAGCGCTTCGAGGAGATCGACTACGACCTTAAAGATACTCTTATTGCTAAAAGGTTAAAACCTAATTCTTGATATATGCCTTATGACTCAGAAAAGGACAAGGGAAATGAGTAGAATCCCTTGTTCCAATGCATTGAGTGATCTGATGTAAGCAGTGTCGCGTACACAATCAGACATTTGATTTGCAGTCACTATGGTAATTAGGTATCGATCAAATCCTAGAGGGGATCACTGGAGAGCAGTGAAAGGATTCCGAGATATCTCGAGAGAACTACGGACCTCTCCTTGTGTTACGGAGGAGGTGATTTGTATTTTATTAGGTATTCAGATACCGACTGGGTTGACAATCTGAATGTACGCAAATCGATATCAGGTTTTGCTGTCTTGGAGTAGCAAGAAGCAAACCTATATATCTCTATCTACGATAGAGACTGAGCTTATGAGATGATTAGTGGCAGTTCAGGACAGTGTTTGGCTCCGGAAATTTTCGGATCACTTAGGGGTTGTGTCAGAAAGTGGGAGGCCAGTGATGATTTATTGAGAAAATCAGGCCACCTTTGACCACACTTGAGACCCTAAGTATCAATAAGTCCAAACATATTGATACCTAATACTACGTTATGAGATACATCACTGAGAAGGGTGAAGTGACAAATTAAGTACATTACTATACAACATGTTGGCTGATCCCTTCAATAAACCTATTGTGATAGATTCCTGTATGAGATATTGAAATCATTGAGTTTGCATGTATATTGTCATTTCTCATTTTGTACTGATGCTTATTGTGTTATATATATGACATGTGTGCATGATTGGGTCACTTATTTATTGCACTATTTTAATTGTCATATATTTTGTGATATGTTGTGATAAATGATATGTCAGGCAGGCGTGGTCGACTCTCTCACACGAGTGACCACCTCCAGCTCTGGGTGAGCGGAGATGAGACGGTTTCTAGTTGTAAGAGGCTTTGAGAGTGGCCCTACTAGAACATAAGTCGCCCTGATATGTGTTTAGGATGAAGTCATATGCGATATGACCGGCATGGACGTACCCACATCCATGTTGCCTGTAAGTAGCCAGGTTTGAGATCTCAGATATCACCTGTGACTAGTGATATTGTCTCTGAGATACTCTCTCTGAGATCTCTGGGTAAAGTCTTATGTGTAGACTGAGTCTCATACCTGCACAGTATTAGAGAAATCTAACATATACCCTTTGAGAGATGGGGGAATAACACTGTGGCACGCGTTTCATACCACGTGTGATATGTCGACCAGGGATAGTGGGAGCATTATTTGAGACACTGATATGTTTTTTGATCCCCGTTCCCACTGCGTGAGACCTGAGATCCATTGGGTGGGATCTCTTGTACCCTTATCACTTTCGGCTGTTTCTAGAAGTCTTGGCTCAATGTTGCTACTTTAGTCTGTTTACCGATGGCCCGGAAGATAAATTGAGGTCTGAGAGACAGGTCTAGGCTGAATTGAGGCTAATAGATTCGAGTTTGGGAAAATGAAGACCAATTGACATTATATCATTGTGTTGTATTCACCGGCTAGCCTATTATGTCTTTCCATGTTGGGATGTAAGCATAATAGTGGATACACAGTCGAGCATTTATTGAGGATTATTTTTGTTGAGAAAAGTAACTCGATGGACGTAATTAGTCTTGGATCTGGGGTGCAGCGAGTTATTTTGATACTAACGATGGCTTCTCGATTATCCTAACAGGTGTATCGAGAGGTCTTTGCTTGCAGATGTACATACAGGTCGCACGACACCCAATTTTGTATGAAAGTCCAGTAGGGTGATGTGATCGCATGAGTTGTGATCTTGTGACGGACGTATAATGCCCTCAAGTGCAAGTGGGTGATATTAGTTTATTGTGCCCTCGAGGGGCATTTTAGGTAATTGATAGGGGTTAGTGGGATAACTCCCACTAACCCATACCTACCCACTCACCCTTGATTCTCTCAAAAACGTAGAGTTACAATTAGATTGGGAGACTAACATCTCCTTCACTCTTGTGTTATTGATTCATAATTGAAGACTAATACTAGTACTATTATTACTATTATTAGTATAAAAGATATTACTATAAATTTAAAATATTCTATACTCATAACTGTATAATTGTAATATAAAATCTATTAACTTATTGTTTTTATAGATATATATATATATATCTTATTTTACTTTATTTTATTTTAATTTTTATTTTCAATTTTATTTTTATTTTTTAATTCGTTTTATATATTATTATTTAAAGAATTCCGCCATAACCAGTCTCAAATCTGGATAAAGGAGTAAGGTTGTTGTAGGTCAACAGTTAGCATAAAAACTTTTGACAAAATGAAAAATGAGAAACAAATATTGAAAAACTTTTGGAGCATTTCTCCCTCAATGACGCGCTACATCGAATCCCAAGTGTAGTGACAAATTAATAAGGGACCCTAGGGTACAGATAAATAAATTAGTTCAAGAAGATAGAATTCGTCTAACCACTAAGAACATAAGATCTTTGACCGGCAAATTAGGAGAGATAGGAGAAACAATAAATGGACGAAAGATTGATTTTATGTGTTTCCAGGAAATTAAGTGGGTGAGGGAGAAGGCTAAAGTAGTAGAATCTTATGGTTATAGTTTTGGTGCACAGGTAAGGATAGAAATAAGAATAGTGTAGGAATAATTGTACATAAGGATCTATAAGAGGATGTAGCAGAGATCAGGAGGAAGAGAGATAAGATCATGCTTTTCAATTTAATTAATAGTGAAAACGTAATTAATATAGCAGTGTGTATACGCTTCAAATAAGTATAGATGCAACTAGTAAAAGGCAATTTTGAGAAGATTTAGATATGTTTATACAAACCATATCTAGTGGATAGAAATTATTTATTGGAGGAGACTTAAATGGACATGTAGGAGAGAACAATGAGTGATTCGAAACCATACATGGAAACTTTGATTTCAATAGTAGGAATGAGGTAGGAGATATCATTTTAGAGTTTGCCACAGTATTCAATATGGTACTCATAAACACCTTCTTCAAGAAAAAACAGTCGCACATAGTTACATATAGAAGTGGGTCAAATACTAGTCAAATAGATTTCTTTCTTCCCAAGAGTGATGATAGAATGACTTGTAAGAATTGCAAAGTTATACTAAGGGAGAATGCAATAACTCAGTATAGACTTTTAGTTTTAAATGTATATGTGCCTAAAAAACAAAAAAAGTATCATCCATTTATAGAGTTAAGAATTAAATAGTGGAATCTGAAAGAAAAAAATGTGGCAACTTTTACAGATAAATTAAGTCAAGTAACAAATTAATTTGCTAATGATGATATTAAAATAATGTGGAAAGAGATGTCTAATAATATTAAAAGTATAGGTAAGGATGTTCTTAGTATATCTAAGTGTCGAGCCCTAGTAGGCAAGGAGTCGTGGTAGTGAAATGAGAAAATACAAACTGCTATCCGAACCAAAGGAGAATGTTATAGGAATCTCAAGAGTAGTAGTAGTAGCGATTTATATGAAAAATATAAAAAATGTGAAAAAAATTATCCACAAATCAAAAAATAAGATGTATAATAAATAATATAAGAGACTGGAGGCAAAAACAAAGAAAGAGAGATATACAGAATTGCCAAACTAAGGGAGAGAAAGGAAAAGAGTGAAACCAATGGTATACTTGTAAAGAATGAGAACATAAGAAAGCATTGATGGGACTATTTTGATAATCTCTTTAATATGGAGAGTACAATAGATATAGAAAATATTGTGATACATATATAAGAGACTAATAGAGATTTTAAACGTAAGATTTAACCACATGAAGTATAGGAGACTTTAAAGAGAATAACGAATAATAAAACTATCGGACCTAATACCATGGTGTATGCAATAATGACTGACGAAATCACAAAAAACATCCAAAATGAAATACCATGGTTTATACTTTTTGTAGATAATATAGTGTTGGTGGATGAAATCAAAGAGGGTATTAGTGCTAAACTAGAGTTATAGAGGGCAACACTAAAATCCAAAGGATTTAGATTGAGCAAATCAAAAACTAAATAGATGAAATGTAAGTTTAGAGACAATCATCAGAATTATAAAGAAACGATTAGGTTAGATGGACAAATTGTACCAAAAAGCGAACGCTTTAAATATCTTGGTTCCATCATTCAAAATGATAGCAATATAGATGGAGATGTGAATCATAGAATTCAAACAGGTTGGATGAAATAGAGAAGGGTATCCGGAACTCTTTGCAATCACACGATACCACTACATTTAAAAGGAAAGTTTTATAAAATCACGGTAAGACCTACACTATTATATGGTATCGAGTGTTGAGCTATTAAACAATAACAATAACAAAAAATGATGGTAATAGAAATGAGGATGGTTAGGTGGATGTATGGCAAAACTAAAAGAGATAAAATTAGAAATGAAGAGATTCGTAATAGGTTGGGAGTTAGTTTAATTGTATATAAGATGTGAGAGTATCGTCTGAGATAGTTTGGGTATGTGCAAATAAAACTCAAACATCTACCAGTTAGAAGGACCAAGAATTTAATTATAAAAAATTTAGTAAACCGTAAAGGTAGATTATTGAAAACTTAGATACAAGTTATTCGTAAAGACATGATAGTTAAGAATTTAGATGAGGTGATAGTCTTGATAGGAATGAGTGGCGTAGGAGAATCCGCACAAAATAAATCAATTTTCTTTCTAAAATCTTTCTTATATTTATCTCTCAAATGGCCGACCCCAATTATTGGGATTAAGATTCATGTTGTTGTTATTGTAAAACCATAGCACCTAATGGCATTCATATTGAAGTGTGGAAATGTTTAGGTAAATTTGGTAAAGTAATATTAACGAATCTTTTCAACAAAATTTGGCAAATCAAGAAAAAGTTCCAAATATGGAGGGAGAGCACACTTGTACAATATAAGAATAAAGGAGACATATAAGATTACTCCAACTACAGAGGAATTAAACTTATAAGTCATACCATGAAATTATGGGAGAGAGAGATAGAGTATAAATTGAGATTGAAGATAAATGTGTTTCAGAATCAATTTGAATTTATGTTAGGTAAATACACCACTGAAACAATTCATTTATTAAGATATTTGATGGAGACACTTAGAGTACAGAAAAGAGATCTACATATAGTATTCATTGATCTAGAAAAAACATTTGATAAGTTTCCTAGAGCGTTTTATGGTGGGCACTGATAAACATAGAGATCTCCTTGAAATACATTAATCTTTTAGAGATATGTATAAAAGAGATGTAATCAATATAAGAACTTATGGGGGTCTGAGCGATAGATTCCCTATTAATATGGGGCTCCATCATGGATTGGGATTAAATCTTATCGTTTTGCAATAGTAATAGATGAAATCACAAAAAACATATAAGATAAACTACCATAGTGTATACCTTTTGCAGATGATAAAGTGTTGGTTGATGAAATTAAAGAAGGTATTAATGCTAAATTAAAGTTATGGAGGGTCACACTGAAATTTAGAGGGTTTAGATTGAACAAGTCAAAAACTGAGTATATGAGATGTAATTTTAGTGACAATCATTAAGGTAATAAAGAAACTATTAAGTTAAAAGGAAAAGAAGTATCAAAAAGTGAACGTTTTAGATATTTTGGTTCCATCATTCAAAATGATGAAAATATAGATGGGGTTGTAAATCATAAGATTCAAGCGAGTTGGATGAAATAAAGAAGGGTACCTGGAGTTTTTTGTGATCGCACGATGCCATTGCATTTGAAGAGAAAGTTCTATAAAACCATAGTAAAACTGGTACTATTGTATGGTATTAAGTGTTGAGCCATTAAACAAAAACAAGAACAGAAAATAACTGTAGCAGAAATGTGGATATTTACATAGATGTGTGGCAAAACTAGAAAAGATAGAATTAAAAGCGAAGAGATACATAAAAAGTTTGGAGTTAGTTCAATTGTAGATAAGATGTGAGATTATCGTCTGAAATGATTTGGATATGTGTAACGAAAATTCAAAAATGCATCGGTGAAGAGAATTGAAAATTTAAATATTGAAAATTTAGTAAAACATAGAGATAAACCGTTGAAAATTTGGATATAAGATATTCGTAAAGAGAAAATAATTAAGAGTTTAGTTGAGAAAATGGTTTTGGATAGTAATGAGTGACATATGAGAATTCGCACAAATTAAACCAAAACTCTTGCATATATATTTTTATTTTTTATTTTTTATTTTTATTTTTATTTTTATTTTTATCTATATTTATCTCTCAAATAATCGATCCCAAAATTTGAGATTAAGACCTAGATTATTGTTGTTGTTGTAAGATGGCCTAAGTCAATGCTTGAAATGCTAGAATTGGATATTGATGATATTTTAATTTCATCATCACGAGGATTTCCATGCCCAAAAATTAAAATATCACAAATATGATTTCAAGATATAAGGCTGAATTACAAATCTTTTTGTGATGTACAGGTTCAAAGAACTATCACAGATGGATCATTCTTTAGTTTCCACAATCCAAGAGCTTTCAATGGTGGTACAAATTGTATCAAGATGATTACCCAAAAAAAAAGGTCAGTGTCTTCTAACCCTGGATTTTTTTTTTTTTATGTCTCTATTGAACGCATTTCTTTTTCACACACACAAAAAAAAAAGGTTTATGTCCCCACCAGCTCTTCACCATTTTGAATTTTGAAAACATGGGAGTTAAGAGTTGATTTTTTACCAGAAAACTACTCCCTCCCACTCTTTCTCTCTCATATACTATTTGTTTTCAAGTTTCAAATTTGAGATGGGTCGAGTCAAGACCTCATAGGCAACCTGATACCCATTTCCAACATCTCCTATTTGCACATGAGGGCTAGATAGGCATTTAGTTCAATCACTTTCATATACCATCAATTTTATACTAGCAAATGGATCGAGTGACTAGGGAGTACATTAAGAGCTCAGGCTATATTTTTCCACATACAATCAACATTTCTCTTATCACTCAAACAATATAAAGAAGAGTATATTTGACTCAATTTAAATTATGTATTCATAATTATGCTTTTAACACTAAGTCAAAAAAATAACTGGCCAATCTGTGAATACAAAATGATGTGTCAGTTAGATTTTCTTTCACACTACTATATATCTACTCTATTATAGTTGCTTTCCTAGACACGGACCGCAAAACCAAATCAATCATGACTTCTTAGTGACATATTAAAGTACCAACATTAAAATAAAGTTTCAAGAAATAGGTGAAAGTTTTAAGGATATTAAATGAGGTTAATCTCTGGGTCTCACACAATGAGGTATAGAGGGATTTATCAACTCATTACCCATATGGTCACTTTAGCATACGTGGCATGAAACACATGCTAAGATGACCTTTTTTCTCAATTAGAAATGTATGTTTCTTTTCAAAAATAAAGTATTATGCAGGTCTTAGTCAAAGTGTACCACAACACTTGACTTGAGTTCTCTTCTTATAAGTCCTCCAAAGCATCATAATTTCAAAAAAAAACTCACACCTGACTCTTAGACAAGTGTAATAGATTATAAGAAATCTATTTTTGTTACCAAGAAAATATATTAGTAGTAATCTCATCTTAGTGGTTTATTAAGACGACATAAATATTGATTATTCTCAAAAACCAATATTGTCTCATCTTTACATGCTACTCAAAATTAAAGGTGATTGCTCGTGTGAGAGAGTCAATCCAAAACTTATCCAACATACTTTAAATAAAAGCATATTCAAATATCATAAATTATGAACATTACATCATAGTTATTTTGTATTCAATTATAATTACATTCCACACAATCTAAGAGATTTTACATATTTCAAAAATATATATTTGGGTATTGGCTTTTAAAAAAGATCAACCACCATTAAATGCATAGACATATACTTCAATGTCACCTCCTTATTTTCAACAATGTCTTGAATAAAATTGAACTTTGTATCTATATGTTTGGTTCTGTTATGATATTTGGGATCTTTTATGCAAGCAATAGTTGATTGTCTATCACAATAAATTATCACAGCTTCCATTAAGTTACTTACGATCCCAAATATTGCAAAAATCTTTTTTACCAAACACATTCTTGAATTACAGAAACACAAGCCACAAACTCTACTTCCATTATTGATAGAGATACACATGTTTGTTTCTTATTATTTCAAGAGATGGTACCATCATTTAGCAAGAAAACATAACTGGAGGTAGACTTGCATTCATCCAAATCACCACCTTAATCAGCATCTGTGTCCCCTCTCAATAATAAGTCATTTCCTTGATAACAAAGGAAATTTCCTACAGTTCCTTTCAAATATCTTAAAATTCTCCTCATAGTAGTCCAATGTCTCCTACCTAGATTGGATTGATATCTATTGACCAAACCTACAACGTAGCAAAAGTCAAGACAAGTAAGTGTATATCATGCTCACAATAGCGATAGAGTAAGGTACTTTTGACATCTTTTTTTTCAGCAGTCTGTAAGCACATTTCATGGTTTATATTTTCGTTTTTAGCCACAGAAGTATTAATAGACTTATAATTATCCATTCTAAATCATTCTAAAATATTTTTTAATATAAAATTCTTGAGATAACGCTAGTGATCTCTTAAAATGATCTCCATGGATCTTAACTCTCAATACATAATCTGCTTCACCCATATCCTTCATCTCAAAATTTGATGATAACCATTTCTTGATATTTAGGAGATACTCCTTATCATTTTCGGTTAATGATATGTCATCCACATATAGAGATAAAATTATAAATTTGTATTGGACTTCTTTACATAAACATAATGGTCTTTGTCTATCATCACGAAATCATAAAAGATTATAGTTTTGTGAAATCTTAAATACGATCGTCTTGAAAACTATTTAAAATCATAAATTGATCTATTCAATTTTTAAACTTTGTTTTCTTAGACTTTAACTATGAAACCTACTAGGTATTCCATGTAGATTTATTCTTCAAGTTCTCTACTAAAAAAATAGTCTTCATGTCAATCTAGTGTAATTTTAAATCTAAATTGACTCTTATAGCCAACAACAGGTGAATAGAGGCAAATCTCACTATTGGGGAAAAAGGTTCTTTATTATCAACATACTATAGTTGGGTATTACCTTTTGCCACTAGTCAAGTTTTATATCTCTCAATTGTTCCATTAGTCTTACGTTTTATTTTGAAAATCTACTTGTTCCCAATAGTTTTAAGCCCATATGGAAGATCAACCAGTTCCAAACATGATTTGATTCCATCGACTCTATTTCTTCTTCTATTACTTTTTCCCACTCATCATTGGCATGACAAAACAAAGCCTCATCCACATTTTTAGACTCATCCTCATCCTCTAGAGAAATAATAAAAACATACCCTTCAATTGCATAATAACATTTAAGCACCCATTTCCTAGCACTTTTCCAAAGTGATAATTGAGTTGGACCATTAGAATCTGAAACCCTCCTACTAGGATCATCTAATGATTCCTTTTCTTATAGTTCCAATGATCCATTCTACACAAAGCCATTGCCTAAATCAATTAATTCAAACAAAGGCTCTCTTTTCATTATATCATATCTCCCAAGAAAATCATTCTCTTAAAAATTCACATCTAGTGATTCAATCTCAATAATAATACCATTATCGTGTTCACCAATGAATACATAACCATTGGATTGATTATAATATCTAATAAAGATGCATTTCTTTCTATGGGGACCTAACTTTCCAAATTTATTAGAAGAGTTTTAAATATAAGAAGCTGATTCCCAAGGTCTGAGATTACTCAGATTCGGCTTTTTAAAAGTCCAAAATTCATAGGGTGTGATTGGAACTGATTTTGAAGGCACCCTATTCAAAATATAGATTATAGTTAACAATGAATCTTCCCAAAAAGGAAATAGGCAAGTTAGCTTACGCCTTCATAGAACTTGTCATATCCCGCAACGTTCTATTCCTTCTCTCAACAATACCATTTTGTTGAGATATATGAGAAATAGTTATTGTCTAATTATTCCCTTTTCATTACATAAATTCTTAAATTGATCTAATAGATATTCACGCTCTCGATATGTTCTTAAGGTTTTTATTATCCTATTCATTTGATTCTCCACTTCATTCATATAATGACTTAAACTCTCCAGTACTTTAGATTTGTGAGATATCAAATAGACATGACCAAATTGCTTGAAATCATCGATAAATATTGTTGAAAATTATTGTCTCCTTAGTTTTGATAATAACAAAATCTCTCATGGTATTCTAACAATTTTATTTAGTGTACAGTTATTAAAATTAATAGATAGATTTTATTAAAAAAAAATCATAAAATCAGCCATAGAACCAATCATGGAAGCAAGACTTATTTGGGCCATGAAAGCAAGATTTTTTAATTTTTGTTAAAAACCCAGCCAGCAAGGTAAGTGTAGTTTGGGTACTACAATTAACCCAAAATTAAGTCTAGATATGCTCAAATGACTTCAAAATATAAAGGAACTTTACATTCCAAAATCTCTCATACTTAGAAATTTTTCTAAGTATGGAACTGTGATCATTTAACCATGTTTGGATTTCCACAATTTCTTATGTGATGAAGTATTTTTAATACCGAAAATTATGTTTCAAAGAGGGTATGTGGAACTTCAATTTCAAGCAATTACAGTATATTTATTTTGTTAGAATGGTGGAGAAAATTCAGCTAAAAGTTGCTTGGTCACTCATTTTACAAAGTAGAAATTCCGTTCAGAATCTAGTTTTTTATGGATATTTGGACCTCGATAACTTCACCACAGGTCAGAAACTTATGAGTTTATTTATTCATCATTATAATACTACAGTTGGACAATAGATATGAGATTTCATGGCACAATTTCTTCAAGATTTTGGAGAAGAAATAAATGGGCGAAATTAGCAAGCTGTGCTAAAATATTCTGTGCTGGAGCTGAACACCTGGACTGATTTTGAGAAATATAATACAAATATTAGATTAAACACAAAGCCAACCACAGAAATTTAAAAAAAAAAAATACCAATCCTAATAATTATGCTCAAAATTCAATTAATTTTATATTGAAAAAACAAAATTTTCATACATGAATAAATGAGCATAAAATCAAATGGGTATAGATAAATTTCATGTAGATAGCTAATAATTTGAAAATAATATTCTTACAAAAACAGTAACAACTTGAACTTTAATCTTAAATTTTGGGGTCGACCATTTGATATACAAATATAGGGTAATTAAAAAAACAATCTAATTATCTATATAAACTTAAAATGACAAAGAGATGGTTTAACTTGTTTTAATTCTCTTATATTTATACTCTTAACCCCAATATTTCGTCTCCTAAGTTAATCCCTTAACCACAATATCTTTACAGATATATTACATTTAGTTTTTTAGCGGCCTACCTCAATATTTCACTAAATCTCTTATATTTAAACTCTTGATCCTCCTAGCTAGTGTGTCCTTGGGTCTCTTCCAAACCATCTCATCGATACTCTCATATCTTATCGACAATTGAATTCACTTCCAACTTATTATGAAAATAGTATTCTTAACTTATAAAAAAATTTTAGAAATTTTGGAATTGAAAAATTAATTTTTCTATAATTTTCTAAATATTTATTAATTTAAAATCAATAAAAATATTTTTCAACTTCGAAAAGTAAATTAAAATCATAGAAAAATCAACACAGGTTTAAGAATTGCTTTCATAAATTTTCTGGCCAGAAGAGGGGCTTCACACATCCCCACGCTTAGCCATGCACTCACTCTCCCAAGCCAGTGTGTGACATACACACGCCACCTTGTTAGCGGAATTCGAGAACTAGATTTTAGCTACACCCTGTTCTTGACACTATCCTGTTCAATGATAGTCTTTTATCGTGTCATATACCTATAGCCTAAGGTTTGGGTCTCACTTATGCGTAGCCAAGAGTGGGTTGCCCTATTTTCACTATTTATCATCTTCTACATCTTCTCTAAAATTCTGCAATTTGACGCTAGTTTCTAATAACCATATCTCTCTTATTTTTAAATCATTTTGCATGTTCTTTATATAGTTGAATAGGATTTTTTACAAGAAATCTAAGAATGCAAAAAACAAATCATGAGACACAGTATTCCAAGAGATATAAGAATATTAATTTTTAGATAGAGTTCAAATATCTCTTAAAATAGCAAACGTATGAGCATGATATTTTGCAAAATTAATCCTCATGATATAGGTATACTACCATTAAAATTTTAAAACATTTTGACAATTATGATAGAAGTTACCATTAACAATTCACAAAAAAAAAAAAAAGCATTTGTGATTAATCCAAAAATATGGCATTGCATAATGATTCAAATCATTTTCTCACATAAAAAAATTAGGAAGCAACCAAATATAGCTCTGATACCAATGATAGTATTTTTATTTCATCCTCACAAGAATTTTCATACACAAAAATTAAAATATCACAAATATGATTCCATAATCTAAGATTGAATTACTAACCTTTTCTGATGTACAGGTCCAAAGAACTATCATAGATGGATTAGTCTTTAGTTTCCACAATCTAAGAGCTTTTAATGGTGGTACAAATTGTATCTAGATGATTGTCCCCAAAAAAGGTGTCTCTACCTTTTAACCCTCAATTTTTTTTGTATGACTCTGTTGAACATATTTTTTTTTCCACAAACACAAAAAAAAGCAGTTTACATGCCCTCAAACTCTTCACCACTTTGAATTTTGAAAACAGGGGAATTGAGAGTCAGTTTTTCACTAAAAAACCACTTCCTCCCACTCTCTCCCTCATATATCATTTGGTTTCAAATTTTAAATTTGAGATGGGTTAGGACAAGCCCTCATGGGCGACTTGATACCCATTTCCAATAGATTTCATTGATTTGCCTTTCCCCGCTCAAGGGAAATCAGAATTGGAAGCCATTATTAACCTACCTTATTATGAATGTTTCCAACTCAATCAAATTAGTCTAATTTCCCAAAGAATGAAATCCTTCTCTTAATTTGATTTTGAATTTCACTTGCTATTTGCATTTTTAAATTACAGTATGCCCTTTACGGTTTTAGGATTTCACACGAGCTTGGAATTTTGAAGAATGCATTGCTTACTTGGAAGATTATATGATTAAGAGGGAACCCTTCGATGGTTTATTAGGTTTTTCTTAGGTAAGGATTTAGATATTCTGTTTATAAACAATAGATAATTATCTTTAACATAAACCATAGTAAGGTGATGAAGAAAGATTAAGAATTGTTTGTGGTCTTCACAAAAGTAGAATGAGGGTGCTGGTGAGGATGATGGCTTTAGAATTGGATGGAGAGGATAAAGCTATGATTTTGCAAAGAGAGAGCTTGAGGGAGAAGTAGAAATAGAGTGGGATTGAGACTGAGACTGAGAGTGAGAGAGAGAGAGAGAGAGAGACTGTTGCTCATGAGTATGGTTTGAATAAGAGGGAAAGTTTTTTTTTTCCTCTGGCTTGAGAAGGGTGCTCCGGACATCTTTTTTTTTTTTTCATTTTCAAAATTTAAATCTGAAAACTTGATTAAGAGAATTCAATTCCCCAAATTACATGGACTTAACTTCTATAAGTGGACAAGCCCAACCTCAGAAGAAAAATGCAACCTCTTAGAAATTCATAGAAATTCAAACTTGTTTAAATGGGAAGTTTTGTGGTTTTGTGCCTGAAAAGGAGTTGGGAAGTAGGACCTCCACAAGAGCATTTCCTGCTGTGAGTTGAATCTACTCGTTGAATCCATCATGCACAGGAGTTGTAATAACCCGACCTAAAATTATGCTTTAGTTCTAAATTTTGAGTTCTTTTAGAAAAAATTTCTAAATTAGCCCAAAAAAAAAAGAACACAAGGGGAATTTCTTTGAATTAATTTTGACTTTGGTATTTATAAATCTAAATATATGCAAAATAATTAAAATTTTATTTTCATAATTTTTTTTAAAGTTATTTTAAAACTAGAGTAAGTGAATAAAAACAATTTTCAAGGATTTTACAAGAATTTTAATTTATAAGTTTTTCAGAAATAATAAATGATGTTTTATTTCAAGAATTTAGAAAAGGGGGAGTTTGTTTTGGATTCATATTTATTTTATTAAAGCTTAATTTTTAACTAAAAAAGAATAATATAATTTTGTGGCTCTTTTATATTTTTCGCTTTTGGCCCTAATGTATAAAAAGAAAATGACATTTATTTTGATATTTAATTCTTGATTTAAAATATTCCAAGATTTAATTAAGAAGTTTGCACAATCCCAACCTGTCGACATATTGATAGGTTTTGATGATAAGAAAAATATGATTCGATTGATTAAGAAAAGAATTTAGAAACTATTAACTAAAACACAAAGAGCAATTGACTGACTAGAAAGAAGAGGTAGTAATAGGCATGGATAAAGTGTGTAAGATTAGTCGACACAAAGTTTATTAATTTAGATTATTGAAGAACAAGTTCACAGTCCCATAACATGGAGAAATAATGGTGCTACTCAAGCAAATAAGATGGATAGAAAATGAGATACTTCAAATATTGAAAACTCAGGATTGACCAATTCCCCATAAACTAAGTATTCGAAGAAATGGATGTTTAAAATATTAAGATAATGAGAATTAAAAATGGTGGTATTTGTTCCCCCTATACCAATTAGGTTAAAATCTATTCTTTCAAAATTTTTCTAAGTCATTAACCCGTTGAACCAAACTCATCTAAAGTGAAACTAAAAATCAAGATTAAAATTTAAGATGGATAGAAAATGAGATACTTCAAATATTGAAAACTCAGGATTGACCAATTCCCCATAAACTAAGTATTCGAAGAAATGGATGTTTAAAATATTAAGATAATGAGAATTAAAAATGGTGGTATTTGTTCCCCCTATACCAATTAGGTTAAAATCTATTCTTTCAAAATTTTTCTAAGTCATTAACCCGTTGAACCAAACTCATCTAAAGTGAAACTAAAAATCAAGATTAAAATTTTGTTATTTGAAAGGAAGGTTAACTTTTTATTATTAAGAAATTAGGTTTTGAAACAATTTTTATTCAATCCAAATGGATTGTATTTTCTTATTTATATATAATATCTTAAGTAAATGGAAATGTAAAAATTCAAATGTAAATGATCATTACTAAGGAAATAAGGCATGGAAAGCAGCTTCTAAAATATTGGATGAACAAGTTAACCAATTGAATGGTCGTGTCAACCTGAGAAAGATGAAACCTCAAACAAACAACCAAAATTGACCCATTAGTATATACATATCAACCTAGGGACATACATAGGTTTGACCATGAAGTAGTATAGGCCGACTCTAGCTTATAAGAAATAGAATTCATCATACATAAGTCAACCCAAGGATTGCATAGGTCGACCAAGATCTAGACAAATTTGTTTTTACAATTACATAGGTCGACCCAGGAGTTATATAAGTTGATCTAAGCCTTTGCCAATTAGTTTTCTTAGAACATAGGTTAACCAATCTTATATATATAAGTCTACTTACACCTTCAATGAGTCAACCCGAGGAGTTAATAGGTTGACCTGACCCTTGTTTAGCCCTTGAACATCCTTGTCTAAGCCAACCGGCCATTCAATCTACACAGACTTAGAACATTTGCTTTAAAACTACATTGGTCGACCCTCAAGCACTCACAGGTTGACCTAATAAACACTTAGCATCAAAACATGTTTGAATAAACACACAAGTTGACCTACCATCAAAAGAATTCGACCTAGGCTTGCTCAACACACATAAATATGTCTAAGTCAAAGTCGACCTACATAGCTCGACCATCCGACCTAGAGACTGAAATAGGTCGACTCATTGACTTAACAAGTCGACCCAATGTAGTGCTTGAACTTTGAACATCCTTACCTGCATCAACTCACCATTCGACCTGAGTTACAATATCTATAGAAGTTTAACTCACAACAGGTTAATCCATGCAAGAGAACAAGTCGATCCATACAAGGCAATAGGTTGACCCAAAGAAGCCTTAGACATTTATGTAAGGGTTAGAAAATCATAGGCACAAGGAAAAACAGGTCAACCTGCTTTAAGGAATCTTTTAAACATATCGACCCAATAATGCAAACCTGTTAACCTAAGCTATGTTTATCTAAATTAGATCACAACAGGTCAAACCATGCACAATCACAGGTTAACCTGCTCATGACTTAGGCAATCAAATGTGATGACCTTCCCTACACCATTTGACCTGGTATCCGACCTGTTGATCTAGAAAATTCATCAAGATGACCTAGACTTTTGTTTGGAAGATCTTTATAACATAGGTTGACCCTGGAATTAAGGTAAGTCAACCCTAGCAGATGAAGAGGTCGACCCAAGACCTCATCATGTAACACTGACACCTCGGTGTATTCAAAATTTTAATTCTCCTCACATTTATATATAATATACTTCACGTTTCTATATAGAAAATTCACTCAGAAATTTTTTCGATTTAATTCGTTCCTGAAAATTTCGGCTAAAATCGCCGGAGGTTAAAATTTTCCAAAATGACCACTGATGGTCCAATAATAATCAGTATGACTTTAGAAATATATGGGAACCTCAAATCTAAATAAATCTCACTTCGTAAAGCCAAATCGGAAATTTTTGGAAAAGTTGTTCGGAAACCCTAATTTGGGTCAAAAGTTGTACGGCAAGACTAAATGCTCACGTTTTGACATGAGGTCAATTTAATTAGACCTAGTACAAGGTTTTGGGTCTACTGTGAAATTTTGGGAATTTTCAAAGTCAAAAATAAATTTTATATATTAAGGAATTCATTAGAATTAATAAGAAATTAAGAGAAAAGAAAATGACGGTTAGAATAATTAATTGAGTTATAATTAGAAATATAATTCTTGAATTTAAGAAGTAAAAGAAAATGAAAATCTATTGGTAAATTGATCCAATGGTGAGAATTTATTGATGAGAAAATCAATGGCTAAGAAAGAAGCAAAATCCAAGTTGACTTCTTCAAATTTAAGATTAAATAATTAAATTAGAGAAAAGGTAGTTGAAATTGTTGATTTTGGAGAATTGATCCAAGGGTGAAGATTGGTTGGAAGAGAATAGAGATTAATGTAAACCCTAGGATCAAAATGGTGGGGCTCACACATTTAATGAAAAGTGGAAATTTGTAGAGAATAAAAATGTATTAATAGAGTGAGAAAGTGAGTGGGAGAGAAGGAGAGAGAGGAAACATCAGAGAGAGAGAACAAGAGAGAGAGACTAATTCTTGTGAAATAAAATGTAATCCAAGGGTTGAAAATGATCTTTAAACATTTGGATGCTTGAGATTAAATTTAATAAAGTGAATTAAGCTTAAAAGAGAAGACAACCCTAGCCCTTCTCATCCTTCCAAACATGTGAGGAACCAAAGAAGAAGTAAAAAAAAAAAAAAAGAGAGAGCTCTTCATTTTTTTTCCAAAACCGTGACTTCTCCCTTGATGAAACTTTTAATTTTCCCAAACAACCTACCAATATTTCTACATAAATCAAACACTCTTCAACCCTAGACCAACATATCCAAAAATTAGAAGAAGAGAAGAAGATTTGCTTGGTGATTCAAGGATGGAAACCATGGGTTCAAGTGAAGAGATCTATGGTTTCTTCAATTTTTCTTCAACATCAAATATGAGGTAAAGAAAATTCTGCACTTGTTTAAACTTGAAAACCATGTGTTAATGTGTTGATTTTAGCTTACGTTAAGGGTGGAAATCAAGTAAACAAACCTAAAGATGTGTGCAAAAAATTTCAGCTTGTGGAAAGTTTGGTTTAACCTTGAAATGATCATTTTTAAAGGTAAGAAAGTGTGAAATAAGTGTGCAGAAAAATTCAGATTGTTGGCCAAGAAATTGGGATAGAATTGATGTGTTTTGGAGTGTTGAAAACCTAGATTAAATGTATAAGTATGTGTGCTGAATTTTGGTACTAATGTGAGGTATATGTATGTGTGTTGTTGATTGAAATGAGGAAGAAGAGAGTGCAAAAATTCAGACTTGTATTGACCTAGAACTTGAATGAGGAATGAGGATAAAAAATCTGATTTTTGGAATTCTGGACATATGACCTTGCTGCACTTTTTAAAACAAAACTTTATCTACACTACTGCAAATTGAACTAGGTAAATTTTTACTAAAACTAAACTTCAAGGGCTTTAAAATGACATATGATTCATTGAATTCTGATGAGAATCGAAATTTTAATAATTTTTTAAAGTGAGGAGTTCTGCAGAATCATGCTCTGCTTTGACATGTTTCTATCCGTGACTTCATTGTGGTTTTGAGCTATTTTCAAGGCCAAATTAGACTATTATCTAGTTATAAAAAATGTAGATCTATGTCTTATCTTTAATTTGAGATAAGAATCAATTAAATCTGATATGTGTAGTGGAAGTTATGGCCATTTTTCAAAGACTGCGCAAATGTGCATGTGTGCAGAAATTTTGGATAATGAGTTATAGGTATGTATATTAAGGTGAGGAAGAAAGGGGCCAAATGTGTACAGAATTTTTGTGGTGGAAAATAAGTATATGCATGTGTAGTTGAGGCTAAGAAGGTAAGGGTTATGTGTGTGCATGTATGGTTGAGGTATTATGTGGTTGTGGTGAAGTTTTAAGGTGTGATTAGGATGAGCAAATTAATGTTGTGGGTTAGTGATGAAAAGAGGATGGAGTATGCTCACATTGGAGCTTACTTATGATACCCTAAGTTTTTGGTCTAGATGAAGAGTTAATTGAAATACTGTTGGAATTAATTGACTCACATGCAGCGGAAGCATTCAAAAAATAATTTTCGGGAAAAATAAATATTGATTGGGTATAAGATATAAATACCTCGAATATGCAGAGCCAAAAATCGACCGTGCGTCCCTCGATCGGATCTCGCGGTCGGGATGGTGATCACGATGTTAATCGAATCACCACTGCAATGTCATAACGCCGCAACCCTCAGTCCGGCGATCATCGTGACGGGAAAAATTCCCTACGCGGAATTTTTCTCATGCCCACTATATTCTCTCTCTAGAGAATATTTTTCTCTCTCTTTTCACATACTCTCAAAAGCAGTCTTCAATGGTGAACTTCACAGAAGAGAAGAAGAGGTTTGTCAATACGTAAGAGAGAGAGATATGGGTTGAGTGGGTGGTTAGGTATGGGTTAGTGGGAGTTATCCCACTAACCCTATCAATTACCTAAAATGCCCCTCTAGGGCACAATAAACCATTATCTCCCACTTGCACTTGAGGGCATTTTAATATTCGTCACAAGATCACAACTCATGCGATCACATCACCCTGCTGGACTTTCATACAGGATTGGGCGTCGTGCGACCTGCGAGTACACCTGCTAGCAAAGACCTCTCGATGCACCTGTTAGGATGATCGAGAAGCTATCGTTAGTATCAAAATAACTCGCTGCACCCCAGATTCAAGACTAATTACATCCATCGAGCTAATTTTCTCAACGAAAGTAATCCCCAATAAATGCTCGACTGTGTATCCACTATTATGTTTACATCCCAACATGGACAGACATAATAGGCTAGCCGGTGAATACAACACAATGATGTAATGTCAATTGGTCTTCCTTTTCCTAAACTCGAATCTATTAGCCTCAATTCAGCTGCTTTCCTAGACCTGTCCCTCAGACCTCAATTTATCTTCCGAGCCATCGGTAAACAGACTAAAGTAGCAACACTGAGCCAAGACTTCTAGAAACAGCCGAAAGTGATAAAGGTACTAGAGATCCCACCCAATGGATCTCGGGTCTCACACAGTGGGAACGGGGATCAAAATCATATCAGTGTCTCAAATAATGCTCCCACTATCCCTGGTCGACATATCACACGCGGTATGAAACGCGTGCCACAGTGTTATTCCCCCATCTCTCAAAGGGCATATGTCAGATTTCTCTAACACCTGCGGGTATGGGACTCAGTCTACACATAAGACTTTACCCAGAGATCTCAGAGAGAGTATCTCAGAGACAATATCACTAGTCGCAGGTGATATCTGAGATCTCAAACCTGGCTACTTACAGGCAACATGGATGTGGGTACGTCCATGCCGGTCCCAGAGCTGGAGGTGGTCACTCGTGTGAGAGAGTCGACCACGCCTGCCTGACATATCATTTATCACAACATATCATAAAATATATGACAGTAAAAAGGTGCTATAAATAAGTGACCCAATCATGCACACATGTCATATATATAACACAATAAGCATCAGTACAAGGTGAGAAATGTGAATGTACATGCAAACCCAATGATTCCAATATCTCATACAGGAATCTATCACAATGGGTTTATTGAAGGGATCAGCCAACATGCTGTATAGTAATGTACTTAATTTGTCACTTCACCCTTCTCGGTGATGTATCTCATAACGTAGTATTAGGTATCAATGTGTTTGGACTTATTGATACTTAGGGTCTCAAGTGTGGTCAAAAGCGGCCTGATTTTCTCAATAAATCATCACTGGCCTCCCACTATCTGACACAACCCCTAAGTGATCCGGAAATCTCCGGAGCCAAACACTCTCCTAAACTGCCGCTGAGCATCTCATAAGCTCAGTCTCTATCGTAGATAGAGATATACAGGTTTACTTCTTGCTACTCCAAGACAGTAAAACCTAATATCGATTTGCATACGTTCAGATCACCAACCCGTTTGGTATCTGAATACCCAATAAGATGCAAATCATCTCCTCTGTAACACTAGAAGAGGTCCGCAGTTCTCTCGAGATATTTCGGAATCCTTTCACCGCTCTCCAGTGATCCCCTCTAGGATTCGATCGATACCTAATTACCATAGTGACTGCAAATCAAACGTCTGAACGTGTACGCGACACTGCGTACATCAGATCACTCAGTGCACTAGAACAAGGGATTCTACTCATTTCCCTTGTCCTTTTCTGAGTCTTAGGGCATATGTTAAGAATTAGGTTTTAACCTTTTAGCAATAAGAGTATCTTTAAGGTCGTAGTCGATCTCCTCGAAGCGCTCGAGAACTCCCTTGATGTTGGACTCCTGTGGAAAGGTCAACACCAGTCTCGAGCGATCCCTCTGGATCTTAACTTCGAGGAAGAACTGAGTCTCACCCATGTTCTTCACATCAAGACTCGACAATATCCACATTATTGTGGTCATCAGATACTCTCTGTTATTCCCAGTCAACAGAATGTCATTCACATGAGGACATGATCACAAGAACGTAAAAAGTATAAGCGATGATCCTCATCGATCATCACGAAAACATGAGATGTCGCCTTCTCGTGAAATCTCAAGTGCCACTGCCTGGATTGATGATTAAGGTCGCATGTTGACTTCCGAAGTCAATGGACCTTGTCATCCTGATCTACAAGAATAAAGCCAGATGGCTGTTCCTTGTGGATCTCATCCAAAACTCCCACTCAGGAGAATAGTCTCAACGTTCATCTGGTCTCACTCCAGATCCAAATCATGTCCACGACAATCGCTAAAAGTAAATGGATCGAGGTAACACGCCCTCAGTCTGAGTAACCCCTGGTTATCAGATAGGCCTTATACCTCTACACCGATCCGTCAGCCTTTTTCTTGATGTTGAGAACTCACATGTTCTCAACGGCCCTACTTCACTCAGATAAATCAACTAGATCCCAGATCCTGTTGATTATCATCAACTCCTCTCACCCATGGCCTATAATCAATGGTCCTCCATGGAACCCTCAAGAACTTCTAGGACAGTTAAAGGTTTCTCGTAATCCTCAAGAGTCACATTGAGAGCCTCTCCCTCAATCGGGAAGCGACGGTTAGGTACGCATCCTCGACTACTCTTAAGAGGATGGGAAACCTTTTTACCTCTAGATGGATCGCTCCCACTAGAACCCAGATCCTTAATGGATTCTTGGATCCTGCCACTGGGATTAGGCAACCACTAGGCTCATCCATCTCATGTAAGGTAAAGTCCCAATTGATTTCACCTCTCATAGGGAAATCACTTTCAAGAATCTCGGCATCATGAGACTCAATCTCAGTGAGAATGCCATATGTATGCTCATTAGAAATACATCTCTTTTCTCGCAAGCCTAACTCGCTGTGTTAATGCGAGAAATAGTGAACATACATTGCATAACCCCATAATCTCGAATGGCTAAGGTCAGGCTGACTCCCTGTCCAAAGCTCATATGGAGTACTGACTATGGACTTCAATAGAATACGATTGAGAACATAGGCTGCAGCCAATAACGCATCTCCCCAATGGGAAACGAGTAAATTGGTTTACGCCATCATCGGCCTCACCATTTCAAACAAAGTCCTATTCCTCTCTCGCGGCTACTCTACTCCACTGAGTAGCAAGGAATAGTCAGTTTCTCGTAATGCCCTTCTTAAAATAGAGCTCTTTAGACAAATACTCGCGCTCTCGTTCGGTTCTGAGAGTCTCTACTCTCAAGTAACTGATTATCAATCTCGCTAGTAAACCTCCTGAAACATCTCAATGCCTCAGACTTGCGCGAGATCAGATAGATGTAACCGAAACACGTGTAATTGTCTATGAACGTAATAGAGTACCCAACACCATTTCAGGTTCTCACGTTCATAAGGCCACAGATGTTGGAGTGATCCGACTGCAATGGAGTCCCAGCCCTCATTGCTATGTCGAATGGTTTTCTTATAAGTTTGCCGTCTAGGCAAGACTGGTTAGCGGGTCCTACAAAACCACTCACTGCTAACCGGTTCATCCTCTCTCACACTAAGAGGACAATAAGAAATACCATTAAAAAGAAATCATTTCCAGTGCATTCAGTCCCTCACGGACCAAAATAGAACCAATCATAGAATTGTCGTAATAAATAGAAATTTTAAATTTCTAAATTAACAGAGCATATCCTAAACTGAAATCAAGTTCCGTCAAACTTTTGGAGCGTAAAGAGCATACAGAGTCTAGCAACTTTGCAACTCCAACTTGCAAGTGCTACTCCCTCTGATGTCAACAAAACACTCTGTTTCAGTACGTAAATCCTCCTACTTGAGGACTTACTGGACGGAACTTTATAAGCGCGCTCCTATCTCGAGCTGCGTAGTATTATCAGTTTTCTCGGATGATTTTCTTCTTACCTGAGGTTCGAGTCACACAGGAGTCCTTGCTTGACTCCACTACATAAACATGACCCGAGTATGGCCTACTCGCCTCTAAATGCTCCTACTCGAGCTCACTGTACCTATTCACATTAGTGAAAGTGTAAATACTTTCGTCGTATGTGAAATAAACTTTCATGATTTCTCATGAATCAGGTAAAGAACTGGATCACATCCAGTACAAGAAAACTTATCCAAAATGGGCTCAATCACATTCCCCAATTCGGCAATCATACTCGACATTTTTATCAAATGTTGCATTATCATATGATCAACCCTTTTTTTATAAGTTGTTACACTTATAAGTCAGTATCCTCATCTCAGGATCTGTAAGAGCACCACAATACTCTTTATAGGGTGAGCCAAACCGATAAAACCGTAGGATATTGCTCATAGAATGGGATCACATCATCGTGCATGCTACTCAGGAGGATTGCCTTAACTCGGCTATCATTCCTCTTTCATGCATGTAATGTCTCCTAATCCCGTCTCTCTGAGGTGTGGAACCCTCCCTGGAGTCCATCATCTCATGTCTCAGAATTTTAATTAGATCTTGCTCCTCGAGGATAAATTGAATCTACCAGTGAAAAATCTCATATTTATCACCATTCAATTTTATCCCCCTAGCAAAAATCAAATACGACAATTTTTGAAGCAGTCATTGAGATAGTCATGACTTGTGATGCTTATTCTCACATTTTGTGCATCCTACAAATCATCAAGACCCAAATAATTCGAATACATACCCCAAGATGAGCGTATGAATCAACAGACACCATACACCACAATCCGGGATAGCATCTCACAATTTGGACTAAGATTCGATGCACAAAAACCCACAAAAAGTCACTTTTATGGATGTGGGACCCTCAAAAATTGAAAAAATTTAAATTCCAGACGACCTGATGCACCGCCGGCAGTCCCACGCGCCGCCACGCACCGGCGGCGCGTCCCCCACGCGCCTCCACGCGCCGGGACAGCTTCTGGCGCGTGCCTGACGCGCTGCGCGTCCGGCACGCGCTCACACGGGCGCTCTGCGCGTCGGCTCACGCGCCTGACGCGCAGGCGCGCAGGTCACGCGCTTGCACGCGCGAGACCCGCTGGAGCTGGGCGGTTCCGGATCCAGATGCAGGTCGGAACCGAATCCGTCCGGATCAGAGTTGCGGGTCGGGGACACGTGTCCGGGTCGTAACCCGACCCGGACGGCCCAGTCGTTCACGCTCCCTGTTTGCGCGTGTAATACACGCGCCATTCCCCTGCTGCTCACGCGCTTGCCTCGCGCGTGTAACTCACGCGCCCGCGGGTCTGGATGTCTTCGTCTTCACCCGACGGTTCCTGTAACCGGGTCTTTCGACCCGGTTGCCGGAAAACCCCATTTCCGGCATCATTTTGACCAGATTTTTTATGGAATCTCTAATTCCATTTATTCCAAGCATCCTTGACTCGATTTTTGGAATTATTGCACCCTAAACTCGGCGTATTTTGGATCTAAAAATTCGACCCTCCGCGGTCAATTTTGAAACCCAATTTTTCGGCCACAATCATATGCAATATATATACCAAATTGAAGAGCATGAAACAAGGATTACAGATCTATAAATTTCATGCATTGATTTGCCCTAAAACTTGACAAATCTAAGGTTGAAGTGGTCGGTCACTATTCACGGCCGAAACATTCAACCGGAATTTTCTTCACCTAATCGTGCTCAGAAAATTACAAAAAAATTATTTTTGTGTTCTAGGGATCATGGGGAACGCAGTGGTATTCTCGGATTCACGAAACTCATCCGTGATCCGAACCCCAAATTTTAAACCCAATATTTTTTATACCTAAAAATTAATCCGAAAATTATTTTTTAATCCAACGTATCGCTCTGATACCAATGTTGGAATTAATTGACTCACATGCAGCGGAAGCATTCAAAAAATAATTTTCGGGAAAAATAAATATTGATTGGGTATAGGATATAAATACCTCGAATATGCAGAGCCAAAAATTGGCCGTGCGTCCCTCGATCGGATCTCGCGGTCGGGATGGTGATCACGATGTTAATCGAATCACCACCGCAATGTCACAACGCCGCAACCCTCAGTCCGGCGATCATCGTGACGGGAAAAATTCCCTATGCGGAATTTTTCTCATGCCCACTATATTCTCTCTCTAGAGAATATTTTTCTCTCTCTTTTCACATACTCTCAAAAGCAGTCTTCAATGGTGAACTTCACAGAAGAGAAGAAGAGGTTTGTCAATACGTAAGAGAGAGAGAGAGATATGGGTTGAGTGGGTGGTTAGGTATGGGTTAGTGGGAGTTATCCCACTAACCCTATCAATCACCTAAAATGCCCCTCTAGGGCACAATAAACCATTAAATACATTTAACCTAGTAGTTTCATTACATGACACAAGTCCTTATATATAAATATTGTTGTCATTTGTAGTGACATTTTGGTGATCATTCAAAGAGAGCCATTTGCTTGCATTGTGTTGCATTTCAGGGGGTGTCATACCCTCCCATATACTGTGAGTTGGACAGTAGACACTGTGTTATTGATTGAATAAATCCATATTTTTATAACTTTTCAAATGACATGGTTTATGATGTGTATGAAAGCATGCGAATGATATAATTTTACAAATGTTTCTTTCGTGATCATTAGAGTGTCTCAATGAACTGTTTAAATGATATGCATCTGTGAAATTTATGTTGAAATGACTTATGCCACTTTTATGAATTTGACATGATTTATATATTTCCATTTGTATTGGCATATTTATTTGACTTGGTTTAATGAATTGTTATGGGCCAAATCACTTACTTGTGATGTGTGGGTCGGATGCCCACTTGTGATATGATGATGTGATGATGTCCATGATGGACTTCCATAGCTACGAAGGGTTTTGGCAGAGACATCCATTGTGTCCGAATACGCTTCGGCTGGAGGTATCCCCCAAACGTTATATGTATCGTTGCGGCCGGATGAACCATATAGGGGAGGACATGTGTAACGCCACTGTCTAACTCCAGGCGGGATTCTATACATGATTGATTATATATGCTTGATACTATTGAGGGTCGTGGCCAATACTGGGGAAGAGAGTTTGATGTTTTCTTTATACTTGTATATGAAACACCCCCAATGCGCCCGTTATTGGTCGCGGTAGACCATCGCTGGGGATATTTTATTGGCCAGCTCTATATGATTTTGAAACGTTGACGGATGCGTGTGTGGATACCATGATGTTTGTCATATGATTTATGATTAGTAAAAATATCATGATTGTTTTATAATGCTATCGCATTTTAAAATTTTGCTTTGACACTCCGTACTCACACATATGATTGATAACATATTGTTGATCCCCTTACTTATTGAGTATTCCCCATAATACTCACTCCTCATTTTCCACGATTCCAAATATAGATTGGCAGGGAGATGTGTTGAGAGCCTTTCGACACATTTAGCATTCATTTGGAGACTACGAGCCTTGGGTATGATTCTGATTATGCTTCCGCGATGAAGTTTGATGATAATATATATTTTTCTGAGGTCTATAGCATGACCATTGTATATTTGTTTGGGATGACTATATTTATGTTGTATAAATGTATTTGAAACTCTCGAATCGTTGTTTATTCATACATTGAGGCAAAGTGCCATGGTTCAAGTTTACTTTTACTTGGGAATATGTTTTAAGGAAAATAGGATTTTGGACAGGATTACATTTTGATTTTGATAACCTTGCAGTGTCCCGGTATATGGGGAGGTGCTGCCCATATATCAAGATATCGCGGCGGTTGTCGCGTGCTCGATCTGTGGGTTGGGGCGTGACACATCAAGTCAACCTTGACTTTATATTAGAAAAATTTTATAACATAGATCAACCCATCAATTTGAAAAGATCGACCCTAGCATGTGAAGAGGTCGACCCAATGACATATATAAGTTGACCTAAGTCTTGGGTTAGAGGATTTTCAAAGCATAGGTCGACCAATCAAGAAAGGAAGGTTGACATTAATAGGTCGACTCCTAATGTTATATAAGTCTACTTAATGTTAGGATTATGAGAAATTTAAAACATAGGTCGACCTGAAAAGATGCATATGTCAACCTGATTGGCTATACAAGTCAACCTTAGAGATATACATATCGACCTAGAGTTAAATTCAGTTGTTTTCTCAACTAGACATGTTGACCTAAAAGGAACAATATGTCGACCTAAACCTTGGATTATCAAAAATTTATAACATAAGTCGACCATGAAGGAAAGACAAGTTGACCTATACACTTTAATGAGTCAACCAAGAAAATCGATAGGTTGACCTACGCCTTTGGTTTGTGTCTAAAAGGTTAAATGATTTCAAAACCAAGTCGACTAAAAAAAAATTTTGTTATATCGACCTAAGGCAACCACAACTCAAATCTTGAAATGGTTAAGTTTTTTAATGTTTAATCATGCATGATTAACTCAAACTAACCAAGCTTAACACAACAAATATTGTCTGATTAAGTATCTATTCAGTCTAACCATGCTTGTGCAACAAAAGTAAGAGGTTTAATTGGTGAGTTGGACTGAGATAACAAAAGAGCAATTCGTGAAACATTAAATGAAGCTGATGAAGATCATTAATGTCAAATGTTCAAATTCACTAACCTCACAAAGGCTCTCTTGTATTCATCTATAAATGCCAAAGTGAAGAAGAAGTAGAGGTTAATGACCTGACAATGAGCTGATTAAAAAATGAATTGAATCTATTTCTTGTAAAATCACACTTTATTTTTCATTCTTTCATCATTCATTTGTATGTAATCTTTTGTGAGCATAATCTTTATTATATCTGAGGATTATAGCCTCATTCTCTATAACACTCATTTATTCTCTATATCGAAAGTTTTAAAAAATCGAGAGGATTTCTTGGTTTGGGTTTTAGAGAGAGAAAGACAAGTTATGAGTATTTCAGGACGAAACACTTGTAAATGTTTCACTTGCACCTGGGAAGTAAGTAGGTTAAGGGTGCCTGGGAGTGAATGTATACCAATTTCGTGGAACCATTATAAAAATTTCATGTGCTATATCCTATGCTCTTTCTATATTCTTATTTTCCTTTTGGTGTTCTGTTTTTCTATCATTTCTCAACTTCTTCAATTTATCTCTAGTCTCATCAAACTGTAAAGTTTTACAAACTAAAGCAAAAAGTGTCATATAATCTACTCATCCCCCTCTATATTGTATTTCACAACCCTTTAATGCTTTATCTTTTAATTTCAACCCTTGGATTGAACTATCATGCCATGTGGAACAATTTTGATGTACAATTTTGATGTACAATTTGAAAATAGACACTCGTATTTCCAAAATTGAGTGTTGTACTCTTCATGGGCTTTCAAGTGATTTTGTGTTAACATTGCTATGTATGTGTCATCTTAACGTGTATGTGTCTGCACCAATAGATAATTGATTTAATGGATAAGGGTACTAAATCTCTTATCAAGTTTTGGGTTCGAAACATGAAAATAAAAAAAGTTACGTTAGGAGAGTTCCTCCTAATTTGAGCCTAATAACACGAGCGGATTAGTCGAAATACAACTCCATGACATGTCTACTTGTCATGCCATAAGCGCACTTGCCTTCATCATTTGTTTATGTCAACTTAAATAGATGTTATTTTGGAAGGAGACATGTTATCAACGTCTCATCTAAAATTCACACTCTGAGAAACAATGCAACCCATCTCTATTGAATTGAAAAAGGTTTATTTTAACTCATCTTTTTCCTCTTTATTTGCAAATACAAACCAAGTCGACAACTCTCTCTCTCTCTCTCTCTCTCTCTCTCTCCTTGTGCAAACTCCTGCTCCTTTCTTGCTAAAAATGTTCTTCCATCTACGTTCAAACCTATTATCATCACCACAAGACCAATTTTTTTTTCATTTTGTACAACCACCATGGAACTTCAAGTTCAACCATGAAGTTGAAATTCAGTTTGAAGTCGTACCTTTTTAGTGTTTTTCTTGTTATCAAAGTTGTACCCCATGTCAACAAATATATATATATATATATATATACACATATATTTGCCACATATACCAAATATGTCATTATTACTCTTTCTAACAAATTGGTTAAAAGACACCATTATAATTATTTACTTTAGGCATTATTATAAAAGTTCTATTCATTAATAACTATTATATTAAATTATTAATACAACATTAATTCCAAAAAAATTGCATACATCATGGACTATTAGCATATCCATGGTTGAACTCCCTTGCTACTTTTTGATTAAATACACAATAAAATGAACAATTTTTGCTTCCTTAATCAAGTAAAATGATAAAATGGATATTTGGAAAATTCATAGTTTTGTTGTTAAACTAAAGTTTAATCTCCATATTAAGGTGAATAAAAAACTATGTTCATTCAAAAAATTTTGATTTATCATGTTAGTGACATATTAGATATACATAATTTTTTTTTCTTTTCTTTTTACGTTATGTTTTGAAACCATCATTTTACATAGCAGAGATAACATTTTCTAATATTGTATCATGAGTCTTGTGGACATTTTCTAATATTGTACCATGAGGCTTGTGTATGGAGAAACACGTGTAGGGTTTCTTAAGGATCTAATCTGATTCGAACTGATCCAATCTGACTCAAAATAAATTTAATCGGATTTAATGTACACAATTTAAGAGAGAGAGAGAGAGAGTTTTGTCACATATTCATTAAATATGCATAATAGATAGACATACTACGGATATAATTCACTATTACAGTATATTTGGGAGTTTTGGAAAGAAAAGAAAAGATTAGTTAAAAGAGAGAAGAAAAAAAGAAAAAAATTATAATTTTCTCTTTATTTTGTTTGAGAATTTTATAAAAGAAAAGAAAAGAAATAGAAACTATTGAGAATAAAAAGTTTTGCTTTCAACTTTTAAAGGATATTTTTGAAATATAAAAAATATTTAACTCTAACATTTTCTTTCTCCTCCATTTCTTTCCACTTTTATGAGAGAAAAAATTTAAAATTTGAAGGGATCTCAAATCTCTCATTTTCGCTCGTATCTAAACTCCCAAAAGAAAGAAAAGTCATGATTTTTTCTCATAATTCTTTCTTTTCTGTCTAAATCTTTCAATCCAAATGAACTGTTATAAATAATGATTGTTTTCAAAATTATTATCTATAAGTATAAGGGTAAATTACAATTTCTTCCACTGTGATTTCATATAAAACTGCATACTACCCCTATATTTTAAAAATATCCAAATATTCCATGTGATTTTTAAAACAGTGAAAAGTGGATGAAAATTTACAAAGTTAACAAAGATATAATGGAAACACATAAAATGTTCATTTTATCCCCTTAAAATGTTTCAACCTACGGCAAATCAAAATAATAATAATAATAATAATAACTCTCGCTCTTTCTCTTTGCCTTACCTATTCATCTTCAACCTCCAGCAAATCAAAAAAAAAATCTCTCTTCCTCTTCCTCATTCATATTCAATCTCAGGCAAACCTAGAAAAGAAAATTAAAAAAAAAAAAAAAAAAAAAAAAAACATCTCTTTCTTCTCCATTCATCTTCAACCTCCAGCATAAAAAAAAGCTCACTTTCTCACTCTCTCTCCCTCTTTCTCCATTCATCTTTAACCTCCAGCATACCAAAAAAAAAAAGAATCCTCTCTTTCTCCCTCTTCCCCATTCACTCCAAAAAATAAAAAATAAAAAAATCAGTCACTCTCTCTCTCCTTCTCCCTCTTCCCCATTCACTCCAACACAAAAAAAAAAAAAAAAAATCGCTCACTCTCTCTCTCTTCTCCTTTTCCCTTATTCATCTTCAATCTCCAACACAAAAAAAACTCTCAATCTCTCTTTCTCTCTCTTTCCCCATTCAACTTTAACCTCCAAGGAAAAAAAAAACTCTCTCTCTATCTCTCTCCCTCTTCCCCCATTCATATCCAACCTCGCGAAAAAAAAAAAAAAAAAAAAACTCTCACTCTCTTCTCCCCCTTTTCCCTCATTTATCCTTAACCTCTAGCACACCCAAAAGCAAAAATAAAAATAAAAATAAAAACAAAAACACCTAGCTCACTCTCTCTCTTTCCCCCTCTTCCCCATTCATCTTCAACCACCAACGCACCAAAATATAAATATAAATATATATATATATATCTATCTCCAGCACACCCCTCTCCTTCTCTCTCTCCTCTACATCTATGATTATCATCTCCTCTCTCCTCTCTTCTCTTCTCTCTCCTTCTCTATTCTCTCTCTCTCTCCTCTCCTCTCTTAGCAGCAGCCATGGCCCATTTGCATCTACAATTATCATCTATGGATTATCTGCTTCTATAATGAAAGAGATAGAGAGTGTGGCAAATTTGGGTTAAAATAAAGAAGGGAGAGAGAGAGAGAGAAAAGACGAGAGACCAACGTTTGATTGGCGTAGTGGGAATGGCGCTGCGACCTCTTAATCAAGCGTTCGACTTCGAGCCTCATTGGGAATGGAAAAAACAATATTGGGAGAGCCCATTTCTTAAAGGGATCTGACAGCAGTTCGGTCCAAATTAGTCTAAGTGAAATTTCGAATACTGGGCAGTGGACCAAGTTCAGGGCACCCAAAAAAAAGAGAGAAGACGAGGGTAATTTTTGGCAAACAAACATTAATCTTATAGGTCAATTCAATAAATTTCACGCGTGTTTCTCGATCTCTATGAGATCTGACCATTTCTGTTATTTTTTATTTTTTGAAAAGCACAGGAAATATTTAAATATTTTTTAAATATACGAGTAGCATATGATTTTACAAAAAATGATAGGGGGATAAACTATAATTTGTCCTAAATATAATTTTACAACCATTATTTAATATCGTGATGATAAAACTAAGTATATACGTGTTTGAAGTATGTTATTATGAGACTAATCAATCTCCTTTTATTAAAAATAATTTATCATTAACTTTAAAATAGAAATTATTTTTAATTTTAACATAAAAATTAGAATTTTATAAATAAATATTCTATCCTCCTCAAAAAGCTACAACTATGCACCGGTGAGAGTAATGTACGGAATTAGCCTTAAAATAATAAAAAAAAATATCTTAGAAAAACCTTCAAGAAAAAAAATCCAGTTTTTAACCTCGAATAATCGCGTTTTGAAAACTCGACCAGCGTTGGTCGAGTCTTCAAAACTCGACCAACACTACTGGTCAAGTTTTCAAAACTCAATGATTTTGCGAACATAAACCCTTTTCTCTCTTCCTTCGCTCTTTCTCTCTTCTTTCTCCTCTCTTCTGTATGCACTTCCTTCCTTCGTTCGCCCCACACCGCCGTCCCTAACCCTAGACCCAACGACATTCCTTTGAGACCTGCCGAGACCCTGAACTGCCACCCCACACTATAGCCCCCTCATTTTGGTGACCTACAGAGACCCCAAATTGTCGAAGGTAATCTCTCCTCTTGGCACTTCATGATGATGTTGTGTTTAGGATTTTGATTGTGCTGAATTTAAATAATGTTGAATTTAGGGTTTTGATTGTGTTTAGGGTTATGATGATGATGATGTGTTTAGGGTTCTATAGCCCCCTTATTTTACAGTCGATTAGTGATGATGATGTGTTTAGGGTTGTTGTTGTTTTGCAACCCCCTTGTTCTGCACAAACAAGAATCATTGCTTTAATTATTAGGGTTGTTGAATTTAGAGTTTTATATGATTAATTTAGGATTTTGTATGTTTAATTTAGGGTTGTTATAATTTAGGATTTAGTATATTTAATTTAGGATTGCTATATTTGAATTGAAAAAGTTAGGTTATAACATATTTGATTTTGTTGTTTAAAAGATTGTGATAGTGTCATGGGTGCCAATAGAGTTGGTTATAACCGTCGGGTTTCTAAGTTAATTCAGGTGAGAAATAATATCTCATTTAATGAGTTAGTGTATGCGATATGTAAGGGTTTTCGGATCAACTTTACGACACAACATTTGGAGATTTATCATCGGTGTCCTATGTCAAACAATCAAGGTGGGAATACATGATATGAATTGGTGTTAATTAGTGATGATAATGATGTTGTTAATTTGATGGAGTTTCGGGGACTATGGGAGCAAGTTTGACACATGAATTGTATATATAATCTATCGATAGTGGATTGTCTTTACATCAAGTCGATAATAGAATGTCTTTGCATCAAGGATGTGGTTATATGGATGATTATCCACATATCAAATCTCGAGTGGATTTTATCTTGGTAGAAATAAAGAATGATGTAGATGAGGAAGAATTGGCCCAAGAAGAGGCGGAAGAAGAGGATAATGATGAAGATGATGAAGAAGTTGGTGGTGGTGGTCGTGGTTGTGGTGATGAAGAAATTGGTATCTCCTCGGTTCCTTATGCCTATGCCCGAATAGATGAGTCAATCCCCTTCATGACCATTGCATCCGGAGATGATGGTTATGTGACTTTCGAGAAAGAAAGTAGATTAAGAGGTGATAATTTTAGTTTCAGCGATGAATTGAAGAAGATGATGAGATTTGAGATGAATGAGCAACTTATTCATGCGGTCAAAATGCATCATATGGAGCATCACTACCAATTTCGTGTTGGAAAACCAACCTTTATACTTTGAACAGCAATATGCATATAAAGGGATCAAGGTTATAGGTAGAGGTTGCGTGCTCATAGAACAACATATGTTGGTATTTTTGTGATTTTCATTGTTGACCGTCCGCACACATGTGTGAATGCTGGGTTGACACAAGATCATAGGTAGTTAGATTCAAATTTGATTGCCCGACATATTCTTAATTATGTGAGGGAAGATCTAACTATCAAAGTTTTTTTTTTTTTTTTTTTTTTTACAGACAGTTATGATAAAGAAAACTACATACACAATCTTACGTAGTAGAGTTTGGGAAGCAAAGAGAAAAGTCATAGAGATGGTATATAGGGATTGAGATGATTCATACAAATAGTTATCTTGGCTGTTGAATGCCACAGCACAAAAGAATCTAAGGACAAGAGTTAGTTAGAAATTGGGTCAGCCAAATCTAAATGGTGAAAGGGTACTTAAAGCTGTCTTTTGGGCATTTGTTCCTAGCGTCATGGCCTTTAGAAATTGTAGACCATTGATCAGTGTAGATGGGACTCACATCTAGGGAAATACAAACACAAGTTGTTGATTGCATGTAATATGGTTGGTGCCAATCACATTATCCCATTGGCTTTCGGGTTAGCTGATGGATAGTCTTTCGCTTCATGGTCATGGTCTTGTGTTGTGTGCAAGAGCATATTGTTGGTGACAAGGAGGGTCCCATCTGTTTAATTTCAGATCGGCATGATGGGATAAGGGCAATAGTTACTCATCCTCAGTTTTGATGGGCACCTCCAAATGATACGTGACGATTTTGCATTTGTCATGTAATTAGAAATTTCAACACACACCATAAAAATCAGGCTTATAAGAGGATTGCCACCATTGCTGTGTTATAGCCAAAACCTAAGAAGTTTGCGGTATATATGGCAAGAATGAAAGGAGATAAAAGAAGATACTCCCGACTACTTTGCATCCAATTGTCATTCTTGACGAATCACTTCGATGTCAAAAAGCAAAAGTTAAATTATCTCGATATCACAACGAAATAGATAGTCAAGAATCATCATCGTGCATATCATGTGAGAGTTATAGTGCAAAGAGCCACAATTGGAGGAGATGCACGAGACAAATGAGGTGTGGTCATTGTGGCAGACAAGGACACAATTGACAACATTACCCGACCTAAAACAATGATTCTTGATTGTGTTTTTATTTGAAGTGTAATTCTTGTATTACTTTCCGTATCGGACATCATCGTGTATTTGTGAAACATTTGATATACTTGGCATACATTTAATGTACTAAGTGTTGATTATTTCACTTTTGTTTGTCTTTATGTTTATCTTTGTGTTTGTATTTTAACTAACTTGTATAATCATATTTTGTCATTTAATCAAACATTCTCCAATACATTCAATATAACTCTTTTTTGTCATTTAATTATACATTTTAACTAACTCGTTTTCCTTTATACATCAGATGGATCCTGGACCTTCTGATTAGTCCGTTCTACATTTACAGCGAGTTCACTATTCGTCCAGCATTTGGGATGGAGAGGACCAAACTCATCTCATTTGTTGTCGTCATGAGCCTGTTCTATGACGTTGGGACCATGATCATATTGACAACCGGGTTCTCCCTTTTCTTGAGGACTTGGGGTTTTTGGGAGTCGCTCGGCTATAATTCATTTCGTTCGATTGGTATCTGATCATGAAGTTGGTTGAGAGATGGAGATGGGAAACACACACATTTCACTTCCCCCACGCTGAACTTACTATCACCCTCCAGGATGCAGAGATTCTTTTTGGGTTGCTTGTCAATGGGATACCCGTGGTGGGTAGATCGACGGGTACGTCGTGGGCTGATGAGTGTGAACGATTGTTAGACGTTAGGCCACCACGTTCCACATTTAAAAGCGGATCTTTGCGTATGCCGTGGTTGAGTGAGGTTTTTGCTGACTTGCCCGAGGATGTTGATGATGTTTGTATTTTATAGTGGACTTGGGCATATATTTTGATATTGATAGGAGATGTGTTGTTTTGTGATAAAATAACATACTATGCATATTTATAGTTTTTATTACTTTTAGAGGATTTGGGTAGTTGTGATCACCATAGTTGGTGTTCAACGTACTTGGCGTATTTGCATAGACAGTTGTGTATAACCTTACAGGCTGGTTTACATGAGATATGTGAGGCTCTTATACTTCTTCAGATTTGGGCATGAGAGAGGTTTCCTTATGTTGCTCCCATTAGACGAGATGTTAGGGAGATTGATCGTCCATTTATTTTATGGTGGAGGGCGCGATTTGATATCACTATCCTCCCTACACATGTAGTTAGACCGTATAGAGAGATGTTTGATAGGCAGAGGTCTCATCAGATAGTCTGGGTACCATATACTGATGATGTTTTATCTTCTTTTCTTGACTATTGTCACAAGGGTAGAGATGTTTAGCACGCACGAGTACCTTTGATTTGTTTTAGTATGTTGAGTGACATTTCTCTGACAGAGTCATCCGTCAGTTTGGAGGTATCCAGTAAATTCTTATTCCTTGTGACACAGAGGATTGTCTTCACGATACTACGACACATGGTCTGCAGGATGTTGATTGGTCGATGGAGCACGCACATTATATTGATATTTGGATAGCGGACACGATCACTTAGTTGTGCTAGACACGTCTTTGGGATTAATTGTTGATTCTACCTATGAATTCTGGTTTCGCGCCATTACCCATCGTTTCATAGGCTGTTGGAGAGTTTACTTGAGTCACGTGATAAGTTTTCAGTTTATTCATTTTTTATTTATATCAATAATCTAGATTTGCCTTTTTAATTTACACGTGTATGTTTTTGTAGTGGGATAGGTTACATCAGATTCGAAAGTTTGAAGACGTCAATTAGATGCATGAGATGACGGATTCGGCTATTTCTGTCTTGGTTGATGATATGGCAAAGATTATGAGGAAAGGACCAAATACAGGTGGTGACGGTGATGACAAGGGTGAGCATGATGACAAACAATGTCGACGATGAGGAGGGAGAGTACGTCGTACGAGACTAGCGTCCGACATCGTAGGGCCTTCGCAAACTTATGCGTCACTACCATATTCTCAGCCGTCCATATTCAGCATTCACCCGACGTCGTAGGGCCTTCGAGTAGGTACGTACACTCCTCATCTTTCTTCACAACTAAGGTTGATGACTTGCCTCGTGTTTCGACTTCGGGTGCTCCATAGAGGGGAGCTGGTCCCGACGTTAAAATGGGTGAAGGGTTGATACAGGTTCGGAGAGATGAGGACCCACCACTATTCCATGTATCCCATCAGTTTTTTTGACCCCAGCACGATGATGTAGATCCTTCTCAGATCTCACAAATAGATATTCTGGGAGTTGTATATCCGGATCATAGTGTAGATGATAGACCAGATATTGATGTTAAATATTATAGTAGGAGAAGAAGAAGACGTTGAATTTAATATACTTTGTATTTTGTAAATTTAATTATATTAATGAAAATTATATTTTATTTTAGTGATTATTGTATTTTTAACTGTTTTGCTTTGTTTGTTACTTTTATTGTATTGTGTTGGTGAGAGATTTGTTTGTATATTAGTTTGGAAATGAAATTGATTTGATATGAGTTTGGATATGAATTTAAGTTTTGTTTGGTTTGGATATAATTTTGGTTTGTGGGGGCAAGTTTTGGGAACGTGGTAATTGAGTTTGGTTTCTGAGCATGTTTTTGTGTTATGGTGATTATATGATTGTTGTTTAGGATGATTGTTTCTTAGGGATTAAAACACATAGTTCAAGTATTAGGTTTCGGATAAGGGGGTTGGTCGAGTTTTTAAAATATGACAAATTTATTTTCATACCAGGTTTTTTTAAGATTTTTTTATTTTATTTATTTTTTTATTTATCTTCATGTTTCAACACATTTCAAAACACGCTCGCCATCCGACAATCTCTCTTCGAATCACCCGATCGCAAGCCCCGGACATCACGCGCTTCCGCACGCGGCCGCCACACTCGTCCTACAATCTCCAGCGAGTTCTGAAAATGGAGAACCAGAACGGGGAAAAAAACGACGAGACGAAGAAGAAGAATACAGAGGAAGGTCATGAATTGAAAAGGCTGAGTTCAGATCCGATTTCGAGTGAAATTGATAAAGCTGCTAATACGAATGGCGAGGCCAGTAAGGGATCGGAATCGCAGACAGATCAACAGCAGCCGAAGGCTGCGGAGACAACTTCGGTGTCAGCGAGGAAGTCGGTTCGTTGGAGCACTGAATTGGTTTCGGAGTCTCCTTCTCCTTCTTATTCTTCCATGAATGACTCCTCTCCCACCTATGTGTCTTCTGGATCAAATCCTTATGTCTCTTCTGCGCCTATTCAGCAAAATCAGGCTTCCTTCAAAGGTAATTTTACTCTCTCTCTCTCTCTCTCACTACCAATTTGGATTTCAATTTCGGTATTTGGTTTGTTGATTTTAGTTTTGGATTAGATACAATGGAATCTGTTAAAAATGTTCTTACGAGATGGGGGAAGAAGGTCGGAGAAACGACTAAGAAGGCTGGGGATTTCGCAGGCAATACTTGGCAGCACTGTGAGTTTTTGCATCCCTTCTTTTTCCTTCAATTCTTGTGACTGATCTGTTTTCCCCTTTTTGTCATCATGTTATAGAAATTAGTGAGAAATTTGTGGTGATTAGGGAATGAATAATGCTATTAACACAGAAAGAGACACCAAATTGACAAAACTTCATGTTTCATGATTTTATTTGTGTTGTAAAGTGATAATATTCCATCATCTGTTTCTTAATAATCAATAAAACAACACCATATTGGATTTTGTCAATTTGGTTATAGATTTTTTTTTCCCTCCCTTCTCTAATAGCATTTATTTTTAGGGAATATCCTAGGGTAGAATTTTGATGTGGATGTGAATGTCATCTTTCATATATGATTTCTAGCTCCCTCGATGGGCATTGCACTTTTGCAGTATGCGATGTGTACATGGATATGAAATGTGAGTTGTAGAGATGCTAACGGAGCTGATGAATTTCTAGTGAGACTACTATGGTGATGAATTTCTAGTGAATTACGCAAACAATAATCTTAGGTAATTATATCGCTAAAATGTGAACCTTGGATTATTGTTTGGGAAACATGAAACTAGAGATGTGTGTGTTGGATAGATCTGCTCAGGGATTTTTATAAAATGGTGAATATTAAGGGGATCTTTTGTGCCTTTTGCTCATGTTGATCTTGCATTGCAGGTTATACCTTTTGTAGAACTTTAATGGACTAATTAGATACATTTGATGGTGCACTGATTGAAATACTGGACAGACATGATGAGAGTAATGCAACAAAACTATAAAAACTTGAACAATATATGATTCAGAAAAAGAAAAATTCCTTGTGATGTGATATTTTTTTGTCACAAATTTTTTTAATTATGAAATAAGTGATTACTGTCTCTTCTGATATGAAACTAGATATTTATGTATTGGATAGTATTGGTTAGGGTTTTTCTATAAAATGGTGACTGTTATAGGGGATTTTGTTGTGCTTTATGCTCATTTTAATCTTGTATTGCAGATTAACCTTTAGTGGAACTTCAGTGGAACAATAGATAAATTTGATGGAGACACAATGATACTAATGCAACAAGACTATAAAATCTTAAATCAAGATTATGTGATATAACATAAAGATATTCCGGTATTTATGTACACTGATAAATTTTTATTCACAAATTTTTATGATGACAATTTTTATTCACAAATCTCTTCAATTAAGAAATAAGTTTCTATCACTCTAATTTTTTCCTTGGACCCGGAATGTTAAAGCTTGAAACCTGAATTCATAGAAACAACGTAAAGAATTTTATCAGCCATTAGATTGAGAAGCTGAGAGTTTTCTTATTTATGCCTGCATGCAAAGCTTATCAATGGCCAAAAACCACAATAATTTTCTTGAACTTTGTACCTACTTACAAATATTCCCATGAAATTCAATTGCAGTCAAGTATGCCACAAAACTTTTAAAAATGTATTCATTTATCCCATAAGTGGGGATGATATTAATTTTTCTGTCCTCTGCCCAACAGTTATTCCCTTTTTCACCTCAATGTTCCAACCTTTTATTTATTTATTTATTTTTTTTTCCGTTTTGCCCACTTTGTCTAGAGTTGATTCATTTTGGGGGAAAGAAATGAATTTGGAGAATAGAAGTAAGGTGGGCTGGTATTCAACAGTGTATGATGGAGGGGACTAGAAAATTTGAGGGGAAAGGAATTTGGATCAATCAATTGTTTGATCTTTGCTCAACAGTCAATTGATGGAAGGAAAGTCATTGGAATTCACATCAAAGTGAAGAAGAGAAATGTTGTTCTCATCATGAAGACTATCTTGCCCAATAATTTCATCGAATTTCTCTGGTTGCATTTGCTCTGCTAAAAGCTCATTTGAGAGTAAGTCTATTAATTTGGTTTTTTAGACGTTGGTTGGAATTTGACTTGTTGTGGGTCTGGGATTGGAGTTAAAGTGTTTAATGCTTCTGGCTTGGAGTGAAATTGCAAGGAGTGATCGAGCTTGAGCTAAAAAATGGAAGAGAAAGTGTTGTTGGTTTTGTGATTTAGAATCGTGTGGATTTGCCACTGGTTGGTTCCGAATGCTTGTCTGCTAATTCATCCGAGAAGAGGGGGAGATAAATTTATCCAGATAATTCCCAATTTCTTCTTTCTCGATCCAGCATCTGCATCTCTCTCTCTCTCTCTCTGCCGGAGACAAAAGGGGCAAAACAGGGAACCAAGGGCCAACGGTAACAAATGTTGGGGAGTGGGTGTGAAATTTGATGTCACCCACTTATGGAAATAGATGAATGTAATTTTAAAAGTTTGGGGGCCACTTGATTGCAATTGAATTTTAGGGTGATATTCGTAAGTACAAAGCTAGGGTAATTTCTGTGGTTTTGGCCTTTATTTATTGTGTTATGCATAGTTATTTGATGGTTAACTTTCGTTTAGCTATTATGTTGATATCATTATTTAGAGACTTTTAGTGACACTAGGTATTCTAGTTATTTTCATTTTAGAATTATTATTTGTCATGACAAGAGAAAACAGAGCCCACAATGGTGGAGTCTCTCCATTTGTGTCTTGGAGGTCCGAGTTCGAATCAGTCTCCTTGCAAAAAAAGCAAGGGGAAGGCTGTCTAGATATTTCCTTTCCCAGAGCCCACAATGTGGGAGTTTCGGCACTGGGTATGCCCCTTTATGACAAGAGAAAATAGACCTGACCTGAGCTGCTTATGTGCCAATTTTGAGAATAATACAAATCGATTTTCCCCAGCCTCTCTCCTCTCTCGCCCCTTGACCCCTCTGTTTCTCACTGTTTCTTATCCTCTCTCTTCTAGTTCTCTTTCTCCTTCAGCCTCCTAGATAGTTTGGTATCTCAACTACGAAACTGTCATCTATTGCGGTGTTTTGACACCAGGCCCCGGTTGCCTTGCTCTTGGTTAACCCTTCTATGGTTAGTCTGATTAGCCATTGTTACATGGATATTCTCCAGCATTTGAAAATTGTTGATTTTGCGACCAAAACCTAGCTTTATGTTTGTTTCTGATGCAATTTAGCTCGAGACATCTGCCCTCTCTCTGCTGCTTATCCAACCCCTACTTTGTGATTGCTATTCGAGACCTGTCAATGTCGGTTTTCTTTCGGTTTTCATCGAAATAGTACCATCTTCACTTCTGGAATCCAAGACGTGGCTATAGCTTGCTGTAGTTTGGATCTTTCAACTCAATTTGTTGGTTTCATTGGAGCTCTTGGTTGCTTCCAATTGGTAACACAAAAAACTCTTCCTCTGAATTCAGGATTTCATGCAGTAGGACTCTTATTTGATTATTTTGTGCCTCCTCCCCAAAGAAACAATCTTTTTCTCACTCTCCTTGTGCTGTGAGAGTGTTTGTGGCTTCACATAACACAGTCAATCATGCTCTAGCCACTTCTCAAGTATCCGCTCCTAGGCATACCCCACGTGAATGGCCAGTTTGAGGAAGAAGATGCCTTATTCCAAAAGAATGACCATTACAAATACAATGATATAATTCTAGGAATGTACGTGATGAGGTGCACATCTCTAAGTCAAGGTTGATGCAATTGAAAACATCTACATGGAGGAGGCACCTAAGCATTGTTTAACCCAATCACCACTCTTACTAAATTCTTAAAAGATAAAGTGCAAATAAAATAGATAAAATACAACTAAATAAGTAAAACGATAAAAAGCTATAAACTTTGAGAGAGCCTTTTCCAGCACAAATGTTCATACAAACACTAATGCCATGATTTCATCATGCTTTTGAGTTCAAACCTAATTTGAGTAGACTTCTCAAATTATGTTCACAATCTGCATTGCTGAACCAAAAATCTTAGTCAATTGTTGCCCAAGACTTAGATATGATGATGGGACATTATCAATGCTTTGTACAATAAACGCTTTGTTCCCTTCCTCCTGAATTTCATTCTTGAAGTTGAAAAATTGTTGTACTTCTCAAATATTAGCAACTTTTTGATCTCAAGAATGCAATTCAGATGCAACAGAATATTGCATCTATTGTGAAAATCATTTGTTATAGTCTTATTCAAACCGTTCAGTGTTAGGGTCTTCATGTTCGAGTTAATTGTTCAATAGCTCACTTGTCATTGTAGTGTTTGTTGGTGGACAAAGTAATTGGTTAGCAATGCATTTTTTGAAGAAAATTTAGGAAATCTACGCAAGTTTGGTTGGGAACTTAAAAGCAGATTGGCCAAGACGGTGGACACTTGTTTGAGAGATTCGGTAGTTTGGAAAAGACTCTCTCAAAGTTCCTAGATTTCAATCATGTTTCTTTATTTTATTGTATTTTATCTGTTTGTTTTTTCTTTCAAAAATTTTCTGGGAGTGGCAGCTGGATTTGTTCCATGAGTGCTGCACTTCTCTTTTCTCTTTTCATTTTTTTAACCATTTTTATGATATCTTCATCATTATATATTATTTTTATTTCCTTTTATTTTCTTAAGAGAAAACAGACTGTTCTAAAAAGCAAAGAATGTTACAATAAGACAACTAAGAGGATGAGAAATCCTCTAGGAAATATGAAGAGGATATAATATATATATATATATATATATATATTACATTTGCTAGGAATACAAGGAGTATATTTAAATAAAATAAAATAAGGATTGCTTACCAATCCCTTATCAAGTCTTCCCAACTAATTTCCACCCTTCATAGATGAGCCCAAAGAGATGAATGAAACACAATCTTTATCATCCTATATGATATGAAGCTGAATTTTACATTCTTGCTCTCCAAACATGCTTATTTTGAAGAATGAAAACCTTTAGTCATGGAGTTAGAGCTATTGTATGAGCACCAGAAAAAAATTGCAGAGAGGATAAGCCATGTACAATTGTTTCTAATAATCATGGTTTTCAATATGATGAACTTTAAAAATAATCAACATATTTAGAAAATATAAAGTTGGGTTTCATGTGATTTTAAAAATTTAGGCATAGAATTTCTTGGCATATGACCACTTCAGGTTTCCCTTTGGTTGAAATCCTTGAGCTCCTTCATTGTGGGCCCTTGTGATTGTTAAGATTTTTGTGTCTGGATGCTTGGAAAGGGCCTTGTTTAATCTAGACGGGTGCATAACTCTTATTCAATTACTTTTTACAAGTATTCCCTTGTATTATGTCTTTCTTTAAGATGCAAGTGAGAGTTGCTAATCACATAGAGCATACTGTGATGGATTTCCTATGGTTGGCATCATTAAGGAGAAAAGTGATCATTTAGATAGTTGAGAGGTCATTTCTTGGCCCACGTCTGACGGACGTTAAGGTCTTGGTAATATGGTGTCTAAGAATATTATTGTAGTCAACAAGTGACTTGGAGATTTCCTTTATATAAGTTTTTCTGCTGCATCAAGGGAGCAAAGATGTTCTACTACATTAAGTTTGAAATTGTTATTCATATGAGCCATTGCAAATTCATACTTTAGGTGTATTATATTCCATCTTTTCAAAGGGCTATGGGATTTGTATTTGGTTTCAAGTGGCAATTTGGATTGGTGATGCTAATCTTCAATTTTTCCAAGACTATTTGTACTTTGTGTGATCAGGAAAGCATTCAGTTTACGTCCTTGTGTCTGAGATAAATTGTTCCATTCAGTTTGGGAGTTTTGGACCACTGAACTATCCAGATTGTATGCATGTAATTCTCTTTCTTTAATTGGACCTAGGCAATAGATGATCCTCTTCTCCATTCAATGACGTTATATGTAAGAATAAGTTTCCCATAAGTTAAGTCTTCGCTTGGACTGTTGTACTTCATATGATTAATATCAATGATCTGTTGCAAGCTAGGAGAGCAAACTTCCCGGCATGTGTTATGTGCTGGCAATGTGGGGAACAGGCAATCATTTATTTTCACTCTGTAGGGTTGCTGGCAGATCATCATGGAACAATGTTTTACTTTCATATTCTTCGTGAATTATAGGTGCATCCCAGTCTCTTGAAAGTTTTCTTCTTTTGCATTCCAAAGTTTGTGGTTTGACTGAGGATGGAAAAATTATTTCCAAGTGTAATCTAATGACAGTGATTTGGTGTAGTTTGTTGGATAGAAACATGAGAATTTTATAAAACAAACTCTCCCTTTTAACTCGTGGTATAAGATTGTTTTCTAGGCTCCCTTGTGGTCTGTTAGGGAAAAGTCAGAGCTTCACATTAGGGTGAAGAGTAGCGGATCACTTCAGAGAGTCTCATACAAGCATAAGGAGTAGAAAAACCCCCTCTGGTATCAAGGTTTGCATTCTAGTTGTAAACCCCGGGGGAAAGGAATCACCACTTGTGTAAAGTTCTCTTCTGGTTAGAGGATGGTGGCAGTTTAGCCTTTTCTCCCTCCCGAGGATTTTGAGAAAGGAAGCGAGAATAGAGATTGAGGAATATAACCCTAAACCTCAGACATTTGACCTATACCTTGAAATCCTCTTTCTCTAAGCTCGAATCTCGTTTCCAATTCTTTCTCCTTGATTACAAGAAAATTGATAAGAAAGGAAACAGTGAGATAAAGAAAGCAAGTCTTATGAATCATATTATCAGTTCATACATCACAAATATTATGCTTATCAGCTCAAATTGGGGGAATATGGTAAAGCATGAAGTAGCTTTCTTCAGAAAAGAGCTCATGCATCACCTGTGTTCTGCTTCATTTATTGCATTTAATATTATGGCTTATGTAATGTGTGTATGCCTTTATACAACACTTGACTATAGAGAGGACTTGTAAGATATTCTAAGAGATGGCAAAGCTCTTTTATTGTGATAGCATTCTCGCCTTCTTTTTTTCTTGATAGGAAGATAGCTTTCTTGTATTCTGTTTTATGTTTTCGTTGCATTGCTTGGGAGGATACTTTATCCTCTCTCTCTCTGTAATTCTTTTTCCTCTTTCATCTAATAAGGTCTTAGCTTTCATGCATAATATGGGGGAGAAAAAACACGATCTATCTTTTTTCTAATAGGAAAATAAAATTAAGTGAAGGGTTTATGCAGTTATCATTTCTTTCAAGGGTGTTCGGGTGTTGTTAAAGAGGAAGTTTTTAGGAACTTTTTGCTAATGAAGTGATCCCACAAAGCATGACCTCTATTCTGATTTATCTTGTCCCCAAGAAAAATCAGTCCGTTGATATAGCTGATTACAAACCTGGTGGCTTGGCGACTTGTGTTTATAAGTTGTTCAAGAAATTTATTGGTTCCAGGTTAAGTTTGTATGATTTGAGATACTGCTTCTTATCAGCATTCAAAATAGACATTGCTGTTGCTCTTTTAATTGCAAAAATAGTTGATGATGCTGACTGAAGATGCAGGAAGAGCGTCTGTTATAAACTTTATTTTGAAAAAGCATATGATGGGGCCAGAAATCTCCAGGAAAAACTCAGTAAAGTTAACTTCGGCTTTTGTTGGAAGAGTTTGATTAAGGATTGACTTTCCTCTGCCACTTTTTTCAGTTAGCCAGTGGAGATCCTAAATCTTGATTTGACGTGTCTAGAGGTGTTCATCACATGGATTCCTTTTCTTCTTTCTTGTTTAACCCTGTTGCAGATGGCCTTGGTAGATTGGTGGAGGGAAGCCTTGTCAGTAATATCCTGGTGGGTTCCTAAGATGGCTGCTTCCATCTCAATTTGAGGAGATCATCCTCTTCTTTTTGCAGAAGGAAGAGTTTTAGATGTGTTTCGCCCATCCATTCTTAGGATCTATTATAATCAGGTTCAACTGATTTGAGGAAGAGCAAATGAATTTTAGATGAAGAGTTTTATGTGTTTTGTTCATTCTATATTTCACTAAAATGGATCGCTTGTGCTTTCCCAGCATCATTTCAATTCCAAAGTAAGTCACTTGAAGAAAAATATTTTAATTTCAATTCTTAGAGTTGATTTTAGGTGTCTTTTTGACACACATTTCTGTTTTTACAGGTTCTTATTGTGTTTCTAGTTTCTGTTGTTCTTCTTGTTTCTCTATTTACAAATTTGGCACTTGGATGACACTTGCTTTTTGCACTATGGTTAAAGAATGTGATTAAGGCCTTTGTCACCACACAATATAATCCTCCTCTTAGATGAAAAACTGAGATGTGAAGATCTCAACCCCCCCCCCCAATTTCCCCTCATGGAATGTCTTGTCTATGCTTTTCTTAAAATTGCTCATGATTTTTTTAGTTGACCTCTATGGTTGGGCCTTTATGTAATGCATGAAGTACTGAAGTACCTTTTACATGCTTGATCTAGTGAAAACTGGCCCTAGCTTTGCTGAAGCTGCCTTAGGAAGAATTGCACAGGGAACTAAGATTCTGGCTGAAGGTGGTTATGAGAAGGTTTTTAGACAAACTTTTGATACAGTCCCTGAGGAGCAACTTCAAAATTCGTTTGCATGTTATTTATCTACCTCTGCTGGCCCAGTTATGGGAGTTCTATATTTGTCAACTGCAAAGCTAGCATATTGTAGCGACAGTCCTCTTCCTTACAAAGCTGGTGACCAGACTGAATGGAGCTATTATAAGGTATGTTTTACATTGGTTGGATGGAGGGGAATGTAGTTGTGTGGTGAATTGGATCAAAATTTTCATGTCATATAATAGCTCAATAAGGGCGGGAAGCTGGTCTCTTTCACTAGCTGGATTGGATCAAATTTTTTTGTCTTAAGTTGGAATTGGGGCTTTCATTCTTTCACACCCCAATTTTCTAATTGGCCCTTGCTCAGTTGAGGCATCCAAAAATTCTTATCCTAATCAGGTTTCTCACATGGCTTGGGTGTTCCATTAACGTCTTACAATATTTGATTAATATTGCATGGGACAAGCCCATCTCCTCATGAAGAAAAATATGTTTGAATTTCCATGATTTTACGTAATTGATTAGTCCTTTTTTCCAATTTGATAGATTGATTTCACTTTCACCTTTGCAAGCAAGAATTTTTATTCAAGATAAATTTCCAAAAAGAAAAAAGAAATTTTTGGTCAAGTTATAGTTAAAATTCTATGCCATGAGTTTCTGAATTCGTTATCCTTATTTTCCATAAACCTAATTTGTTAGCATTAATGTTCATATCATCATCTGCTCCAATATTTCATATTAATATTGTTTCTATTGTTAGTACAGTTTGCAGTAAGCATATAAAACCTTATATTTATCCTATAGACTTTTTGATAAGTAACAATGTGATTAGTGTTCTCTGTATTTCACAACCCACCTCCCGGCCCCTTAAAAAGAAGAAATTAAAGGAAAAATCCCCTTAAAATTAAAAATAAAAAAGAACTGGCAGGTGGTTGAATAGCTTTTGAAGAAGTCGCAGCATGTGCATGGAGATACTGGATGTAGAAAAATCTACTGAACATCATAGGAAGAATGAGCACGAGTGCATTATCTTTCATGATGACACGGAGTCTACTTGAAATTTTACCTATAACCTTTTCAACTACGTTAGAAATTCTAAACTTTGGCAACCTCACTTGGATCAAAACCCTTCAGACTCTATATGATAGTATGAAGAATATGGCTGCTAAAAGCTTATTTCCAAATTTGGATATGTTTGATAATGTGAATTATACACCACAAACTTGATAAGTTCTGTTGTATTGTCCCATCCTCCATTTCCTTTCTTTTTTCTTGTGTGTATGTGGCCTTTTTTTTTGGGGGGGGGGGGGAGTAGATGCTTGGAAGATAAGAAATATTTACATTTTCCCAACTAATTCAAAACTAATATGACAATTCTAACCTGGCCTTATTTCATAATCAAGCTATTGCATTCTCCCAGCCAAACTCCATACACACACACACACACACACACACACACACACACACATATATATATTGAACCTTTCTACAAGAAGATCAAGTCATGGGAGATTTGATCGTGATAGCTTAATTGGATTGTCACCAATGGACTCCAAAACTACAATCTTGAATTCTCCTCTATGGGGAGGCCGGAGGTAGTAAGTGTGTTTTGGTGCTGATATCAACAGGGATTAGTATCCAATTAGGATATTCTTGTAAGATTTTGATTCTTTAGATCCACAATCCTGTCTATTTCAGCATCCAACACGTCTTTGCCCTGGGCAATAACCATATAATATATATACACACACACACACACATAGTTATTTATCATATAGTCCCAATGAATCGAGATGATATTCTCAAGTTCTTTAATTTTATTTATATATTCATTTTCATTTATTTATTTTTAAAGACAACTGTAACTATTCTTATCTTTTCCTGTATTATTGCATGTAATATTTGCTGCGTAGAGTTCCTGCCTCTTGCATTAACGGTAAGTGAGTGTTATGGTCATTTTGTAATATTGCTGGTTCTTCATCTAATCATGACTATCATCATAATCAAGTGTATGGTTACCAAAAAGAGAAAAAAAATTTAAAGTTCCATGATCCCTTTTTTCTATTATCAGATGTGTATGTTATTTGATCTTATATGATACTACTTTGGTCCATATTTTTGTTGTTCCTGAATTACATAAGTTGCTATTGCCGAAATGTTAATGGTTGTCAAAGAATATAGCTTGACATAAATAGTTATACTCTATTACCAAAATTAACTTTTTGGGTTCCAGATTGTCTGGCAACTTTAATGCCTTTCCTGTATTGTTGTATACTTTGCCCACTGCTTGCTATCATTTGTTGAGGGCTGAATTATGTAAGGAACATGTTGTTATCACTTTGAGGCTGTGGGACTAAGTTGTATAGGAACCTATATTGTCAAAACCACATTACCCTAATTTGAAGAAATCAATGCATCTTTAGATATCCTTTTATTTGGTCTGCCTTTTCTATACGACTTTTCCTTGTGGTGATCTTGAATTTTATACAATCTTTTGCCTTTTATTATGCAGGTTGTTATTCCGTTGCATCAGCTTAAAGCGATCAATCCTTCTTCAAGTAGAGTCAATCCTTCTGAAAAGTACATTCAAGTGATATCTGTTGATAATCACGAATTCTGGTACATGGGCTTTTTGAGCTATGATGGGGCTGCACGGCTACTAAAGGAAGCTCTTGAGACCCGTGATGTACAAGCTGTGTAGCTGTTGTCCTGAGCTCCCTCATGAAGTACACTATATGTTCTGCAACATCTTCCCCAGAAATTCATTTTCAGATTATCATCAGGGACGGTCTTGTGCCATGGTAAGCAAAGAACACAAATGATGCTCTTCTTTGTCAAACCACCCTTTTTCTTTACCGCAGAGATGAAGCTTGATGCTTCTCTTTACGTTTAGCCCTTACACATAAGGAAGAAAAACCAGGTATATCAACTTCTGTTGCTTTCTTCATGGTTCACAATTTTGTACATTAATATTGTACTATTGATTAGCACTTAAAGGTTGCATCAAATCATTCAAAATTTTGAAGTGTAATCTTGTCTCTCTGTTTGTTCTTTGAAATAATATATAACAGTAGTCCAGTTTCCGGTGGTAAACCCTAAATGGATTAGTGCTTAAACATACTCTTGCATAATGTATAGCATTTCACCATCCCTGCGGTGTAGTGTGCAAGAATAATCTTACCTTCACACGTCTTAGGGCTTTAGATTTCTTTGGGAAAAGCCTCTGTCCCTACTTCACTTTTGGTTCGAAAGTCCACTTAAGTGAACAAAGGAAATATCGTGGAACTTTTTTTCATAAAGTATGTCAAACCGTTGTCTATTATATGTAGGTGTTAGAATATAATGGAGCCCATAAAAGGATTCTGTTGATGGTCCCCTTGGTCCTTTTTCGATGCCTTGCATGCTGTCATGGTATCCTAAGCATTCTATTCACCTCCAATTGCCCTGCTTTATTTGAATCGTTCTAATAGAGTAAAAAGTTTGATTACTAGTTGATTGGAGTTGTGGAATGAAATTCTCTCTCTCTCTCACTCATGGTTTTGCTTCAGATGTTTGATTGCAATGCAAAATCTGTCTTAAGTGAAAATCGCCAATTTGAAAAATTATTTGGAGAGATCAAAGCTTTATAAAGGCAATTGAAAGATCCAGCTACTGAGAAGTATAATGTCCCCCCCGCTCTTGAGGGTTATGGTTTTCTTTTTAGTTGGGACGCTCTTGATTGGCTCAGTCAAGTGAAATTTTTTTAGAGTTAATGAAAGAACAAACTAGGCATGTCCCAAGTGAAACTTTTTGGCGCCTGCTATACTCGAGATAGTTGGCTAGCGATGGTTGGTAGGTCTCAATCTCCGCCCCATTCAGTCTGTTGGGTTCGATGGCACCCCCTTCACAGGTTTTTATAAAGTAAATGCGGATGGTTCGTTGAATTCGCATTCGTGCATGGTTGGGCAGGTGACTTACTTTGTGATGACTTTGAATTATGGATTTTCAGTTTTACGGTGAATTTGGGGGTTGCAAATCCTTTCATTGTGGAGTTATGCATTGTCCGCGAGGGGCTTCTTATGTTGCTCCGTCCCTAGTTCTTGTCGGTCATCCTAGAGACCAACTTAGCTGAGTTTGTATCAGTCCTATCTTCATTTCCCCTTTTCCCCTTATTCTTCCTTTATTTTATTCTTTTGTTGAAGCAATATTTGCTTCCTTTAGGAGACACAAGGTTTAGATTTTCTGAAAAAGAAAATAAAAATGATGATTGCAACTTCAATTCTACATGTTTCATATTTGAGATTTCGTGTCCAGATAATGGTTAAATCGGCATAGAAATGGTAATGAAATGATCAAATACCAAGTCGAAAAGCCCACATCATCTCATGATATCAAATGCTTACATTAATCGGTATTTATATAAAAATTCTTATATTTTTTATATTTATATTTATATATATGTAAATATAATTTTTATATTTAATAAATTATTTGAGGGCGAATCTTGATATAACGGTTGAGTTACTTCTTTGATGATTTCGAAATCATAGATTCGAGACGTGAAAATAATCTCTTTGCAAAAATACAAGGAGAAAACTATGTATATATATCCCCATTTTCCTTTATTTTCGTATTAAGTTGGGGAGTACTTTGTACATCAGATGATCCTTTTATTTAATAAATTATTTATTTATTTAATTATATTTTTAATTTTTATGTTATTTATTGTATGATTAATAATTGTATATTTAAGTATTTTAGATTTTTATTATAAAAATGATTGTCTATTATTTTTATAAAATAATTAATATTTATATAAAAATTCTTATATTTTTTATTTTTATGTATTTACTCACGTTTTCATTTTCTAAAAGTGTTTTTTTTTTTTTTTTTTTGGTATTGTTTGTTTCCGTTTTCATTTTCGTACAATTTAGACTCGGTGGGAATCGGGATTAGAAATGAAGACCCATAGGGAACCAACCAAAATCTGATAATCATTGACCAATGACCCCAGTAACCCTTAAATCACATGAATTTTGGGAATTCAAATCTAATTTGTGGGCTTTATTTTGGATGTGGGGGGACATGCATTAGTTAATTAATTTGCTACATTTGTCATTTACTTAGAAGTGGGTCATTCCCATTCTGTTCTCTCTTTGGCTTGGCATGTGCCTTGGGATTTTGTGTTAATCATTGACTCTAGTAACCCCAGAGGGCATATAGACCATATATTAAGATGACCCCACCGCACGCTCTTGCTTTGCGGTTAGCACGCTTGCTTGTCATTGCCTTTCCATTTCAATCTCCTTCTAAATTTTAATCAATTACGCCACAAAGTGGCATAAAGCATGTCAAGAGTTCTGTCCACTCAAAGAACCCACTTGTTTTATCTGCCCGAAAATCTCGACTTGTGATTTATTTTTATTTCATTCGATTTTAAATAAAAATTAATGAAAAATATTCACACAAAATTTCTTATATTTTCTATATTTAATAAACTATTTATTTGATTATATTTTTATTTTTTATGTTATTTATTTTATGATTAATAATTATATATTTGACGATTTCAGATTTTAGTTATAAAAAAGATTAATAAGAAACTTTCAAAAAGGAATTTAATGAAATATTGTCATTCATAAATTTATTTAGTTATATTCGAAAGATTTGTCGGTATAAAGCTTGGATTAGATTCTCTTTCGGCGTAATTGTCTTTGTCTTTGCCTAAAATCTTCCCCCTCTGATGGATTTGAAGGAACAACTCAAATCTGGCATTGATTTTGCGTCGGCATGTTTTCTGCTAATGCGATGTGATTAGGTTTAGGAGTGAGGAAACCCCCCCCCCCCCAAAAAAAAAGTGGAGAGTACTAAATAGTTGAATTAATTTAAAATTGATTTCTGAGTTCGAATTTTACTTTTAATAGTATCGAAAATAAACATGCTAAAAATTTTATTTTAAAATCGAAACAAAAGCTTATAAAATTGAATCAGAAACTTGAAAATGGTTTTAGTCTAAGACCCAAAGATTAATTGGGCCAGCCGGCCCATGACTATTATATTTCTTAAAAAATTCTAGGACCCAACATATCCGAAATATGTTGCAACATTTTGCATTTAGTTTAGAACATAAGATGCGATAGGAAAATTCAGAATAAAAAAAAATCATAATTTGTGAAAAATAGAGATAAAATGAAAAATTGTGGGTCTATGAATAAAATTAGTAAAATTTGTATAAATCTTTTAGTTAAGGAGACACCAACAAGAATCTTTTTTCAACTTTATCTTCATACGTTTTAAAAATTTCAATCTTACCATTACTATGTTGTTTGTCTTTCTCTGAACCAAACAATACCATGTAAATGGGACGAGTTGGAAAGCCATTTCACACATCTTACACATCCCTATATAACAACTAGTGAACTATATTTAAATGTAATGATTAGTTGAAGATGTTAAGGAAAGACAAATCCAAAGAACAGGATATGGAAAGACCGTAGAAGTCTCCTTTCCCACCCCTATTGAAAGAAGATCGAGAGTGAAAGTATGATCTCGATTAACCAAGAAAGATTCTGTTAATGGTAGTTTCTTGTCAAACTCTACAGATATTGAATTTTTGTATTTCCTGGAAAAAAATCCTTCACTAGAAATAAAATTTCAAGGAAAGTTTTCTCAAGATCCCTAGTCTTCTCTTTTCTCCCACTACTCTCCATGTAACTAAAACTAAATCCGTTATTCCCATTACTTTATTTCTCAATGTAAATACAAGTCTTGATTTAAAATTCATGTAATATACGAAATAATCCTAAAATCCACCTTTATTTTCTTTCTTCAAGAACAGCACCATCGCAAGGAATTGATGCTCTTTTTAATTGAAAGTTGCATTGTCAGAGTTCATTGACAAAATGGATTAGTCTGAGTTCAAAAAAGTCGACATAGGAAGATCTAGATTTTATCAAATCAAAATTCTTAGCATGTCATCCGCACAAGGAAATTTTCAAGAAGGGAAGTATTGTAATAACTAGTTAACTATATTTGAATATAACGGTTAGTTGATAATTAGTTAGTATAGTTAGTAGTTTAACAAGTAGTTAGATTGATTAATTGGTTGAAAGTACTTAGATTGATTACTTGGTTGAGAGTAGTTAGATTATTTAATTAGTTGAGAGGTTATAACATATAAATACTTTAAGATCAAAAGACAATGTATGGAATTTGATAGCTTATCCTTCTCTGTCTAACCCTGCCTTCTTTCTCTATCTCTTTCTCTCTCAATAACTCTCTCTTCTCTTACCTTTATTCTACCAATTCTAATTATCTCTTACATCTTTATTTCCTTATAAATGACTTTATTTTCCCTTGTCTTGGATTGGGTCGTGACACCTAGTTCCTGGTGGACCTAGCCTAGCCATCTAGACCTTTTATTTGGAGTTATATTCTGACTAATCCGATTTGAATATTGTCGGATTCATTTTAGAGGAAACTCTCCTAATGTATTTTTTTTCAATTTCAAGTTTCGAATACGAAACTTAATCAAGAAACATCACACTCTTATCTATTAGATTGACTGTCTATTTGTGGAAGAATCTTGTCTGTCATACCATCTCTAATCCTACCAACCAAAATGCTTGACTAAATTGAGTATGCAGTTACGTTATAGATATTAAAGGGAAGGTAAAACTTGTGAGAAAGCTTACTCAACCCAACCAATAGATGAGGGAAAGGTAAAAGTTTTGAAATGCACGCGAGAGATCTTTAAACAGTTGTTGGATGGGAGGATAAAGAGGAACATCTTACCCATGTGGTGCAAGCCTGGGTGCTAGCTGTGGAGGCATTTTGTCACTGTTAGTCCATGTAAGAAAGTCGTCAATTTTGCTCTGTTTAGCCTCTTTTAGCTGCCTTATAAAGGTGTGCTTCCAACCCCAATTATCTTACCAGCCAACCAAACCCACAAAACCCCAGGACAAGACCCCTTCCCCCCCAAATGTCTTTTCATCTTCCTCTCTCCCCTACCATCGATCACATCCATCACCCCCCAACCAATATTCTTCCCACCTTTCTAAATAAATAAATAAATAAAGCTGATTTTGGTTATATTCTATTTTTAATTTTTGTTTGTTTCTCGATGAATGGTCTCCAGTAAAATAGAAGCAAGATATATGTTTCCAGCAATAACTTCTTACTCCCATCATTTCATTTTAATTGATTTTACATAGAATTGAAAAAATAAATAAATAAATTTAGCCTTTGCCCACTTGATGAGCCTTTTTCAGAGAGTATATTTCGGTTTTAATGATTTTAATTTATTTGATGAATTAAAAAAATTATTTTGTAACCTTAGATCCAGGTATTTCATGATGAACAAAACAAAAATTATTAAATAATCATAATTCTTAAAAAAATTAATTAACTAAATTACCCTTTTAATATAATAGAAAACACCCAAAAAAGACAAAAAGTGAGCCTAGAAAAAAGTGATAGGGGAAGTCAATATAATAATAACGTATTTAGTAGAAATAACAAGAAACATGAGTAAAAGTTAGAAAAAAAAATATTTTAATATTTTTTTGTTTTTAAAAAATGACACTTGAAGTGAAATTAAAAAAAAAAAAAGGTTGAAGTGACATTTAAAGCAGAATAAATGAAGTTGTTTTTAACAATAAGAGTAACAATATTTGTACTATTACAATACTATTGTTTTGTTTCTATGTTATTGGCATTCTCACTTATTAAAATCCTTTAGCAATAGATTTTGCTTACATAGTTGTCTTTGCGAGTGGGTTTTATTCTAATAAAATCATGCCTTGTATCCATCAAAATGTATTTTTTTTAATAAATCATCGATATCCACTAATTATATTAAATTTGATTAAATCTTTCAAATCAGATTATATCTTTAAAAAGCAAAATTTTATCGACATTTTCTCCATTCAAAAAATTTGAAAAAGTGATGACTATTAATGTAAAAATTAATAAATATGTAGAACAACTGTTATTCTCAATAATACAATAATAAGGTTTAATGCTAAAAGATTTAACTCAAATGGTGAGTCCAGTGACTTAATATTTTATTTATACAGAAGTCCTCCGTTTCCAAGCAAAAAATAGAAAATAAGAAAAACCAGAATTAGCAACAGCGTCGTCTTTTCCCTCCTTCCCAACAACAACAATAATCTAAATCTTTTATAAAAAAAAAAAAAAAGTAAATCACAAATAATTCTCGAAAAGTTTTATTACATGTTTGCAGATGCCCCCCTCCTTCAACCACCAAAGTTTGTGGAATTTGTAGTTTTTCTATTGGAACTTAATGGAAATTCTTGCTTATTTCTTCCTTTGACCCCTAAAATTATTATTAGTTTTCTTTTGGATACTTTATGCCCAAAAATATTCTATACTCAGAAAAAATACATTAATAATTTTTGAATCTCCAAACCCTTAGGTTTGGATCCACTTTACTCTTTCTATACAAATATACTTAAAAATAACATACAAGAACCAGAAAAGGCAAAAAAAAAAAAAGGAAAAATGCAATAATAAATAGGGTTGATTTTAAGAAGATAGAAAGCAAGTGGACTTCATCCTTGTAGCTAGTTCAACTGAACCACAAATGGTGGGGATGGAAAATGTCAGGCACTCCACAGGCCTCTCTCTCTCTCTCTCTCTCTCACACACACACACACACTTAATTTGTGGACAGAGTATAACAACAGTGATGTGTGTCAGCTAAGAAAAAGAACAGAAAAAAACAATAGTGATGTGTGAAAAATACTCAGAGGGAACTTCTTATCACTACCTTCAAGTGGTCCTAATAATATCTGTTGCCTTTGCTTTTATCTTTACGATACTATTCCTTACAGGGTTAAGGGAAAAAAACCATACCCCACTAGGGTAATGAATATTTTGATGTCAATGAAGTAAAAACCCTACACCAATTGTACTTCAAAAGTGAAGGAGTTGGCATTGTCAAATAGAAAAAGGAAATCGTATCATCAAGTGGATTTCTTCCATTAATATTTTTCTCATAGAATTTGAACTTAATACCTTTAATAAAGAAAGTAGATGATATCAATTAGGCTCTGATTAAATTATGTTGGAATATTAACTATAGTTGTTTCCTAATAGCTGTGAACAAAAGAAATTTGTTTATAGAAAGGCTGTCTTATTACAGAGAAATTCTTTTTCACCAACTCTCTCCCACCTTTAAACAATATTCATCGTCAAAGATATTCTACAAAAGCACTTTTTGTTGTATATGGAGAGTAAAATAAACCTTAAAAAAGTAACATTGTAGCACATGTTAAAACAATTAATTTGACAAGGGTGACAAAACTAAATAGACTCTCTCATTGCAGCACGCATTATAATCACGAAAAAATAAGAGTTTCGTGACGGATTTAGAGATAAAAATTTTAAAAAAATTCGTCGTAAATACTTTTAGTGACGAAAAAATTTCTATCGCTGATAATGCATCGCAAAAAATTAGCGACGGATATTATTTTCCGTAACTAAATTTAACGACAAAATTTTTTTCGTTGCTAAATTTAGCGATGGATTATGTTTTCGTCACTGAATTTAATGACGGATTTGAAATCCGTCATTAATTAGGGATAGTTTTTATTTTTCGTCGCTAAATTTAATGACGAATTTTTTTTATCGCTAAAATTCGTATTTAATATTTATATTTGTAGAGCCCGACCGCCGTCCGCCAACCTCCGCCCACCACTGCCTCGGCCCCCTACTGCTTACCTGGTTTAAGCGGTTGTCTGAAATGCTCTTAACCATTATGTCCCATTAACTTATCTGATATACTTTTTTTTTATTTTTTTATTTTGTTTCTAACTCTTACTATTAAAAATATAATTTCCTAATCTAACAAAAATACAAAATTATATTTAATAAAAATATAAAATTATATTTAATAGAATTACAAAATTATCTTTAATAAAAACATAAAATTATATTTAAAAAATATAAATATATATTTAATAAAAATCAATACCCTAATTTAATAAAAAAATAAATTACAAATATTATTTTAATAAAAACACAAAATTATATTTAATAAAAATATAAAATTATATTTAACGACGAATTTAGCGACGGATATTATTTTTCGTCGCTAAATTTAGCGACGGATAATGTTTTCGTCGCTAAATTTAACTACAGATTATGTTTTCGTTGCTAAATTTAGCAATGGATTATGTTTTCGTCGCTAAAATTAACGATGGATTTGAAATTCATCGCTAATTAGCAACGGATTTTATTTTTCGTCACTAAATTTAGTAACGAATTTTTTTTCGTCTCCAAATTTAGTGACTGATATTATTTTTCGTCGTTAATTTTAGCGATAGAATTCAGAATTCGTTGCTAAATTTCGCATTTAATATTTTTATTTGTAAAGTCCGTCCGCCCGCCTGCCAGCCGTCGCTCACCACGCCCCGGCCCCCTTGCTGCTTGCCCGCCCATGCTCGCACACCGCCAGCCCTTGCTCGCCTACGCATGCCCAACCTTTGCTGCTTTATTTTTTTCTTTTTGCAAAAAATGTGTTTTTGTCCAGATTCGAATCTCCATTTAAGGGGTTGTCTAGAATGCTCTTACCAATTATGCCACATTAACTTATCTGATATATATATTTTTCATTTCTTTACTTTTTTCTTAACTCTTACCATTAAAAATATAATTCCCTAATTTAACAAAAATACAGAATACAAAATTATATTTAATAGAATTACAAAATTATTTTTTATAAAAACATAAAATTATATTTAAAAAATATAAAATTATATTTAATAAAAATCAATACCCTAATTCAATAAAAATAGAAATTATAAATATTATTTTAATAAAAACACAAAATTATATTTAATAAAAATATAAAATTATATTTAACGACTAATTTAGCGACAAATATTATTTTTCGTCATTAAATTTAGTGATAAATTTTTTTTCGTCACTAAATTTAGGGATGGATTATGTTTTCGTCGCTAAATTTAGCGACAAATTTCGAATCTGTGGCTGAATTAGTGACGGATATGAAATTCGTCGCTAAATTTAGCGATAAAAAATAATTGGTTGTTAATTAGAGACGGATTTCGGTTTTTGTCGCTAAATTCATCGCTAAAGAGCGTCGAATTTTTTTCGTCGCTAAATTTCGTCACTAAAATCGTATTTTTTTGTAGTGAATGCCTATATATTTTATCAGTAACATTTGTGAAATCAAAATATGAACATAATAATTACTGATCATGAGAGTTTTTCTTATGACAAATAGTAATTGTAATTAGAAATCATTAAAAAAACATAAAAGTGTTATATATTATGCATGTACATTACAAAATTAAAACTCTGACAAAACCTTTATTGTCGCTGACCTTTAATGACGGTTTTTTCTACCCTATAGAAAAGCTTTTGATGAAACCGTTGAGAAATATATATATTTTCTGATGGTATAAATTATCCATCGGGAAAAATTTATCGACCGTCAGTAAAAATAGCACAACCATATGTAAAAGCGATGTTCAATTTTGACGATTTTAACGATCAATTTTTTCTCTTTTCTTCAATGATCAATTTTCTCTCTTTCACTTTCTCTCTTGATTTGCGGATCACTTAGAATTCGTAACTCAATTATTAAAAAGACAGAAAAAGAAAAAGAGAGTGTCAAGATTTTGCAAATAAGGAGACAAAAGGCAGAAAGTGTGGCCAAAATCCATGAAGAGAGAGGAGTGAGAGAGGAGGTTGGCCGAAACCGATTGAGAGAGAGAAAGAGGAAGAGAATTGATCAATCAAGATCGAGATCGAGAGAGAGGGAAGAAAATGGTCATTCTTTTAATGCAAATTTATAATTTTATTTAAAAATCAATGCTATTTTAAAATTTTTCTAGTTTTGTGATGGTTTCCAATTTTTCTGCCTTTTGCAATTTTTGGAACTTCATTTTATGTGAACATCATTATCCCTTTCTCCAATGTATTAGCATATAGATAAATTAATATATTCGTTCCCGGTTCTCCCTGCAATTGAGCACTCTCTCTCCCCCCAAAGTATTTCATTCTCTTTCAAAAAAAAAAAAATGAAAATCTGTGCACAAACATAACAAAGAACAGTAAAAACAATAGGAAGTTGGATGAAAGACACAGACAAAGCAAAAGAAAACAAATGGAGGATGGGTTGTGTTTGTTGGTGGGAGAGATGCAAGAGCTGGGGGCCACATCACGGAAGCATTAGCGGGGTAAGGGTAATGGGACGTTGACATGACGATAAAAAGTGTGAGACTTCCCTGATTTCCATTTCTCTGATTCTTTGTCAGTCTTTTCTCTCTCTCTCTCTCTCTCCCCCCGTTCCATTTTGTTGCATAAGGAGAGCGAGGGGGAGGGAGATTTATGTTAAGCTAAAGAATTTTGGAGGGTGATGAGACAAAAAGATGAGTCCATTTTTTTTCTCTTTACCATTGCTTCTGGTTTTCTTTTTCTTATATTAGCGGTTTCTTGCAAGCTGACAGAGAAGACAATTGTTATGATGTAGTCTGCATGTCAGAACACAAACGTCCCTTCGCCTTTCCATACACTCACTCTCTATCCCTTTGGCTTCTTCTACTTCCAAGGGATCTGCTTTAATCCCTTTTTTTTCCCCATTTTCTCGCCCTTTCTCTTAATTAAATTTCTCTTCTTTTTTATTTAAATTTATGATATTTTCTGAAACAAAAATGGTCACACACATATGGAACCATCTTTAAATAAATAAAACATTTTGTAATATGTATATATTTTTTTTCTTTTTTAACTATGTTGCATCCCCTCGTGTATTTATTTATGTGTTTCGTAGATATTGATGTAATTTATGTTGATCATATTCTCGTGTATTTAGTACGATAATAAATTTAATAAACTTAGAGAAAGACCAAGTAAATCCTAATATAATCTTTTAATATTGGAAACAAATAATTTAACCGATTCCTTGAACAAACTAAAACAAATAAAAACCTTGTTAGAACTTGTACTTGGATTTTTAAATCCTTAAAGACCAAAATAAAGAAAATAAATATATAAAAAAATTAAAAAAGTAGAAATAAACATAGTAGAAATTCATTGTGCATTCTTGCGCATCGCCTCGACTTTAATTTGTCACCATGACTGTCTCCCTTTTTTTGTGTAAGTAAATTACTTGCCAAACTAATGATATCTGGGATTCACTCGATTAAATCGGCTTGAGCACTATGGGGCCCTCCATGGGGGTTGGTTTTTCCAAATTCTATTTCTCTATTTCCATGGCTCGAATCTGAAATATATGGTCAAGGGAATATAGTGTCTGATTGCTATGCCCATAGCAGTTTCGTCATGATCGTCTCCCTAATTGCATATGTTCTGGGATTATCGCCATAAGTATGGCCATGGGCTATAATCTCAGGTTCCTTCATTTTGAGCTCAATGTCATGAGCAAATCTTATTTTGAGCACAAGTATCACCATAGTTATTGGTTATTTTTCTGGCGTCGCTTATTTGTTTGACCTCCTTCTTACATATAAATTCAATCTTTAAATCTCTACTTGAGTTCAATTATCCAAATCTTATTTTGTGGCTTTCTTATTCTCAGTCTTTATATTACCAAAAAAAAAAAAAAGAAAATCTATATTCTATTCTTACAAAGATCTGAATGCTACATTTTCCCAACAACTTTAAATGTTTTTCTCCTTTTGGCTCACATAAAGTTCACTTTATGTAGAATTGATGCTGTCCCATGTAGGAAACTAAGTTAGCAAGAGTAGATATAAGGCAATTCTAGAGACTTCGGTAAAGGAGGATATGTGAGAATTAACTTGTGGGCAGATTTGATTCTATGAGCTCTCAAGGCATTAATCAGCCCTGTAAGATCCGAGGAACTGATTCCTTGACCATGTGCCAAGGGTTGGTTGGACTATCTAGCTCCAAGCAAAAATTTTTATGCTTAGACTTGAGTCTACTCGAACTTTAGCCCTACTTTTTTAATATTCAGGATTAAAACTTACTTGAAAACATTTGTTACGGCAAAAAAAAATGCACTTTTGTGCTGCAAGATAGCGATGAAAAATATATGAAAAAAATGCTGCATAGCATTCGTGACAAAACACAATTGTGTTGCAACAGCACGCGTTGCTAATATTATGCAACGAAAAAATTGAAATGCATTGCAGAACTTTGTCACAACAAGGCAGATGATACGCTAAGTTTTGTAACGGATAATTCGTTGCAAGAAACGTGGGAAGATTAAGCAAAGATGAATTTTGGAGAAGAATTTGTGACACAATTTGCGACGCAAAAAAGACATGTGTAGCTTGTCGCAAGTCGCGTTGTAGAGCGTTCGACACCATTTATAATGTAGAAATGCATCACAAAAGCAAGACATGCTAGTTCTCGCATGTCATGTCGCTTTCTTCTGTGACGCATATTGTGTCAAAAATTATGTTATAATTATCTTTTAATTTATTTATTCCATGGCGTAAGAAAAGGGGTTGCAAAGAATATATTAATCAATTATGTTTTATTAATTTATCGTGAATTTTTAATAAATTTTTAACAGATTAAATTCCTTCTAAAAAATATTGAAATACCAAAATATATTTCAATTATGAAAATATATCATATAATATATGCATAAAATACCCGTAGAATAAAATTAAAATTATATTGAGAAAGAAAAAATGCATAAAAATTACTACCATGTTTAGCCGGCCCAATTGTCTCCAAAAATCAGGGGTGGTAGGGAGAGGAGAGTCAGGGTCACGCTCACGCTAGAGGACCTAGGCCAATGTTTCCAGGGGCGCCGAGGTCGGGGCACACCCATATGATTGAACAGAAAATGTAGTTCGCAAGTCAACTTTTGAACTTGACATTTCAATTAGACATTTTCCCGCAAAAGTTCCTTGTTTCCTGGGTTAACTGATTTGACCATTGGGAGGGGCTTGCAGCAGAAAAGAAAATAACTCTTTTTTTTTATTATATTTATTTTATTATATCGATCGATATTTAAAATTATATTTTAATTAAATTAATTTAGATATTTTTTTAACTATTCTTAATATAATTTTTTTAATTTTTAATTTTTAAATTTAAATTTTAATTAAAAGATATAATATATTTATTCACTAAATGATTGTCTGATCATATTGAGCGCCTCTTTCTTCTCTGTGTTATCGTGACTTGACACTCCCCTACCAAAAATCCGACTCTTGAACTTTTCTTAGCCAAATTTTTCCTAGACCAATTCTCCAAATGCCTTGGCCCAAAGTTCATGTTGTGATCAACCGCTGTATCAGAAACTCCACATAGCTCCTCTAAAAATAAACAAAAAAAATATATATATGTGAGATTTAATTTATAATGAAAATGCCAAAACCAATAATATAAAAAACTGATATTCATACCTTCTACTCGAGATGCATGTGGGTGCATTATGTTATTCTTTTAATAACCAATGTGAAAAGTCTCGAGGTAAGCAGATGGGCTCCTATCTTCTTAGCTTGCAGCATGATAAACAAATTTTTGTAAATAAATATAAATAAATATTAAATTAATTTAAACTAAATATTAAATGGTTAAAAACAGTTACGAAAGATTTTCAGTGGAACTCGATGTCTTTGTACCCCTACAAGCTACCCTCTCTTTTTTCCTATGCCTCTCAGATTTTTTAAGGAATTGTGATGATTTTTGGCTCTCAATCAGTTGGTCTCGGCCTTTAACAGAGAGGAATGACGTTTTCTCCGTCCTTTCCTAGCTTTGCTCGTGGCTTTAGGCATAAAGCACCAACTTTGATTTTGAAGTTGTCACGAAGCTTCTTTTAAAGTCTCACTTGTACCGTAAATGGATACTCGATTAGTAAAATGAAAATCATAAATTTTTTAATTAAATTTTAAATTTAAAATTTAAAAATAAAAAAAATTATGATGTGAGAGTAACTCTTTAAATAAATTTTTTTAGACACTTAATTTGAATTAATTAAAATATAACTTTGAATATTAGTGATAGAAAAAAAAAATCCACCTAAACATCGCTTATAATTAAATAAACATAATAAAGTGATTAATATTAAGAAAGATAATTTAGTGAGGAAAAAATATATATTTATACTTGCCTCAATTTGAGTTCACATCACATTCCTTTGATTGCCAATTAGCACGACCTCAATTATTTAATCGTCCTTTCTAGTTGGACCGTACAATATCAATTTGAGTTTTAAATCCAAGGATTTAATATTTTTACTTACTAAATTAACTATTTTTTTTTTTTGCTTGCAACATCAATTTGCAACAAAAAAGGCCTTTTTTTTCTTATTTTTTTATAGGTCAATTATTAAACCACAAGTAGGAACCCCTTTATTTCTAGTTTGGATGAGATGCAATGATTTAATGATTGCATGGCTTAGACGGCAATCCATGGTTGATTGTCTCCACTATAATGCAAAGGAGATTTGGGAGACATTAAATCAAAGGTTCTCGCAATCGAATGAGATATTAAATCAAAGGTTCTTGCCATCAGATGAGGCTTTGGTGCAAAGAAACAACACTGTTGATGCCTAATGCAGTAAGATTGATGGAATCTTAGGAAAATTGAGAAACTGATGTCCCCTTCCATATTGTAACTATGGCAATTGTATATTTGGTTGCTAGCAACTTTTTCTAATTTTTTTTTTAACTATATTGACCGATATTCCGAGACATATTATAACTAATCCGATTTGAATGTTTATCGAGCTCATTTTAGTGAGACAACTCTCTTAACATAATCTTTTTTATTCCCAAATTTTGAATTTAAAATTTGATTAAGAGATCTAACATGTTTACTCAAATCTGTTAGTGCTAGCAACAATTTGTTGAGATGCAAAGGAAACATCAAATCTTTAAATTCCCAAATGGGCTTAAATGAAAACTTCTGCCATTTACATGCTCAAATCTTATACAACCCGTTCCATCACTTTATAAAGCATAAAGTATGATTTTAAGGAAAGAAAATCAATGAGCAATGCAAGTTCAATCACTTAACTTCAATGAAACTGGTGCTATGACTATCGAGAAAGGACAAGGGAAGATAGTTTTTGGTGCTCTATTACTTCTCCCAGTTGTTTTAATTGTTTTTACATGACGATTTCCAATTTAAGTACTTTGCATCATAATCTTTGATTATCAACAACCCGATAGATGGCATTGTATACTGAAGGTGGCTATGCCCATAACGGCATTTTGAATTTAATTTCAAAATTTAAAATGAAAGAGAGGTTAGGGGGAACAGTTAAGGGAAGTTAACCATCCCCCTTCCTTCATCTTTGATTCTTCCCGAATGAAAAAAGTGAAAAAAAAAAAGAGTCAAAACGTCTCCATTTTTTATATACATGATTTGAGAGTTTAGGCATGGAAACACTCAAATTTGGAGTGGAGTGTCATGAAGAACACAGTATTAGTTTAATTTGTGATCAATACTTCAATTGGTCTGAAAAATTTGAGAAAAAATCGATCATGATTTGAGATACAAATTTTTAATTCCTCATTATAAGCCCAATATATATAGTGTCATTGCCTCTAATTTGAAACTATTTAACAGTTGTTTACTTTTCAAATATTTTGGTTGCTCACTGAAAGCTTACTTCAGTTAGTCCTTAAACCTATATCTGAGAAGTAGAGCCCCCTTCTCAATGGAAATCTTCAAAGAGGGTCGATATCAAATTACCTTACATGCTAACGGATCCGGCAATTTAGGCCTTCATGAGCTATATAACCAAACATGGTCGATAAACATGGCATGGTTGATCAAACCACCATATATGAGATGTTCGTGGCCATCCATGAGCTTAAGAATTTTGAAGAGAATGCAGAAGCAATGGTCAATTAAACTACAAATCAATTGAATCAAAATCCACTCAACAAATTAACTTTATTGACTTAATTGATCAAACAAAATTCATCTAGACAAGAAATAATTGAGATTAAGAATGAGGTAATGAATTGATTGTAAAGCTTGGATCGATCGATTAATCAGATCGACATAAGCTTTGATACCATAATAGAAGGTTCGCTGATGCAGCAAAAAGTGGGATTTGATCCATTTAAACCCTAAGACCTACTAATGGAATCCAACATTAATGAGATGAAATCAAATTAGGGTTGATAGAAATTCAAAATTGTGTTAATCAATGTCTGAATGAATACTTACAATGAGAGAATAAGATACTTAAACAGCCCTAGGTTAGCGTAGGGAACAAGAAAAGAAAATCCTAAACAAGTCTTCTAAAATAGGAAACTAATACAGTCCTTAAAAGATCTTGTAATAGTTTTATAAACCATAGAGACGAAAAAATAAAAAAAAAATGTAAAGATTGGAAAATTAGAAAGAAATATAATAAAGATTCATTAACTTGTTGCAAATTGTCATAGTGGTCTCCCTAATTGCCCATGTTCTTGGATCACGCCATGAGTTACAGTCATGGTGGTAAACTACAACCATGGTTTCTATCACGATACCACTCGTGACTATGATTTACGCGTCATGCATTCTACAATTATGACTCTGGTGGTACGGTCTTTGGTCACTTTTTTCTTTCGGTTACTTGTCTAATCTTCGTTTACACCATAAATATTGCATCTAAACTTCCCTTTAGGCTCAAATATTTGACTTTCAATTTCCATCACTCCCTGTTTTACATCATTTGCAAAACCAAGATTTAGAAGATTAAGATGAGAGAGAGAGAGAGTAAATAATCAATGAATCAATGTAGATTAGTTCAGTGGAAAGAGTGCTGAATCCCTTAATCATACGTGGGCTCAACTCATCATAAGAACGAAAAAAATTACATTGGAAGACTTCTTCCAAAAAAGATTCGATAACAAATCAATTTAGATTAATCAAGATAAAACTCTAAATACTGAATGTTAGGGATTAAAAAATAAAATAAAACAAGGAAGTAAACACATTAGCACCACACCTAGCTTCTGTGCTTTTAATTTTCCATTAAAAGCCTCTTGGTCTAATAGCATCTGCTCCCACTTCCCTCAAACGTGAGATTCGAATTGAATCCAACCTAGACAAGTGCTCCCCACGGGGGTGGTAATTAGTAATGTTCTTCTATGAAGCAGGTGCAAAAATTTCTAACTTTTTAAGTCGTTTATTTTCTCAAATACATGTTATTGTAATTATTATTTCTGTCAAATAAATGATCTATACACAAATTTAAGAATGCGCCCTTGATTTGTTTTTTTTAAAAATTAATACGTATAATAAATTTAAAAATATTTTATTAATATTTCAGTAAATATGGTTAAGAATCCTAATAATACTATTAAAGTCTTAAAAGATATATAAAAGTTTTATAAATTTTTCTTTGACTATGTTCATTTTATATATTATGCCTGTCTTTTATAAATATAAATTTCTGCTTGCCAGGTTAACAATCCTAATTCGTGTAGGAAATATGTGACCCCAAATATGTAAAAATTGGTCTCCCAATTCGTGGCATGTCGCCCCAGAGCCCACACAAGGCCCAGGTTGGAGTTTCAGAGGACAAAACGTTTGAAGGAGAGCACGCGCGAGTTGGAGAGAGTCGGGGTGGAGACAGTAACTTGGTAGGAGGAAGGACAGAAGCAACATTAATTGCCCATGTTGACGCTGAAGGTCGTCACGCTGTGTCGGATATTCGAGCACCGCACGTATCGCAGACGCACGCAACACAGTGGCAGCAGCAGCAGCAGCAGCGACAGCAACAGATACAGCAAAAATCCCCGCCACGCCACCACCAAGTAATTCCGTGTTCCCAAACTCCAACAATCCTCCCTCTCTCTCTCTCTCTCTCTCTCTCTACCATTTGGTCATCACGCGCCACCAAGAGGTGGTGAGAGAAAGACTCAGGTGGGGCCTACGAGTATGTGCTGGGAGTGTGCAGAGGATGAGTACGGAAATTCGTGCGAGTACCAGACGAAACGATGGCAGAGTCCTATGCATATAATGCATTTGAATTGAGCGAAGCGCGTGGTGTATCCGCACGTCACTCACTCCCGTCTCCTTGCTCAGTCCTCTCAGATACTCTTCACTCCACGCGGCATCCCCATTTTCTTGTTCTCTCCTTTTACTAAAAAATAATGCTAATAAATTCATCAAGATGCAGCATCTAATCATATGTTGCCACGTACACATAAAAGATTTTTTTCTCATTTTGATATAAATTTTTATTGCAGAACATTGTAAATTCATAATAGGTCGTAATAAGAAATATTGATAAATACTAAAACATGGGTAAAATCTTAATTACCATGTTAAAAACATGAATCTTCATGATTTACAAAATTATTAATCATAATTAGAATTATTACATAATTATTTTAACTGCAAAAATTTGACTGCTACGACATATAAAATTATTAAATTTTCTTAACATAACGTTATTATAAACAGTCAAATTTTCATAATAAAAAAATAATATTAAAAGTAAAAATTATTTTATTTTTAATAATAAAATTAGATTTGAAAATAAATCTTGACACGATCGAAGAAAATTTCAAAAATAATAATTATGGGATTATCGTGAATTTTAAAAATTTTTCAATACTAATATTTTTTCATTTTGGAAATGTTTTTGAAATATTTAAACGTATCCAATTAATTAATATTTATATAAAAATTTTTATATTTTTATATTTATATATTTTTTTCATATTTAATTAATTATTTGTTTATTTAATTAGAATTTTTATTTTTATTGTTATTTATTTTATGATTAATAATTATATATTTTATCATTTTAAATTTTTATTATAAAAGATTATTATTTTATTATTTTTATAAAATAACTAATATTTATATAAAAATCTATATATTTTTATGTTTAGATATTTGTTTTACGATTTCTTTTATTTTGACAAAATATTCTTTTATATTAACTCGAATCCGTTTTTCTTTCTTTTTTCCGTGTAACCTACTCCCTGAAGTGGGGAATTTTTTTGGTCGACTTTAAGAAAAACATAAAAAATAATAAAAAATTATAAAGGAGTAACCGGATACAGCCGGTGAAGCTGACCTAAGGTGAGCAAGGGAGTGCGTTTTGGGTTAATTGGTGATTTTAGGGAGAGAAATTTATCAGCTCTAGAGAGGGGAAAGTAAAGCGAAGGAAGAGCCGGAAGATTTAGGAGAAAGAGGATTGGCCTTTTTTTTTTTTCTTTGCAGATAGATTGATGGCCATACTCTCTCCTCTTATCTTGTGATCTTCTCTTGTTTAAATTCATAAAAAATATTCTCTCTCTCTCTCTATCATTTTAAGTGTAAAATTTCGAGAGAGAGAGAGAGAGAGAGTGAGTTAAGGTTAAGCAGTAGGAATGGAATTCCAAGATCAGGACCACGAAGACCAAGAGGAGGAAGAAGAAGAGGAAGAAGAGGAAGACGAGGAACAACAACACATAGATCGCCAAACAGGCGCCTACGGCTCTCTCCAATCCTCAAAACTCAAATTGTCATCTCTCACCACCACTAGCACCGACCCACTAGCTGCTTCGCCCTCAGCCTCCTCAATCTATCCAATCAAGCCGCGCTATAGAGAGTGCTTAAAAAACCACGCCGTTGGCATTGGCGGGCATGCCGTTGACGGTTGTGGTGAGTTCATGCCAGCGGGCCCTGATGGCTCCTTGGATGCTCTCAAATGCGCTGCTTGCAACTGTCACCGTAACTTCCACCGGAAAGATTCCGATCCGGTTACGGCACACCACCACAACCACCAACAGCATCACCACCTCCACCTTCTGCAGCAGCAGCTATCATCGTCCTTTTACCGTGCTCCGCATCCGACGGGATACCTTCACATGGCAGCGGGGTCTACGGCGGCCGCACAACAGCATATTCCACAGATGCCGTTGGCGCTGCCGTCAAGTTCGGGAGGAGGCGCGGCCCACATCAGCAGGGAGGAGGGTGACATTATGGAGAATATAATTGCTGGTGGGGGAATGGTGACGGGGAAGAAGAGATTTCGGACAAAGTTTACACAGGAACAGAGGGAGAGGATGCTGGGATTGGCGGAGAGGTTGGGGTGGAGGATGCAGAGGCAGGATGATGAAGTGGTGCAGAGGTTTTGTGAAGAAAATGGGGTGAAGAGGCATGTGCTTAAGGTTTGGATGCATAACAACAAGCACACTCTTGGTAAGAAACCCTAGCTATAGTTACCTAATTTTCTTTCCACTTTGAGGGGACATTGTCTGTTGCGTTGTGGGGTTAGTAATTAATATTAGTGATTAGTACAAGGAATAGCCTTGTCAAGATCAATTTATCTCTCTCTCTCTCTCTCTCTCTCTCTCTCTCTCTATTATTAGCTAGCTAGAATTATGAAGAAAAACATTGCTTTGTCCTTTTTTCTCGTAGTTTTTAGGACGAAAATGAAGATGATCTTTGGGGGTTTATTTTGCTTTTTTTTTTGTGATTGTAACTATTTTCTCTCTCTTTCTTTCATGGGTTTTAGATTTTTTTTTTTAAAATATTTTTTTTTTAGAATGTGTGTCGTGTTTATGGAAATGTCGCATTATGTTCTTAGTTTAAGCTGCATACTATGTTGTGTTGTGTGAATGAAAGGTTTCTTGTAACAGCCAGGCGAGATCTCCTCTCTTTAGATTATCTAGGTGAAGTAAATTCATTTTGAAACCGAAGGTTATACAATATAATCTTTTTAATTTTTTGACCTTTGATTTGTTTTATAGCTGGAGGTTTTTTTTTTTTTTCCTCCTCATCATCATCTGTTTTCTCTCTTCGTAGACATCATCTTATGGTATGGTTTTCCAACGCGTCATTCAATTCAAAGTTATTTTCCTCGTCTTGTGTCGAGCAAGGGCCATGGTTGTGAATGATAGAGCATGGAGATTTTAAGAACCTGTGCCTGTTGGTTGTACTAGTAGAGAGAGAGAGATTCTACACGTTGAGAATCATCTATGTTCCAAGCAATATAATGAAATGCACTTTTTTGTCTCTGCATTTTATTATTCATTTCAACACGGTTCCCACCTCTCCTCCATCTTTTCCCCCCCCCTCTCTCTCTCTCTCTCTCTCTCTCTCTCATGTGGGGTTTAACAGCTTTTTTGTTATTTGTTTCTTCTACTCTCTTTCATCTTTCATCTTTTCCTTTTTAACACACCCCTACCCTTTCTTGGTAGAACTTGTGTGTGTTACAAAGTAGCTTTAAATGCCAAACACAAGCAAAGCTTTGGGTTGATGACATCCTTCCTTACCCTCCCCTCACTTACACCTCTGCTGCCTGTAATTTTGCTCAGTCTTTTGCCCCTTTCTTGCATTTGGCATTTACTTTTGCCGGTCACCACTCCACGGTCCACACTATTCTTTATTATTTTTTTATTTATTTTCTGTAAGAACTACTTTTTTATAATGATTGATTTTGGAGATTAATTAACATACATGTATATATTTGCAAATAAATATACTGTTTTTTATCAATTCTATGCAAACTGTTTGGATTGACCTCTGATAAAAAGAGGACATGAACAGAAGAACCCCAGATGTTTGATTGTTGTGCTTGTGGCTGTGGCACATTGGGAAGGGAAAAGAGCTTGAAACTAAGTTGGGTTTCATGTTTCTTGTTATGTTTCTTCTTTTCCTACATATAAAATTTAAATAATTGCACATATAATATATACTATAATATGTAGATATAGGTTTCTTGGGAAAGAAAATGCTATTATTTTATTTTTTTATTAAGCTTGTCTTCATGGAACTCAAATCAAAACCAATAGATCGGAAAGATTGGATTCACCTGTGTTTTTTGTTTTTTTTTTTCTTTTGTTTTTATTGCTCTGAGCAAAGGGAAACATGTGGGCACTATGGGAGAAACATAAGATATTTAATCACACACTCTTACACTAGAATGGGAATGCAGCTTTTTCCCTGTGCTTCTTTAACAGGACTATCCATCTCTATGTATTTTCAGCTGTCTAGAAATTGCATGGAACCCACTTAAGATTCAAGGTTCTTGTTATAAGAATTATTTTTATGTTTCTTTTAAACACAAATTTTTGCTTCGACTATTGAAATCTCGATTCTACCTGTATAATCACAATTCTAATGCAGAAGTTTAATCGAAATTAATTACATATAGGTGTCGCTTGTGAGATGGATTACATTTATTTATTTATTTTTTGTTTTCACCGATCGGTATCTGAGTTTTATCTGATTAATCGGTTTCAAACACTGTGGGGCCCATTGAAAGATTGGCTCCCCCAAATCCTTTTTCTCCGTTCTAAGAAAGTAGAGTGTCGAATTACTCAATCCAAAGAGTTTGGTAGATGGATTGCAGTTATTAGTGTGCAACTAGCGTGTTAATTAAGGTAATTATTGACATATAGCTTCTTCTTCAGGATCAGACAGGATAAGAGAATGAAAATATGCATTTTGGACTACTTGGGTGGTTCCATAAATGGAGGTTAATGTCTCAAGTTTTAATGGCAGATAACAAGAGAGAGAGATGGTTACTTTCTCTTGTTGGTTTCCTGCATTTGGCTTCAAGGTTACTCTTCTTCATACCACTATTGGCAGATATTATGCTGATTTTAGGGAAACCCCACTGCAAACCATTTCAGTTAAAGCTGCATGATATGGTCAAAGGTGTGGTTAGCAAAATTTGGTACAGTTGCTGTGCCTTGTCTTTCTTCATCACTTTTCCTTAATTGCTTGATTTAAGCCCTCAAAAGTGGCACTTATGGTAGTTCAAATTGATTTTATTGGAACTTAAAAATTTCTTATCAATTTTGAAATTTTATTAACAGTAGCAATTGACGAGAGAAAATTTGAAGATGATAATTGAGAGAATTACGGCATGGCACTGTGATTGTCATGCTCGATAAGAAATAATATTGTATACATCAAATGATTCTTGGACTAAAAAAATCAATTCATGTAAATATATTTTTGATTTTTGTTTGTTTTAATTTATAATATGAATTGATTTAATTTGATTATGATTTCATGAATCAATCAAAATAACAAAATATTAGATGCACCAAAATGAGTTAAACGCAAAATAAAACAAATCTTATTTGAGAATTCATCTTATTATGTTTTAAATATTTTCTTTTGTTTGAAATTGATAAGTATTTTGATGAGTTTAAAATTACTTGAATTTGAAAATTTTTATTTTTTTATATATATTATTTGATAAAATTCGGTTCATTTGATCATTAACTTATTTAATTTTGTCATATTTATTCTACATGTATGCGTATATGGAAACGTGAAAATTAAGTCTTCGAAATTTTTCAGATTGTTTCTCGACGTATAGGTTTTCAAAATACATGACTGTGAACCCTTGAACAAAACGCACGATTGGAATGGTAATCACGAAATCGAATCATCATCATTGTGTCACGACGTCTCAATCCATAATTCGATGAACTCAATAATGAAGAAAATTTTCTACTCGAAATTTTCTTGAAAATCTCGATTAATTTCTCACTTGGCAACTTTCAATTGCCTTGCTTCTCTCTCACAATCTATAGAGAATAAGAGTTTCTTCAAACTCTAAATTTTTCTCAAAATGATATCTAATGTACAAAGAGAGGAAGAGAGTTTTTTTGGGAAAATGGGGATAATGAGTAACCATCTATTGTCCCATAATTCACATTTTAAATTTAAATTTTAACTTCAGGTAAAATGCCGCTACGTGGGCACATTAACTAACATTTTTCACTTGCACACAAAAACATTTTACATCTATCATAAAATCATAACTCATGCAAATTTTCACATCACCTTATTGGATTTTCATATAAGATTTGACGTTGTGCGACCGACGAGTACATTTACAAGCAAAGACTTCTCGATACATTTGTTAGGATAATTGAAAAGCAACCATTAGTACAAAAGAAATTCGTTGTATCCCAAACTCAACGCATTACATCTATCAAGTCATTTTCCTCATCCAAAGTGATCCCCAAATCATTGTCGATTGTGTATTCAATATTATATTTCAATCCCAACATGGATAAATGTAACAGATTGACCGGTGAATACAACATAACAATATAATATCGATTGGTCTTTATTTTCCCTATTAGAAACTATCTATCTCAATTCAGTTGATTTTCTAGACCTGTCCCGTAGACCTCATTATCTTCCAGATCATTGATAAGCATACTAAAATAGTATACACTGAACCAAAACTTCAAGAAACAATCAAAAGTAATAAGAGTACTGTGGACACATCTAATGAGTCTCAGATCTCACACAATGGGCATGAGTATTTTTTATTAAATATAATTTTGTATTTTTATTAAATATAATTTTATATTTTTATTAAATATAATTTTGTGTTTTTATTAAATATAATTTTGTATTTTGTATTTTTATTAAATTAGGATGTTGGTTTTTTATTAAATAAAATTTTGTATTTTTATTGAATATAATTTTATATTTTATTAAATTAGGGTATTGTGTTTTAAATATTGAGAGTGAGATAGAAAGTAAAGAAGTAAAAAAAAAAGAAATAATACATGAGTCATTGTAGCACAGTGATTGAAATAACTCAAAATATGCTTAAGAATCTAGATCCTAATCCGGGTGAGAGCATTTTTTTTTAACAAAAAAAGCAAGGGCGCGGGTGTGGGCAACAGCTTGTGCGCATGCGCGGGCGGGTTTGGAAAGCGACCTGTGTGCGGGCAGGTGAAGGCAGGGGCGTGCAGGCGTGTGCACTCTCGTTTGGGCACACGGCTTTCAGCGACGGATTAGCAACTAAAATTTTTAGTGATAAAAAATTTTCATCGCTAATCTGTCGCTAAAAATCGTATAACATTTTCAAATTACCAACGGATTAACGACATAAATGTTTAACAATGAAAAATTTCCATCGCTAATCCATTGCTAAACTTTTCTACGGAAATATTTTCGTCGCTAAATTTAATAAGGATACTTTCAGTAATAGAATTTTCATCGCTAAAAATTTCAGCGACGGAATCCGTCGCTGATATCCCTTTTTCTAATAGTGAGTATTCTTTCACACTCTCATTAAATATATATAAAATGCAACTTGTAATTGAAGTGGATTAAATACTTGCCTTTTGGATCAATAATAAGATGGTTCAACCCTTGGTCACAGAATTCGTATAAACAAGTGCCGAATTGTAGGCTAATTTGTGAATTTTAGAGTACAGTTTGGATTTATGACTAATTCGCAAATTAAAAATTAAAAATTCATGAATTACAAATTTTAAATTCGTGAATTGTATTCATTTTAGTTTGCAAATTTGAAGTTGTCAGATCATGTATTTAATGGTATAGAATTCACAATTTGTAGGGATGTAATTTATGAATCAAACTTGTTTACTCAAAATTACAAAGTTGTCAACTTGTTTTGTTTGTAATAAACCATAAAATAAAGGGTTAGTAAATTTATAATTTATAATTACACATTAAAAAAATAAAGGGTTAGTAAATTTATAATTTATAATTACACATTAAAAAAATCAAAAAATAATTAAGAAAGAGAGTGACTTTGGTTGCTGGTTGTTCTGGGGCTTTCTCATCCTCATCTCCACTCAAACACTCTCCAGAATCTCTACTCCACCAAATTTCTCAAGTCAAGACTCCAAATTTTATAAATCTTCACAAATCTCCACCAAGTTATAAGATCGTCATCTTCACCCAAGTGATAAAATCAGCAATCTTTTATGCAGCCAATTACAACCTCCCAAAGGTAATTTATATAGATTAATTTTTGTATTTTTTTTAAAATTTTTATGAAAATCATCAAATTTATTTTGTTTATCAGTTGTCAATTTTAACTTTCAACTACTATAAATATTTTTGTTGGGATTTTCTCTTTGTAGAAAACTTTTTCCTCATAACTTCTTCTCTTTATTAATATTGCTCTGTTTATTAAACTTTATTTTTGAATACTTTTTAGGTGAAAAAACATAACAATCAGTCTGAACAGATATTTTGGAATGAAGGTTCTCTTTCTGATAATATTTTGGACTATGATGTACTTACATCTACTCATCCGCGAAAATATGTGACTATAATTGGAGAAAAGAAGGAAAATAAATGGGTAAGCAATTTTGGGTGCAAAGGTGATCCTTTTGTCCGGACATATTCATGTATGCAATTTTGTGAAGGTTTCAAAGAGCTGGATTTTTGTTTTTGCCATTAACAAAGTGACTGTTTTTTGTCTACCAGGAAATGTGTTCTTGAGTATACACATACTCTTTTTTACCTTTTTTTTTTTTTTTAGAAATACTCTGTACACTGAGAATTTGGCATTTAACTGTAATTTGAGTTTTGGAAGGTAAATGTGTTAGCAATTTGGTTTGACTAGTTTTGAAAGTTAATGAAATGTACTACAGTCTAGTGTTCTATTAATGTAATGCATTACCGTTTGGTGTTCTATTAATAAAATATTCTATAGTTTAGTATTTAATTATTGAAATATGAATATGTTATATTTTTATTTTTTTTTTTATTTATAAATGCTCTCCGGACACTTTGAAAGATTGTATACCTTTACGAATCCCGCTTTCGCATTCTTGCTCCCGCTCTCGTTCTCGCTTTCCGCTCCGGCCTTGATGACTTTGGCTTCTACCAATTGAAATCACAGCACATAACATGTATAAAAGAAAGATTATTTTTATATATACTTATTTCACTCAAATACAGTATTCTCTCAAGTTCTAATTTCTTACCAAATGTGGGTGAAATGCAATTCTAATCAAAGTAGTTTAGTTTTTTACTTTTGGGATTGGTAACGGGATGGTGTAAGGATGGTGTGAGTAATTCAATTGAAAATCCAATACCATACAACATTTCTTGAAAGTATAGAGTAATTTTTAATCTCCCATTTTTACTCAAAAGCAATATTCTTTGACTCAGAAACAAGACGTGGAGAATGCAACTTTAGGATTGGCAACAGTGCAATACAACAAATTTAATTAAAAACGTGGTACTATTCTTTATGAGTAGATATTACATTCAAATGCAATATTCTTCTAACAACATTCATTAGAGAAGCAGAAGAAATTGATGAGACTTTTCGTGTTTCTGTTTCATCAAACACAGTTTTAGAGAGAAGGGTACTATAGGGGCAGTGATGGAGAAACCCATTAAAGCTAGAGTCCCTAGGAGGCGAAGAATGAAGAGAATCACAAGCCAGAATTTAGGGCTTGTTAAGGTGGAAAATGTGAAGAAATTGGGCTTCTCTTTGTCAGATTTATTGGGTGAGAGTAAAGGGGATCGGAAAGAAGTTGATAAAAGAGTTTATTATCTGTGATAGGACTGAAATTTTGATACCTTCTTTGCAGTACTTTTGGCTTTCGCCATCAAATCTTTGCTATTTTCTTAATCCACACTTCTTTGAGAGAGAGAGAGAGAGAGAGAGAGTATATATTGTATTGGAGGTGTGTTACGATTCTACAGATTCCGACTCCTTGTTGACTTGAACGGTTGCCGTCGAAAAGATGTGAGACCTGCAAAAACCGTCGGAAGATGCTCCGGCGGGGGAAATTCTGATACTCAAGTCAGAAAGAGTAATTTTTGAATATAAAAGAAATAGACTGAGAGTTCAAGGAGGGAAAGGTTCGCTACGATTGAGTGCCCAATGTGTAAGGTTAAAGGAACGTACCTGATTTGGAAGGTTTTAAGATATCTTATACCCGTGAGAATCATACGTATTGGGGTGCTTCAATCCTACTTTCCTTATCGAATCAATTCGGAAATCTCGAGAGTTCAATATTCCGAATTAATCGTGATCTTAATCGTATGGGAACTTTCGATTCCTAGGAAGATCCTTTCTTTAACTGAAGATCCTAAAGATGCCGTTCTTAGGCAGGAAAACTAAAGTCGTAGGGTGTTTTGATCTTCCTTTAGAATTGTTAGAGCCACTGGCTATTGATTGGTCGTTTGGCCGATGAAGGGTTTTCGAGATTCGTTCGTTCGATGGACTAGTAATTATATGCCCGATCGAGGAAGTTACTCTCATTCGGTATGCAAGGCGACTGAGACCTTATCGTTTGGGAGATTTAGACGACTAAGATCTTTCGATAAATTGTCATAGAGAACATTAGATATCGGACGATGGTTGTCCTCTGTGGGCCTCCTACGTGGACCCTATTGGCTCTGACCCTTTCGAATTGGGTCCAGGGTTATACTCCATCATTTGTCCCCAACTTATGGCCTTCTTGATAAAGAGGCACATGAGTAAAGACCTTTTAGGGTGAGGCATGCTTAATACGTTATAGGAGCATAGGGGTGATAGGTTCGTCCTAATCCATTCCACCCTCTTGTCACGAACGTGGGTGTGTCTCATCGGAAGTGACCCTTTCATGGGGAATTGAAGAAAATTAATTTCTCCATTTATGACGGGTTATTCTCGATGATTCGTTTCACCTATCTTGAGCCAATTAAGACCTATTTCTCCACTGCTATAAATAGCTACGATGTGTACCCGTTCCTTTTCACGGAGAGTTGAGGTCTTTTTTCCTCTTTGGGGGTTCCGCTGAGAGTGGTTCCTTTTCGAAAGTTGTTTTGTGAGACATTTTGGTATATAGAGTTCTATGGCTCGAGTAACTTCTGCTGGAATGAGATCTCATTAGAGAGAGGAACCACCGAAATGAGATCTCATTATGTCGGCCATTATTCGGTTGGTATGGTGAGATCGTCCATCGCCGGTGGAGGCGTGTCTTGTACCGCCTTGGGTGATCTGTCCAGATTCTCCTCCATCATCCAATTATGGTGGGGATGTCTCTTGTACCATTTTCAATCGGTAGGCAAGGTTCGAGTCATTTGGGGGTGGCAAATCTGAGCTCGTCTTCTCTTGTCCCTAGCACTACATTGAAATTATTATTTTTGTACTCTCCAGCATAGGGATTGAGGTATTTGTATCTTTGAGTGACCCTGTTATGCACTTCTTGGTGTAGTCAGTCTGACTCAGAGACTTGTATGCATACTCATGTAACCGAATGTACCTCTTGTATAAGGATAAATAAAAGGTTATGCTTTACTTACTTGAGTCTTGTCTCTCTTTTGATCTCTTGTCTGGTTATGTGCTTTTCTTCAACTCTCGTCAGAGTAGATCTGCTTGGCTTTAGGCTCCACATTGAGACACTTAGTATTACCGGCTTTTCGATCCGCCAAACGTTCGGTATTTAGGTTTGAGGGTCACACCCATTTGTTCGGGGAGTTCCATCTCTTATTAATAATACGTTCGACCGATAAAAACTGGGCGACTTAGGGCCATCGTACAATAGGAAACTTTTAGATGGATGGACCGTGTCCATCTGTTCGGGGAGTTCCATCCTTTATTGACGACACGATCGAACGATAGGATCTGGACGATTTAGACCCGTCGTACGATAAGAAACTTTTAGATAGAGGGGCCGTGTCCACCCGTTCGGAGAGTTCCATCCCTTATTGATGACATGTTTGAATGATAGGATCTGGACGATTTAAACCCGTCGTACGATAGGAAACTTTTAGATAAAGGAGCCGTGATTACCTGTTCAGGGAGTTCCATCCCTTATTGACGACATGTTCGAACGATAGGATCTGGGTGATTTAGGCCCATCGTACGATAGGAAACTTTTAGATAGAGAGGTCGTGTCCACCCATTCGGGGAGTTTTACCCTTATTGACAACACGTTCGAATGATAGGATATGGGTAACTAAGGCCCGCCATATGATAAGAAACTTTTAGATAGAGAAGTTGTGTCCACCTGTTCGGGAAGTTCCATCCGTTATTGATGACACATTCGAATGATAGGATCTTTCGATTGAGGGGCAAAAATCATTGGGTTCTTAATGAGCTGGCTCCTTTAGCTGCAGATAGTTCCCAAGTTTACTGATAGTATATGTGCAGATTTTCTAATTTCCAAGTCCTAGATACTGCTGATCCTTCTAGATTGTCGAGACGATAAGTTCTCGGTTAAACTACGGAACGCACTCGATATGGGCCTTCCTAGTTAGGAGCGAGTTTGCTCCTGGGTTAGGGTTGATTAGTAGCTTCCACCTTCCTTAGTACCAATTCGCTGGGTCTAAACGTTCAGTTTTTGACTCTACGATTGTGATATCATATCATCTGTTGCTAATAAACCGTCATTTGTGCCGATGCGGATTCTCGTAACTCTAGAAGCAAGTCCAGTCTTTCACGCAGGGTACGTTCGTTTTGCCCAGCGTCATATTGGGCCACCTGAAATGAGTGAATTTCTATCTCCACAGGGATGATCACCTCGCTTCCATAAGTCAGACTGAATGGTGTTTCTCCGGTTGCTCTTCGGGGTGTAGAGCGATATGACCAGAGGATACCGTAATACTCTTCGGCCTATTGCCCTTGGCATTGTGTAGCATCGTCTTTAATCCTTGTAAGATTGTTCGGCTGGTTATCTCAGCTAGCCCGTTGGTTTGCGGATGAGCGACTGACGAAAATCGATATTGAATCTTGAGTTTTTCACAAAACTCGCGGAAGTGCTTGTTGTTGAATTGCTTCCCATTGTCCATGATAAGGACATGCGGTATACCGAATCGGGTGATAATATGAGTCCACACGAAGGACTGGACTTTGGTTGCTGTGATCTGACCTAAAGGCTCGGCTTTCACCCATTTGGTGAAGTAGTCGATCGCTACTATGAGGAATTTTCGCTGTCCCGTGGCTAGGGGAAACAGTCCGAGGATATCCATGCCCCATTGAGAGCTTGATGGATGGTAGCCAAGACACTGAAGAAAAGCACTGGCACTTGTCACACCGTTTTACATAGTTGTCAGAATCGACCTTCATGGTTGGCCAATAGTACCCTTGACGAAGAGCTTTATAGACTAGGTTTCGAGCGCCTAGGTGATTACCACAGATCTCCTCGTGGATTTCTCAGAGGATATAGTCCCCCTCTTCAAGAGTTAGACACCGTAGATATGGATGAGTAAATGACTTTCGGTAAAGAATTCCATCAATTATGGCATAGTGTGCGGCTTCTCGCTTCAGTTTTATCACTTCCCTCGGGGACTCTGGTAGATGGTCATGCCTTAGATACTCTTCTATGTGGTCTAATTTAATAAAATACAAAATATAAAATTATATTTAATAAAAAAACAATACCCTAATTTAATAAAAATACAAAATACAAAATTATATTTAATAAAAACACAAAATTATATTTAATAAAAATACAATACTCTAATTTAATAAAAATATAAAATTTATTTAATAAAAATACGAAATTATATTTTAATAAAAACAAAAAATTATATTTAATAAAAATACAAATTTATATTTAATAAAAAAAACCCTGATTTAATAAAAAATATTTACTAGAAAAACAAAACCCTAATTTAATAAAAAAACACAAAATTTTATTTAATAAAAACACAAAATTATATTTAATAAAAATACAAAGTTATATTTAATAAAAAAATAATACCCTAATTTAATAAAAATATAAAATACAAAATTGTATTTAATAAAAATACAAAATTATATTTAATAAAAATACAAATTTTTTTTACAATTTTTAACGATGGATTACAGATAGAAATAATTTCGTTGCTAAAATTAGCGATAGATTAGCATCGGAATTTTTTCTGACGGATTTTTTCGTCGCTAATTCCATCGCTAATTTATTTGAAAATTTTCGCGGGATTTTAGCGTGTGTTTTAGTGACGCATTACCGATGGAATTATTTCAGATGAATTTTTCCATCACTAATTTGTTCAAAAATTTTCATGGGATTTTCATACGCGTTTTAGCGACGGATTACCGACGGAAATAATTTCATTGTTAAGATTAGCGACGGAATTATTTCTGATGAATTTTTTCATCACTAATTCCGTCGCTAATTTATCTATCACTAATCCATCACAATTCTATTGCTAATTAGCGATGGATAATTATCCGTCGCTAATTTTCATCACTGATACTTTGTTTTCTGGTAATGACTGTAATTGAGTGAAATATTTATGCTAAAAATGTAATGAATGCTAATGAAGTATATTTGAACTGGTATCATCCCCTTCTATTTAGAGATATCGAGTTCAAGTATCTCTTTTTTAGTAATTTTGATTTGAAGACATGGATAAATATTTAATGGGAGAATAAAAAAATAAGAGGATTTTGTCTTTATTGTTATTGGAATACATAACTGATATAAATAAGAACCTATTTATAGCTTTGCTACGAACCCCATTAAAAAAATATATATTATTTGAGTTTTTCATATGCCTAATTTATGTAGCTAAATAAGAAAAGGTTGGATAGAAAAACTAAACGGATGACTTATAATTCACAGCTCATAACTCACAACTCCTAACTCTTTGGAGAATTGAATTATAACTCAACACTTACCCTTAATTCAATTTTCTTCATAACACTAATTAATCTTCTATTGTATAGAAACTTTTCTTTGGACAATGCCTTAGTGAAGATGTTAGCTAACTATACTTCTGTCCTATAGAATTTAGTTGTACTTTGTGGCGCTCAACTACTTCTCGGATATAATGATGCTTGATAGCAATATGTTTTGTTCTATTATAACTAATTGGATTTTGGCTGATTGTGATTGTCGATGTGCTATCATAATATATAATAGTTGATTCATTTTGCTTCTCCCCTAAAATCTCAACAATTCTTTTTAATCAGCTTATGAAATTGCTCGGGTTGCTGCCACATATTCAAATTTAGCCGATGATAATACCACAATACTCTGTTTCTTTGATGACCAGGAGTAGAGGCCTGAATCTAACGAAAAAGCATACCCAAACGTACTTTTCATATCATTTAAATATCCAGCCCAATCACTATTGGTAAAATCAATTAGTTTTGAGTCTTCTACTTGCTTATAATATATACCTTGAGTTGTTGTACCTTTAATATATCAAAGTACACACTTAGCAGTAGCAAGGTTTAACTAACTTGGACTATTCATGTACCTTGAAAGTAACTAGCAGCAAACGTGATGTTAGGTCCTGTAGCAGTCAGATATAGCAAACTCCCACTTAGAGTTCTATAAATCATTTGGTCTGCCTTCTTTTCTCCATCTTCCTTTCTTAGCTTCTCCTTTGGCATGAGGGGGGTTGCAACTGATTTACAATTTTGCATCTCATATTTCTTCAAAATGCTTTTTACATACTTTTTTTATGATATGAAGATGCCAATGTCATCTTGACAAACTTTTATACCTAGAAAATAGTACAGCAAGCTGAGATCACTCATTTCAAATGTCTTTATCATGTCTTCCTTGAACTTGTTACTGGTGTAGATCAAATTATTAACATATAATAAGATAATTAAAATATATGTACCTTATTTCTTGACATATAAGGTTGGCTCACTACTGTTTTTCTTGAATATCATGCCCTGACCCTTGGATCGAATGTGCAACAATTGTTGCATTACCCCAGAATACGGGTAAACCTAACCGGAACACCAAGATACTGTAAGGTATTCATTGATATCCACCCATTTTCTAAAATAATCCAAAAAAATCCAAATCATTTAATATACATTCATCACACAACTAAAGGACCAACCCTATCCATTTCTGTTCAAAACATGAATACATAAGGCCATTCTAACCATTCAAATTCAAATACATGCACAATGCCAACCTGACTATTTCAATCAAATCCATAGAAAATAAAGCAAATCCCTACTTAAGGGATCCAAGCCAAATCTGGCAAAAATAATTCTTAAGTAAAGTTTTTGAGAAAGTAGAAAAAGTAAGGTTCTCCATGTAAGTTTACATATGCCAGAAGAGTTTAATCAACTAGAAAAATCAAAATATAGTCCCAAATACAGTTTCCAAAACAAACATTTACCTCCACTTAGATCTACTAATATTTCAAAAATAATCAAAAGCCGATACCAAAAAGAATTCTCAAAATATTTTTCGTTCGACTCAAAACAAGGGCTAATCTCTAAACTAAACATCCTCTGTAAAAATGAAATAAGAGGAATAATTATAAACAATACTCAGTGAGTGGAATAATATGTTATGCAATGAATAAGGGGTGGATGCAGATATGTCAAATAATATTTCAAAAAAAATCATTTTTATCATATTCAATTTCATAAATGTTATGATAAATATCAAGAATGTCCGATCAAATTCAGATATCATAATAAAATAAATTTTATGTATTCAAGTCATATCATAGTTTTTAAACAAACAAAGAATGGGGATTGCCAAAATTATTTTGTTCGATAATAGTCTACTGTGATCAAGGGCGAATCTGTTAAGAGTTTTTTTATACATTTTACTTTTAATAAATGCCCCCTAATCTTGGTGTTGACTCAGAACCTCCCTGGCAATGCAACAAGTTAGCCCGATGGGACGAAAGAGCTATCTCCCAGACTCAACTAACCTCTTCATCTAATAAAACCCTAACCACGTTGTCCCGTTGAACCACAATGGTAAGGAATGACTACAACCACTAATAGAGGTTCAAACTCATACACCAAGTCAATGAATATATCATTCCATATTTAACCAATACAATAAAGGTGGCAAATTTAATTCAACTATTTCTCAAATAAAGTCATACTCAATTAATCACATAAAATATGTCTTATTATCCATTTACAATAATTTGAATGCATAACTATATCAAATTTATGTATATGATTCCACACAAATAAAACAATTTAAAACTCATTTTAAAATCATTTTAAAAATCAAGTAAATAGTTTACTTATTTAAAACATAACATAAAATTCATTCACCTCTTAGGAGGGTTAACATCCAATTCACAATCCAAAACTAAATTAATCTTCTTTAAATTTTCAATTATCACAACCTAAAACAATAAACAACATTTTACCATTAATCATAAATCAAATTGGGAGTTAAATAATTTTCTCCTAAATTCTCCAAACCCTAAATTTTCAATATCATCAAATCTATATTCAAATCTTTCTAATAAATTTCATAGACCTAGAGAAATAATTTTTATTCAATATTTCCCCCAATTTCATCATTATACAAACTCTAGATTTAAACTCCCAAAGTTAATCCTTCCAATCTCAATATAATAATTCAAAAATATGATAAAATAACTCAAATCTAGTTAAGACAAGAAAATTACCTTAAATGGAGACACCAATTTCATTCTCAAGTCGAGTTACACTAAAGCATAAACTTTTTCTCTCTACAAAATCCTAAATTTTAACATAAATTGCAATTTCATGTAAGAACAATACAAATATATGTTAAGAGATGACATTTATCTCTATGGAGAACACCAATTTCACCCCTTATTGAGTCACTCTGTAACACTGACACCTCGGTGTATTCATAATTGTAATTCTCCTCACATTTATATATAATATACTTCACATTTCTATACAGAGAAATTCAATCAGAAATTTTTTCGATAAAATCGTTTCTGAAAATTTCGACTAAAATCGCTAGAGATTAAAAATTTTCAAAACGACCCCTAAGGGTCCAATAATAATTAAAATGGCCTTAGAAGTATATGAGAACTTCAAATACAGATAAATCTCACTTTGTAGAGCCAAATTGTAGATTTCTGGAAAAGTTACCCGGAAATCCTAATTTGGGTTGGAAGCTGTACGGCAAGACTAAACGCCCACATTTTGATGTAAGATCAATTTAATTAGACATAATACAAGGTTTTGGGTCTACGGTAAAATTCTGAGAATTTTCAGAATCAAAATAAAATTTATGAGTCAAGGGATTTGAAATTTTATGAGAAAATAAGAGAAAGGAAGATAAATGGTCAAGTTAATTTAATTGGATTATAATTAGTACTTATTTATTGAATTTAAGAAGTAAAAAGAAAATGAAATTTGTTAGTAAATTGATTTAATGGTGAAGATTTGATGATGATTAAATCAATGGCTAAGGAAGAAGTAAAGTCCAAATTGACTTCTTTAAACTTAAGATTAAACAATTAAATTTGAGAGAAAAATGGAGTTGAAAAGTTTGACATTTGAAGAGTAAATGCAAGGGTTGAAAATGGTTGGAAGTAAGGAGAATTAATTTGGGCCCTTGGATTTGTGTTGGTAGGAGACAAAACAATTAATGAAGGAAAGAAAGCTGTAGTGTGAGAAATGAGTGTTGGGTGAGAACAAGAATGAAAAACCGTGGGAGAGAGAAGGGAAGAGAGAGAGAGAGTGAGTCTTGAATTAAAAATGAGATCCAATGGCTAGAAATGATTTTTTTGAAACCTTTGGATGGCTAAGATTGAACTAGAGTAAAGTGAATAAGACTTAAAAAAATAATAAAAAAAAAACCTAGCCTCCTTCCATTTTTCTCCAAAACCGTGAGTGAGAAGTCCAAAGGTCAAGAAGAACACAAAACTATCTCCATCCTCTTCTCTCCAAAACCGTGAACACCATCTTGAAGAAGAAGTGATTTCTTCAAACAACACCTAAATATTTTTCCACAGATCATCTTCTCTGAAACCCTAGACCAACATATCCAAAAATTAGAAGAAGAGGAGAAGATTTTCTTGGTGATTCAGGGATGGAAACCATGAGCTTCAAGTGAAGAGATCTAAGGTTTCATCAATTTTTCTTCAACATCTTTAGGTAAGAAACCTTCCTCTCCATCTCTTGTGTAACATATATTGATTTGGAACCAAATTGAAAAGGGTAAGTTGTGGTTTTAGGGTGACCAAAAACAAGAAGTAAGGGAGGAAGAAAGATTCTTTAGAGGAGAAGACTTGTTTGGGACTTAAGACATCAAATCCAAGGTAAAGAAAATTCTACACTTGATTAAACTTGAAAACCATGTGTTAATGTGTTGATTTTAGTTTAGTTTAGAGGTGGAAATCAAGTAAACAAGCACTAGAGTGTGTGCAAAAAATTTAGCTTGTGGAAAGTTTGAATTAAGCTTAAAAGGATCACAATTTGAGGTGAGAAACAGTGAGAACAATTGTGCAGAAAAATTCAGATTGTTGGCCAAGAATTTGGATGGTTTTTAATGTGTTTTAGAGTGTTGAAATTGTAGATTCAATGTATTTGTATGTGTGTTGAATTTTGGTACTAATGTGGTGTGTCTGTATATGTATTGTTGATTTGAATGAGAAAGAAGAGAGTGCAGAAATTCAGACTTCTGTTGGCCCAGAACTTGAATAAGGAATAAGAATGAAAAATCTGATTTATGGAAACTTTGGACATATGACCTTATTGCACTATTTAAATCATAACTTTATCTACACTACTACAAATAGAACTAGGTAAATTTCTACTAAAACTAGACTTCAAGAGTTTTAAAATGACATATGATTCACTGAATTTTGATGAGAATCGAAATTTTAATGAGTTTTCAAAGTGAGGAGTTCTGTAGAATCATGCTCTGTTTGGCCCTGTTCTGTCCGTGACTTCACTATAGTTTTGAGCTATCTTCAAGGCTAGATTAGGCTATGCTTTAGTTATGAAAAATGTAGATCTATGTCTTATCTTTAATTTGATATAAGAATTAATTAAATCCGATATGTGTAATGGAAGTTATGACCGTTTTTCAAAAACTACGTAAATGTACATGTTTACAGAAATTCTGGATAATGAGTTATAGATATGTATGTTAAGTGAGGAAGAAAGGGGCTAAATGTGTACAAAATTTTTGTGGTGGAATGTAAGCATATGCATGTGTAGTTTAGGCTAAGAAGGTAAGGGATATGTGTGTGCATGTATGGTTGAGGTTTTGTGTGGTTGTGGTGAAGTTTTAAGGTGTGATTAGGATGAGCAAATTGATGTTGTAAGTTGGTGATTAAAAGAGAATGGAGTATGCTCACATTGGAGCTTACTTATGATACCCTAAGTTTTTGGTCTAGATGAAGAGTTAATGAAATACATTTAACCTAGTAGTTTCATTACATGACACAAGTCCTTATATATAAATATTGTTGTCATTTGTAGTGACATTTTTGGTGATCGATCAAGGAAGAGCCATTTGCTTGCATTGTGGTGCATTTCAGGGAGTGCCATACCCTCCCATACAATGTGAGTGGGACTGTAGACACGGTGTTATTGATTTAACAAATCCATGTTTTTATAACTTTTCAAATGACATGATTTATGATGTGTGTGGAAGCATACGAATGATATATTTTTACAAATGTTTCTTTCGTGATCATTGAAGTGTCTCAATGAACTGTTAAAATGATATGCGTCCGTGAAATTTGTATTGAAATGACTTGTGCCACTTTTATGAACTTGACATGATTTACATAATTCTATTTGTATTGGCATATTTATTTGACTTGGTTTAATGAATTGTTATGGGCCAAATCGCTTACTTGTGATACATAGGTCGGATGCCTACTTGTGATATGATGATGTGATGATGTCCATGATGCACTTCTGTAGCTACGAAGGGCTTTGGCAGTGGCACCCATTGTGTCCGAATACGCTTTGGCCGGAGGTATCCCCCAAACGCCATATGTATAGTTACGACCGAATGAACCATATAGGGGAGGATGTGTATAACACCACTATCTAGCTCCGGGCGGGATTTTATACATGATTGATTATGTGTGCTTGATACTATTAAAATCCGTGGCTAATATTGGGGAAGAGAGCTTGATATTTCCTTTATATTTGTATATGAAACACCCCCAATGTGCCTGTCATTGGTCGCGATAAACCATCGTCGGGAATATTTTATTTGCCAGCTCTATATAATTTTAAAACGTTGATGGATGTGTGTGTAGATACCATAATGTGTGTCATATGATTTATGATTTGTGGAAATATCATGATTGTTTTATAATGCAATAATATTTTAAAATTTTGTTTTGACACTCCGGACTCACACATATGATTGATAACATATTGTCAATCTACTCACTTATTGAGTATTCCCCATAATACTCACCCCTCATTTTCCATGATTCCAGATATAGATTGGAAATGAGACGTGTCGAGAGCCTTCCGACACATTTAGCATTCATTTGGAGACTACAAGCCTGGGTATGGTTCTGATTACGCTTCCGCGATGAAGTTTGATGATAATATATATTTATCTGAGGTCATAGCATGACCATTGTATATTTATTTAGGATGACTGTATTTATGTTATGTAAATATATTTGAACCTCTCGAATCGTTGTTTATTCATGCATTGAGGCAAAGTGTCGTGTTTCAAGTTTACTTTTACTTGGGAACATGTTTTTTAGGAAAACAGGTTTTTGGACAGGATTACAGGTTGATTTTGATAGCCTTGCGGTATCCCGGTATATGGGGAGGTTCTGCCCGTATATCGAGATATCACGATGGTTGTCGCATGCTCAATCCGTGGGTCGGGACATGACACACTCCAAACCCTAGTTTTTCCTCTCTAGGAAAACTTGAATCTTTTTCTAAATTCAACCTTCTAGGGTTTTGTTGAAGGATTTGGAGTTCAAATCTGTAGGTGTTTAGGGAAATTTGATTAAATTTGAAGGAAGAGAAGAAAGGGAGGAAGAGAGAGGGCGAGAGAGAAGAGATGGAGACAAGAAATGGGGTTTCGGGTATGGGGAGGGAGTGAGGGAGGAAGAGAGAGAGATAGAGAGGGTTTTTTTTAAACTTTCTTTTCCTTTCTTTTCTTTTTTTCCTTTTTTTTCTTTCATTTTTTTTATCAATATTTACAATTCTCAACCCCCTAAAAAAAATAAATTTTGTCCTTAAAATTTAGAAACAAAATCATATATTAAAGAGAAGGGGATATTGTTTTTTTATAATATCCTCAGGTTTTGAAATCTCTTCTTTGACCCGATCGCTTCTCTATTGGACCTTAGCAATAAGGACTTATCTGCTCTGTAACCTCTTGATTTGGCAATCAAGAATAGTTACGGGTTAGATTTTAAAACTCAAGTCTTCCCTTAATTCGATAGTGGAGTCTTTAAAACATGCGAATGATCTAGAAAATATTTATTTAACATTGAGATATGGAATACATCGTGGATCTTCATCAAATCCAGAGGTAACTCAAACCGATAGATCACCTTTCTTTTGCTCTCAATGATCTTGAAAGGACTAGTGTATCGAGAATTCAATTCCCCTCGCTTTTAGAACCAGATCACACCCTTCTAAGGTGATATCTTCAAAAATACCATGTCACCGACCTCAAACTCCAGAGGTATTTTCCTTCTATTGGCATAGCTCTTTTATCTATCTTAAGCCACCTTCATTCTAGCCCGAATCACCTTTACTTTCTCTATAGTTGCTTCAATTAACTCAACATTCCCAATCTTCCTCTCTCCAACTTCATCTTAACACAATGGAGTTCTACATTCCTTCCGTATAGAGCCTCATAGGGTGGCATCCCAATATTAGTTTGAAAGTTATTGTTATACGCAAACTCGATCAATGGGAGGTGTCTATCCCAACTCCCTTGAAAATCAATCACACATGCTCTAAGCATGTCAAAGTTTGGATTGTGGGCTCCAATTATCCATTAGTTTGGGGATGGAAGGTCGTGCTAAACTTCAAATTAGTCCTTAAGGACTCTTGCAATTTAAGCCAAAAGCGTGAGGTGAATCTAAAATTACGGTCCGACAAAATATACACCGAAACACAATGAAGCCTCACGATCTCTTTAATATAGAGTTTGGCCAATGTCGCCAAAGAGTAGGTATTTTGAATCAGTAAGAAGTGAGTTGATTCGGTGAGCCGGTCCATAATCACCCAAAAGGTGTCATGATGGCTTGGAGTATGTGGCAAGCCAACCACAAAATCCATGGTGATATAATCCCACTTCTACTCGAGAATCAGCAAAGGTTGGAGGATGCCAGCTGGCTTCTAATGGTCGGTTTTGACTTATTGGCACACTAGACACTTAACCGCAAACTCTGCTATCTTTTACTTCAACCCCGACCACTAATAAGTTTCCTTGATGGTTCGGTATATTTTGGTACTCCCATGCATCGCATAAGCTGAGGAGTGCATCTCTTCAAGTATAACCCTGTAGAGATCATCAATCTTGGAAACACAAATCCATTTCCCATATATTACCAAACCGTCATCCCAGATTTTAAACTCACCACCTTCTCCTTTGTGGATTTTCTCAACTATGCCCTTCAATTCATTATCGATTGCTTGAAGCTCTCGAATATGATCCACCAAGGTGTACCTCACCTAAAACTTGGCCAAAAGTGCATCGTACTCATTATTGGTCAAACCAACTCCAAGTGGATGAAGTCCTACTATGCACAAGAGATAAGAACTCTTATGAGATGCTGAAGAAGAAGATTGGTGGCTTAAGACATCTGTGACTACATTTGTCATACGTGGGTGATAATTTATCACTAAGTCATAGTTCTTGATTAATTCTAACCACCTCCGTTGCCTTAAATTTAGGTCTTTTTGAGTGAGAAAGTACTTAAGACTTTTGTAGTCGGTGTAGATCTTGCATGTAGCCCTATATAAGTAATGTCGTCATATCTTCAACGCAAAAACGATAGCAGCTAGCTCCAAATCATGCATAGGATAATTTAACTCGTGCTTCCTCAATTGTCGAGAGACATAAGCAATCACCTGCTCATTTTGCATCAATACACCACCAAACCCTTGTCAGCTAACATCACTAAATACCATATAATCACCACCATTAGCAGGGAGGGTAAGGATCGGAGTGGATGTGACCATCTTCTTGAGTTTCTGAAAACTCCCTTCGCACTAGTCATTCCACTCAAATTTAACTTCTTTCCAAATCAAGTTGGATAACAGAGCCATGATCTTGGAGAATCTCTCAACAAATTTCCAGTAATACCTTGCCAATCCAAGAAAGTTTTTTATCTTGATAACATTCTTGGGTTGCTCCCACTTTAATATGGCTTCTATTTTCTTTGGATCAACAAATATCTCATCCCCAAATACCACATACTCCAAAAAGCCAATCTCCTGTAACCAAAACTCATACTTGAAGAACTTGGTATATAGTTGCTTCTCCCAAGGAGTTTGCAACGCAATCTGAAGGTGCTCTGAATGTTCCTCATCACTTTTTGAATACACCAAAATGTCATCTATGAACACAATGGCGAACTTGTCAAGATAGGAGTGGAAAATCCAATTCATAGAGTCAATGAAAGTTGCAGGAGTATTGGTTAGACCAAAAAGTATCACTAAGAACTCATAGTGGCCATACCGCATTCTAAACATGGTATTGTGAATGTCATCCCCTTTTATCCTCAACTAGTGGTACCCTGATCTCAAGTCTATTTTTGGGAATACCGAAACCCCTTGTAGTTGATCAAATAGATCGTCAATCCTTGACAACAGATACTTGTTCTTGATAGTCACCTTATTAAGTTGCCGGTAGTCTATGTACAACTGAAGGGTGTCATCATTTTTCTTCACAAATAAAACCGAAGCATCCCAAGGTGAGGTACTCGACCGAATAAACCCTTTCTCCAATAACTCTTGGAGTTGTACCTTTAGTTCCTTCAACTCTTTAGGTGCCATTCTATACGAAGGGATCAAGATTATGGCAGTATGTCGCCCTGGATGCCGACTACATTTTTAAAGAAAATCAGGCAGAACCTCCACATATTTCGGAGGTCTCTCATGTACAATTTAACCTGTACAATTCACAATCATCCTATCAATTTTAAAAAAATAAAGGTCATCCCGGCCTCACAAAAATCAACTCATCCACCGTGGACAGCCAAGACAACGCAAGGTTAAAATAAGTACTAATAGTCCTAGCCACAGACCTCTACTGCCATACCCAACTAGAGCATGAGTAGCCGCCATACTGAGCGGGCCTAAATTTTATACAAATGTATAATAAATTCCCAAGTTAACAATTTAAATATTTACAAATGTCTCAATGCAAGTGTAATATGAGAGTTTCATAAATAAATGTCCATAAGTTATACAGTCATCTCATAATATGTACACGGCCAACTACGGACCTCAATATCAAGATCTCGCAGGGTCGACATAAAGTACAGAATTCATACTTCAATTAAAATTTAAATCTCACCGTACGTGAACACCCAAATCCACAAATAAGCTACCAAGCCCCCTAGAGCCGAATACGTCGCTCTAACACAATAACCCTGTCTGAGGGAGAAAATGAGAGGGGTGAGTATCAAGGAAGATACCCAGTGAATGAGGGGATTAATATCAAGCACAAATAGTGTAGGTAAACCATTGGAGTGTCAAACAATATTATTCGTAAACAATAATTCATTACTTGCCGTAAAATATGGTATGTTCAGTAAAATGAACTCATTTAATCAATCACACGATATCATATATATATGCATCCATTTAAAAATCAAGTATCATTTTAGAGTAAGCCAAAAATTATCCTGGCAAAGGTCAACCATAACCAAGGACAGACGCATCGGGGGTTTTATTATGCAAGGTTGTTCAAAAGTTGCTCGCTACACCGACGTTGGCCATGAGTTCGCTGGGGCTAGCTCATTATCGTGTATAGGACCCTGCCTGGTGCTAGACGGTGGCGTTACACACATCCTTCCCCCCTACGTGGGTTCAACCGGCCGTGCCTATAGCTATATAAAATGATATTTGCTAATACCTCCTGCAGAAGCATATCTGGGCAACCCATGTCTCTACAAACGCCCTTCGTAGCTATGGAATACATCAAGTAATATCATATCATCATATCATCACATCAGCTCATAATTAGTAGGCATCCAACCCACATAGTTTTATCAAAACATTTCAAAACCGTGTGCCGATACATTTTATCAAATCATTTCAAATCAACATACCAATGCAATGGTAAAATAAAAAACATTCTAGTTCTCAAATAATGGCATAATATTAATTCATTTCAAACCATGGATGTATAGTCATAGGAAACAAAAATTTACGACACTCCAAAAGCCACACAACAAATTTGAAATTTAATATCATAGGTCGAGTCAATACATATCAAAAGCATGTTTTCTTGAAAACACGGCAGAAAACAAGTTTCATTATTTTATGCAAGAGATTAGGGTCTCACTCACATTTTAGGGAGGGTGGTCACTCCCTATTTTTACAATCAATCCAATTTGACTCCTCGAGTCTCCAAAAGATCAACCTAATCAAATCATCACAATTTAACATCAAATAAAAGCCTATTAAAAGATTTTCAATTTTCTTTCCTAATTAATACAACCTTAATTTACACAATCTCCTTTCTAGATTCCCGTTTCATCAATTTCGAATCATTTGGCTCACCAATGACCAAATTCTCAATATTTCTCAATTTTTCTAATTTTTCTCGAATTTACATAATTCCATTTTAATCTTTCAACATATTTCAATCCAATTTCAAAGAAAGCTATACAAATGAACCAAACAAAGCTCTATCATTATCTAATACATTCATGATGCTACACAACCCAATTTATATCAAATGCTAAGCTTAACCTAAATAATTTTATACAAAATTTTTAGGAAAATACATTTCCTTCAAATCTAACATATTTTAGAATATATATATAGCTTCCGATTCTAATTTTAATCTAAATTCGATAAAATTAATTCAAATGTTAAAGAGATTGCATTTTCCTCACCTAAGGTTCCTTGGATCACAGACCTAGCTTTCGTTCGCCAGTCGAATTAGTCTAAAACCTATAATGTTTCCAATTTGAAACGATGTTAGCAACTAACTCTAATTCTAATTATAAAACCCTAGATCTATAACCAACTCAGCCCTTACCTGCAATGAAGAAGCCGTGACCTAGGGTTTTCGAGGATCGGTTGATGACTGCGGTTTGGGCTTCAGCTGGGGTTGCAGCAAAGAGGCCCGCGTGCAAGTGAGTGAGTGAAGGAGAGGGAGAGGGCTCTGCGATCGCGCGCGCAGGAGAGGGGAAAGGTTGTTCACGTGCGTAGGAAAAGGAAGAAAACAGAGTGATAGAGAGAGAAGGAATAGAGATAGAAGGGAGAAAGAGAACGATCGAGAGACGGTGAGAGAGAGCGTGATCGAGGGAGAGATCGAGAGAGTGAGACAGCGAGAGATAGAGAGAGAAACAGAGCGATCGAAAGGGAAAGATAGAGAGGGAGAGCAAAATAGAGGTGGTGGTAGTGGTGCAGTGGCAGTTGGTGGCGTGCGACGGAGAACCGCGAGAGGGAGAGATCGGGAGAAAGAGAGAATCACGAGAGATAGAAAGAGAAGGGGAGCAGAGAGAGAGAACTGAGAGGGAGGTAGAGAAAGAGGGTGGCTACGGTGGTTGGTGGTGGCGGTCAGCGGACGAGCACGGCAGAGGAGAGAGAATCGCCGCAGGAGAGGAAGAGAAGGACAGAGAAAGAGGGAGAGGGAAGAGGGGTTAGGGTTTTCTAACCCTAAATCCTCTTTCCTTTTTCTCTTTTTTTTTATTCATATATATATATTTCTTTTTATAATAAATTTATAAATAATTAAATGAGTAAATAAATAAATTAATAAATGAATGAATATATATATATTTTTTATACTCACTTTACACTATAAATCGCGAGTACGACATTTAGAATATACCAAAAATTTAATTTAAAAACCCTAAAATCGAGAATCAATATAAATAAAAATTTCTCTCTATATATATAAACTGAGAAATATTTCATTACATTCATGAATAGGAGTACAATAGTACGGATACCGCAGTGTCGGTGTTACATTTTCTAACCCCCCTAAAAACAAGTTTCATCATCGAAACTAAAAGAAAGTTATACCGTAAACAAGTGGGGGTACTGTCTCCTTATAGCCTCCTCAGGCTCCCAGGTTTCTTCCTCAACTTGATCACTCCTCTACAAGACTCTGACCAATGAAACTTCCTTGCTCCGCATCTTTCTGACCTGCCGATCTAGAATAGCCACGGGCTGAACTGGGAGACTAAAGTTCTCTCGCAACTCAACAGGTGGAGGCTCAAGTATATGAGAAGGATCTGCTAGGTACTTCCTGAGTACTGAGACATGAAAGACGTCGTGAATACGGGATAGTTCATCTGACAGCTCCAATCTGTATGCCACACTCCCGACCCTCTCAAGGATACGGAAGGGCCCAATATATCTGGGGCTCAGCTTGCCCCGCTGCCTGAACCGTATAACTCCCTTTAAAGGAGATATTCTCAAGAAAAACATATCTCTCGTGGCAAACTCAAGAGGTCGCCACCTACGATCGGCACATGCCTTCTATCTGTCCTGAACGGCTTTCATCCGCTCACGGATGACCTTAACCTTATCCTTTGTTTCCTCAATCAACTCAACACTACTGAGACGTCGCTCTCCGACCTCATCCCAGCATATCGGGGTGCGGCACTTCCTGCCATACAGTGCCTCATATGGTGGCATCCCAATACTGGCTTGATAGCTGTTATTATATGCAAATTCGATTAGTGAAAGGTGCCGATCCCAATTACCCCGGAAATCTATCACACATGCTTTCAGCATGTCCTCAAGGGTCTGAATGGTTCTCTATGACAGACCATCTGTCTGTGGATGATAGGCCATGCTAAAACTCAGCCTCGTGCCCATTGCCTCATGTAACTTGGGCCAAAATCTGGAAGTGAATCTCGGGTCCCTGTCTGATACTATAGACACAGGAACACCATACAGCCTGACTATCGCATCAATATAAAGACGTGCCAAGGTCTCCAAAGGATAGTCGCTGCGAATAGGAAGAAAATGTACGGATTTGGTGAGTCGATCTACATTCACCCAAATGGCATCATGTCGTGATGAAGTCGGCGGTAGCCCTGTCACAAAATCCATAGTAATGTGATCTCACTTCCACTCAGGAATGGGTAAGGGCTGCAATGTACCAGCCGTCCGCTGATGTTCGGCCTTCACCTGCTGGCAAACTAGACATCTAGCCACAAAGTCTGAAATTTCTCGTTTCATACCAGGCCACCAATAACTATCCCGAATGGTTCGATACATCTTGGTACCACCCGGATGCAATGCATAAGCAGAGGAGCGTGTCTTCTCAAGTATGGCCTTGCAGAGATATGTATCAGCAGGAATACAAACCCGCTCCCTGAATACTAACAAACCATATTCTCGGATCCTGAAGTCTCCACCCTCAGCTCTGCGGACTTTATCCGCAATACCCTGAAACTCCTCAACTATACTCTGGAGCTCTCTGATACGGTCAAACAAAGTCGGCCCGACCTTAAATCTGGCTAGTAAGCCTCCCTGATCATCACTAGTCAAACTGACTCCTAAGACTCGGAGTCCTACCAGACAAGAAAGGTATGCTTCCTCTGTCGACTGTGAAGATGATGCTGACTTCCTACTCAAGGCATCTGCTACAACATTCGCCTTGCCCGAATGATAGTCAATAATGAGGTCATAATCTTTGAGAAAGTCTAACCATCTCCTTTGTCTTAAATTCAGCTCCTTTTGGGTAAATAGATACTTCAAACTCCTGTGATCTGCAAATACTCTGTAGGTCACCCCATAAAGATAATGCCACAATATCTTCAATGCGAAGACTATGGTTGCCAATTCCAAATCATGTGTCGGGTAGTTAACCTAGTGTTTCTTCAGCTGTCGCGAGGCATATGCAATAACCCGACCATCCTGCATCAGAAAACAACCCAATCACTGTACACTGTGTATTCCCGACTGCTAGTGGGAAGGGCTAAAATAGGAGCGGATATCAATCGTTGTTTGAGCTCTTGAAAGCTCGCCTCACAACGGTCATCCCAAACAAACTTGACCCCCTTCCGGGTCAATCTAGACAACAGAGCAGCTATCCAAGAAAATCCCTCTATAAATCTACGATAATACCTGGCTAAACCGAGAAAACTACGGATCTCAGTAACTGTTTGTGGCTACTCCCACTTTAATATCGCCTCAACCTTCCGTAGATCAACATAAATACCCTCCGCGGAGACAATGTGCCCCAAAAATCCTATCTATCTCAGCCAGAACTCACATTTCGAGAATTTGGCATATAGTTGCTTCTCACGAAGTATCTGTAATACCACCCGAAGGTACTGAACATGATCTTCATCACTCCGTGAATACACCAAGATGTCATCAATAAATACAATGACAAACCGATCCAACTAGTCATGGAAGACTCGGTTTATCAGATCTATAAAAGCAGCTGGGGAATTAGTCAGCCCAAACGGCATGACTAAAAACTCATAATGTCCGTATCAGGTGCGAAAAGCTGTCTTGGGCACATCTTCGGCCCGAATCCTCAACTGATGGCAACCCGAACGGAGATCGATTTTAGAGAAAACCCTAGCTCCCTGCAGCTGATCAAACAAATCATCGATACGTGGCAAGGGATATCTGTTTTTGATGGTGGCTTTGTTCAACTGCATGTAATCCACACAAAACCTAAGTGTACCATCTTTCTTCTTTACAAATAGCACCGGAGCGCCCCAGGGTGAAGTATTCGGGCGAATAAACCCCTTATCCAGAAGTTCCTACAACTGAATCTTGAGCTCTCTCAGCTCAGCAGGCGACATTCTGTATGACGGAATAGAAATAGGAGTGGTCCCCGCACTAAATCAATCTCGAAATCGAACTCCCAAACTGGTGGTAATCCGGGAAGTTCCTCGCAGAACACATCTAGAAACTCCTGCACCACAGGGACATCCTCAAGTCTCGGTCCCTCAGTGGTGGTATCAACGACATAAGCCAAATAAGCTGCACATCCACGGCGTACCATGCGTCTGGCCTTCATAACAGATAGAACACAGCAGGGCAACACCCGCCTCTCACCCCAAAACACCAATGGTAGCTGCCCGAACCTCCGAAACTCAACCTCCTTCATAAAACAATCTACGGAAGCCCGGTGTAAACTCAGCTAATCCGTCCCTAGGATGGCATCAAAATCCATGATAGGGAGTGGAATCAGATCTGCCTCTAATACCACCTCCTCAATACCGATGTCGCAGCCTCTATAGACTGTATCTCGAATGATATGTTTGTCAAGAGGTGTGACTACCATAATCTCCTCATCAAGTGGCGAGAGAGGCCTATCCGAATAGCGAGCGAACGTGTCGCTTACATATGAAAAATTCGACCCGGTATCTATGAGAATACGGGCGTCGATACCAAATATTCACATGGTACCTAAAGATAAGAAAAAGGTTAAAGGCATTTAAAATGCGAAGAAAAGTAGACATATTTATATATATATATCAAACTAGTTAAGCTTTTAAAGCTTTAACTAGTCGAAATTGTACATCGACATCATGATATGCTAGATCTCATACAGAAAGTATAATAAAAGTACTACACCGAGGGGTCTGCGGGAGGATTACCCATAATAACATCAGGGTTTGCCTGTGCGTCCTCCTGCGTCATCGCAAACACACGAGTCTAGGCCCTAGGCTGCTGTCGCGATGGTCCTGGCACTGTATTACTCCCGACTGCAGTCCGAGGAGCTGTAAGAGCTGAGTGTGCAGGTGCCCCCTGGTGGCCTGTGCAAGAAGTACCAGTATAACTCCGTAAAGTCGGTCCTCCTCGACCTAAATCTGGGCAGGCACTCATAACGTGACCTTACTTCCCACACTGGAAGCAAGTAACCCATACTCTATATGTCCCGTATGCTTGGTGGTTGCCGCATCTGCGGTAGAAAGGCTGTCTCTGTGCCGTAAACTGTGTAGTGACACTAGGGGCTAGTGCCCCAATGCCCTATGGTCAAGGTCTCTGTCCCGGTCCTACTGATCTGAAGCTAGAAGAACCTCCGGGATATCCAAAACCTCTACCCCTCTTCGAAGACTATCCATCCTGTGACCCAGTCTTCCTCTTCTGGTGACTCTCTCTCTGCCTAGCCTTAACTTGAATGATCTCCTCTGCCCGATATGCTGAATCAATCACCTCTGAAAGTGTAAAAGAGGGAGTCACCATCATATACTTCCTGATGCTCAATTGGAGGCCATCTTCAAACTTGAACCTTATCTGAGCTGATGTAGCCATGTCGGGGACAAATGCTGCTAGCCTTCTAAGCTCAACCTCGCACTCTGAGACTGACCTAGTCCCCTGACGTAGGTGCAGGAACTCCATCCTCATCCGGTCCTGCTGAAACGGGGTAAAGTACCTGCGGTCGAACTCTCGTAGAGTCCTCCCACCATAGAGTCTGTGTAGCATTGTCACGGATAGCCTCCCACCACGAGAGGGCATCTCTGTCGAGGAGTCTCTCAGCAACTCTCAACCTGAGCTCCTCTGTCAACCCTAGATCAATAAGGATCCTGTGAGTCCTGTTGATCCAGTGCTTCGCCGCTACAGCATCACTAGATCCTACAAAGTTTGTGTATCCAAGCTGTCGAAACTCTTTTACCAACTGAGTAAGCTCGTGGATGCGCCTCAAAATAACTGATGTCTCATCGATCGGACCAGAAATAGAAGGACCAGCCACCGGAGGAGGAATCAGTGCCGTAGAAGCAGGTACGGCTGCAGGTCCAGTCGCTGGAGTCTGTGGCGGAGGTGGTGGCATCTGCACCCCATATTTACTGCACCACTCCTGCCACTGCCTCAAGGCGTCGAGTGGTGGTGGAGGAATCTCAGCTATAACAGTCGGTGGAGGTGCTGGGGGTGGCATTGGTGAAGGTGCGTGAGTAGAGGAAGCACCCTCTGGTACTCGTGGAGCCTCGAGTGCCCTAGAAGTTTCAGGCACTGAGGGACTCTCTGGTGGTGCACTGAGCCTATCACGTCTAGGCGGCATAGTTCTGCAAAAAGAGTACCTTTTCATTAGGTAGAAATCAAGGATTAGGGTTAGTAACGGAGTAACTAACCCCCTAAAAAAAATTATAAGTTTAAGAACTGATAAAACTAATATGTTAGGTTAGATACGCTCCATATCTAACCCCCTAAAAAGAATTACTCATATGCCTAAGACCATATACTGAGATCTCATGACTGTAATGAAACTCTCTAATGCATTGAGAACTTTTAAATGTACTTGGGAAGACCTTTGCTACTATCTTTTCTCAAACCTAGATGCTCTGATTCCAATAAAACTATCACACCCCGAACCGGGGTCGTGAGCAGCTGCCCGTTGCCCTGGATGCCGACTACATTTTTACAGAAAATCGGGCAAAACCTCCTTATATTTCGGAGATCTCCCATGTACAATTTAACATGTATAATTCACAACCATCCTGTCAATTTAAAAAAAAAAAAGTTCATCCCGGCCTCACAAAAATCAACCCATCCACCATAGACAACCAGGACAACGCAAGGCTAAAATAAATACTAACAGTCCTAGCCACAGACCTCTACTACCATGCCCAACTAGAGCATGAGCAGTCGCCACATTGAACGGGCCTAAATTTTACACAAATGTACAACAAATTCTCAAGTTAACATTTTAAATATTTACAAGTGTCTCAATGCAAGTGTAATATGAGAGTTTCACAAATAAATGTCCATAAGTTATACAGTCATCCCATAATATATACACGGCCAACTACGGACCTCAATATCAAGACCTCGCAGGGTCGACATAAAGTATGAAATTCATACTTCAATTAAAATTTAAATCTCACCGTACGTGAACACCCAAATCCAACAATAAGCTACCAAGCCCACTAGAGCCAAATGCGTTATTCTAACACAATAACCCTATCTAAGGGAGAAAATGAGAGGGGTGAATATCAAGAAAGATATCCAGTGAGTGAGCGGATTAATATCAAGCACAAATAGTGTAGATGAACCATTGGAGTGTCAAACAACATTATTCGTAAACAATAATTTATTATTAATCGTAAAACATGGTATGTTCAGTAAAATGAACTCATTTAGTCAATCACACGATATCATACATATATGCATCAATTTAAAAATCAAGTATCATTTTAGAGCAAGCCGAAAATGATCCTGGCAAAGGTCAACCATGACCAAAGATAGGCGCATCGGGGGTTTTATTATGCAAGATTGTTCAAAAGTTACTCTCTACCCCGACGTTAGCCATGAGTTCGCTGGGGCTAGCTCATCATCGTGTATAGGACCCCACCCGATGCTAGACGATGGTGTCACACACGTCCTCCCCCTACGTGGGTTCAACCGGCTACACCTATAGTCATATCTCATCATCGTATATAGGACCCCGCCTGGTGCTAGACGGTGGCTTCACACACGTCCTCCCCCTACGCGGGTTCAACCGACCATGCCTATAGCCATATAAAATGACGTTTACGGATACCTCCTACAGAAACGTATCCAGGCAACCCGTGCCTCTACAAATGCCCTTCGTAGCTATGGAATCCATCAAATAATATCATATCATCATATCATCACATCATCTCATAACTAGTAGGCATCCAACCCACATAGTTTTATCAAAACATTTCAAAGCCGTGTACCGATACATTTCATCAAATCATTTCAAATCAACATACCAATGCAATGGTAGAATAGAAAACATTCTAGTTCTCAAATAATGGCACAATATTAATTCATTTCAAACCATTGATGCATAATCATAGGAAACAAAAATTTACGACACTCCAAAAGTCACAAAACAAATTTGAAATTTAATATCATACGTCGAGTCAATGCATATCAAAAGCATGTTTTCTTGAAAACACGAAAGAAAACAAGTTTCACTATTTCATGTAAGAGATTAGAGTCCCACTCACATTCTAGGGAGGGTGGTCACTCCATATTTTCACAATCAATCCAATTTGACTCCTCGAGTCTCCAAAAAATTAACATAATCAAATCATCATAATTTAACATCAAATAAAAGCCTATTAAAGGATTTTCAATTTTCTTTCCTAATTAATACAACCTTAATTTACACAATCTCTTTTCTAGATTCCCGTTTCATCAATTTCGAATCATTTGGCTCACCAATGATCAAATTCCTAATATTTCTCAATTTTTCTAATTTTTCTCGAATTTACATAATTTCATTTTAATCTTTCAGGTATATTTCAATCCAATTTCAAAGAAAACTATACAAATGAGGCAAACAAAGCTCTATCATTATCTAATACATTCTATGATGCTACGCAACCCAATTTATATCAAATCCTAAGCTTAACCTAAATAATTTTATACAAAATTTTCAGGAAAATACATTTCCTTCGAATCTAACATATTTCAGAATATATATATATAGCTTTCGATTCTAATTTCAATCTAAATTCGATAAAATTAATTCAAATGTTAAAGAGATTGCATTTCCCTCACCTAGGGTTCCTCGGATCGCAGACCTAACTTTCGTTCACCAGTCGAATTAGTCTAAAACCTGTAATGTTTCCAATTTGAAACGATGTTAGCAACTAACTCTAATTCTAATTATAAAACCCTAGAACTACAACCAACTCAGCCCTTACCTGCAGTGAAGAAGCCGTGACCTAGGGTTTTCGAGGGTCAGTTGATGACTGCGGTTCAGGCTTCAGCTAGGGTTGCAGCAAGGAGGACCGCGTGCAAGTGAGCAAGCGAGGGAGAGGGAGAGGGCTCTGCAATCACGTGCGCAGGAGAGGGGAAAGGTTGTTCACGTGCACGTGAAAAGGAAGAAAGTAGAGTGATAGAGAGAGAAGGAACAGAAAGAGAAGGGAGAGAGAGAACGATCGAGAGACAGTGAGAGAGAGCGTGATCGAGGGAGAGATCGAGAGAGTGAGACAGCGAGAGATAAAGAGAGAAACAGAGAGATCGAAGGGGAAAGATAGAGAGGGAGAGCAAAATAGAGGTGGTGGTGGTGGTGCGGTGGCAGTTGGTGGCGTGCGGCGGAGAACCGTGAGAGGGAGAGATCGGGAGAAAGAGAGAATCGCGAGAGATAAAGAGAGAAAGGAAGCAGAGAGAGAGAGAACCGACAGGGAGGTAGAGGAAGAGGGTGGCTACGGTGGTTGGTGGTGGTGGTCAGCGGACGAGCGTGGCTGAGGAGAGGGAATCGCCGTTGGAAAGGAAGAGACGAAGAGAGAAAGAGGGAGAGGGAAGAGGGGTTAGGGTTCTCTAACCCTAATTCCTCTTTCCTTTTTCTCTTTTTTTTTTTTATTCATATATATATATTTCTTTTTATAATAAATTTATAAATAATTAAATGAGTAAATAAATAAATTAATAAATGAATTAATATATATATATATATATATTATACTCACTTTACATTACAAATCGTGGGTACGACATTTAGAATATACTAAAAATTTAATTTAAAAACCCCAAAATCGAGAATCAATATAAATAAAATTTTCTCTCTCTATATATAAACTGAGAAATACTTTATTAAATTCATGAACATGAGTACAATAGTATGGATACCGCAGTGCCGGTGTTACACTATATAAAAAACCAAATCAATAGCAAAATCAAACTCTTGGATTGGAGGTAAACCAGGCAACTCATCCAGAAATACATCTAGAAACTCATTCACTACCGGAATATCCCTCAAGTTGGGACTCTAAACCATATTATCAATGGTGTGCACAAAGTAAACTTCACATCCCTTATGCAGTAGACTTCTTGCTTCCATTACCGAAATCACATAGTTTGGCAAAATTTGTCACTCACCAACAAACACAAGCTAGGGACATTGGGGTCTACAGAATTCCACCTCTTTTGTGAAACAATCAACTGAACCCCGGTGGAGATATAGCCAATCTATACCAAGGATGGAGTCAAAATCTACAATTTCCATTGGTATCAAGTCTACTTTAAGAGTAGCTTCCCCAATCACCATATCACAACTCTTGTACACCGTGTTTCTGACTAATTGCTCACCCAATAGAGTGATCACCAATAATTCTTCATCAAGGAGACTTAAGGCTCTGTTAGCATATTTAGCAAATCGCGCATTCACAAATAAATTGTTAGAACCCTTATCAATAAGCATACGAGTATCAACATCTAAGATTTTTATTATACCTATTTAATGTAAACCGTCGAACAATTATTAGTTAATCTTCAAAATACATACTCTATAGATGATCCTCCATATCATAGCATTACACCATACAATCATAACACATCATATGCAAGTATATATACAAGACTTTGAAATTTAAGGTTTTAAGCTTAGAGGCCATAATGGATCTGTAGGGTTCAAAACCTTTTGGCCCCAAACTAGGCATAACTAAAAAGGGATTCTCAGTCACCGTCAAGTAATCACTTATTCGAGGGAATTCTACGGGTTAGCTACCCAATGACACATCTCTAACTCAATTATCACTTAACAATCTATTTGTTAATTCACTTCACTATTACAAACCATAGTACAATTATATAATTAATTTCAAATCACCAAGAAAAAGTTTAGAAGAAGGTATCTATGATTACATCTAGGTTGGCCTGGACTTTCTCATTTATCATGGCATAAATCCTCGTATGAGTTCTTGGTTGAGAACATTGGAGAGGAATAGTCACCACATTGCTCCTTGTCCCCATTCGTGGAGTAATATTTGATGAATGAGTGGGGGTATTAGTTTGACCACCCCTAGATCCGCTAGGTTAGTCCCAATCTGGATGGCTTCTTTATCCACTCATTCCCAACTCCAGGCAATGGTTGTAAAAATACCCTTCCTTCCTATATTAATAACATCTCTGTGGCTCCCTACAAAATCCAAAATGAAACTTCTTGTAATTTGGGCAAGGGTCTTTCTTAGTCCTTGCCGACTTACTTCCGAAGGCGGTATTAGCTGTGGGAGTACCAAACTGACATGGTCGTTGGTCTTATAGAGGACCAACAGATCTAAAGATGGAGATGCCACCATAGGAGTCCAAGCTCCTACACTTCTTAGAGCTTTACCCCAATGCAAATCCGAACTTCTTTATACCTTGACCATCTCTCACCTTTCCCCTTTCTTCTATAATTTGTTCGGTTCTCAAAGCCAACTCCAAGAAATCTTGGAAGGAATAAATCTTGGTCACCGACATCTTCTCTCGAATATTCAAGTTTAACCCATCCTTGAACTTGAATCTCATGTATTCCTCGGAGGCCATATCCGGAACAAAAGAGGACAGTCTCCTCAACTCAGTTTCATACTCCGTTACCGTCTTATTGCCTTGGTGGAGATGGAAAAACTCTTTCCTCTTCAAGTCCCGATGAAACTGAGTATAATATTTCTTATCGAATTCCCAAAGGAATTCGCTTCAAGTAATTGGTACTGGTGACCTCTCTCTCAAATTATCCCATCATACATGGCCATCTTCATCTAAGAGTTTCACTGCCATCATAAGCTTCCTCTCATCATCAAGCCCCATATCGACCACCACTTCTCGAACACGGTTGACCCAACTCTTAGCTATCATGGCATCACAAGTTCCCGAGAAGGTACCATATCCTAGTAGCTGGGCTTCTTTAAGCAGTTTAGATAACTCAACGGTTGATCGGGTGACCAGTGTAGCAATAGAAGTAGGAAGAACCACAGGTACCACCAGAGGAGTCGATGGGATGATTGGTATAGGTGGATATGGAATTGGTACTTGAGGTAAAGCTTACATTTGAGTCCCATAGGCCATCCACCATTCTATCACTTGTTGGAGAGTAGTAAATGGTGGAGCCGGAGTCCTGGTTGGTGGAGCCGAGTAAATAGGAGCTGAAGGAGGCGCATATGAAGATGATGCAGCCTCAGGTTAAGGAAATGATGGAGCAATCTCATTAACGCTCCTCATTCTTTATCGGAAAAGCATTGTAATTCTATAATAGAGAAACAGTGCTTAGTAAGTAAAACTTGGTGAATAACTAAATAGCTAACCTCTTAAAAATAAACTCAACTTTCTAAGACCTATAAGAGACGCTTTAAAAAAAATTTGGAAATATTTTGAAGATCTATACTTTAAAATAGTTTGAAAACAATTGAGAACTTTTGAAAATATTTGAAAACATTGGAAAACCTCTCAAACTTTTGTAAAACAAGAATCTAAACTCTGATACCAATAAAATTGTCACGTCCCGACTCTCGAATCTAGTACGCGACAATTGTTGCGTTATCCCAAAATATGGGTAAACATAATCCGTATACCAAAATACCACAAGACATTCATTGATATCCATCCATTTTTCAAAATAATTTAACAAATCCAAATCAATCAACGTACATTCATCACACAACCAAAGGATCAACCCGGTCTATCTATATTCAAAACATGCATACATAAGCTCATCCTGACCATTCAAATCCAAATACATGTATAATACCAATCCGACCATTCCAATCAAATCCATAGAAAATAAAGCAAATCTCTACTCAAGGGATTCAAGCCAAATCTAGCAAAAATAATTCTGAAGTAAAGTTTTTGAGAAAGTAGAAAAAGTAAGGTCCTTAATGTAAGTTTACATATCCCAAAAGAGTTTAATCATTAAGAAAAATCAAAATATAGTTTCAAATAAAATTTTCAAAATAGTCACAAATATTCACCTCCACTTAGGTCTACTAATATCTCAAAAATAATCAAAATCAGATACCCAAAAGAGTTTTCAAAATATTTTTCATCTGACTCAAGACAAAGACTAATCTCCAAGCTAAACATCCTCTATAAAAATGAAATGAGAAAAATGAGTATAAACAATACTCAGTAAGTAGAATAACATGTTATGCAATGAATGAGCGATGAGTGTGGATGTGTCAAATAATATTTTAAAGAAAATCATTTACATCATATTCAATTTCATAAATATTCTAAAAAATATCAAGATTATCTAGCGAAATTCAAATATCACAATAAAACAACTTTTATGCATTCAAATTATATCATAGTTTTCAAACAAATAAATAGGATTGCCAAAATTATTTTGTCTGACAATAGTATATCGCGACCAAGAGTGAATCCATCAAGGGTTTTTATACATTTCTCTTTTATCAAATGTCTCTAATCTTGGCGTTGGCTTGGGACCTTCCAGACGGTACAACTAAATTAGCTTGATGGGATGAAAGAGACATCTCATGGGCTCGACTAACCTCTCTGTCTAACAAAGTCTAAACCACATTGCCCCGTCAGCCACACCATGGTAGAGAATGACTATGGCCACTAATAAGAGTTCAGACTCACACCCAAGCTAAGAAATACACCATTCCATATTTAACAAATACAACAAAGGTGTCTAATTTAATTAAATTATTTCTCAAATCAAGTTATACTCAATTAATTGCATAAAATATGACACATTATCTATTTACAACTATTTGGATGCATAACTATATCAAATTTACGTATAGGGATATTTTACACACACAAAACATTTCAAAACTCATTTTAAAATCATTTAAAAGATCAACTAAATATTTTACTCATTTAAAACAAAACATAAAATCCACCCACCTCTTGGGAGGGTTAACATTCCCAATCCATAATTCAAAACTAAATTAATCCTCTCTAAACTTTCAATTGTCACAACCTAAAGTAATAAATATTATTTCACCGTTAATCATAAATCAAATTTTGGATTAATTAATTTTCTCCTAAATTTTCCTAACCCAAGATTTTCAATATCATCAAATCTATATTCAAATATTTTTAATAAATATCATAGACCTAGAAAAATAATTTTTCATCTAATATTTCTCCTAATTTTACCATTACACAAACCCTAAACTTAAACCCCCTAAACTTAATCCTTCCAATCTCAACATAATAATTCAATGACATGATAAAACAACTCAAATCTAGTTAAGAGAAAAAGATTACTTTAAATGGAGACACCAATTTCATTCTCAAGTAGAGTTACACGAAAACTCTAAATTTTCTCTCTCTACAAAATCTCAAATTTTAACATAAATTGTAATTTCATGCAAGAACAATACAAATATAAGTTAAAAGAGGAAATTTACCTTTATGGAGACCACCAATTTCACCCCTTATTGAGTCACTCCAAACCCTAGATTTTTCTCTCTCTGGGAAAACTTGAATCTCTCTCTAAATTCAATCTTCTAGGGTTTTGTTAAAGAATTTGGAGTTCAAATCTATAGGTGTTTAGGAAAATTTGATCAAATTTGAAGGAAGAGAAGAGAGGGAGGAAAAGAGAGGGCAAGAGAGAAGAGAGGGAGAGAGGAAATGGAAAAATAGGGTTTCAAGTATAGGGAGGGAGTGGGGGAGGAAGAGAGAGGTTTTCCTTTCTTTTCTTTTTTTCTTTTTTTTCTTTCTTTTTTTGTTGGTGTTTGCATCAAATCCTTTTGTGTGAAATACTTGTCAATCTTATTGTACCACACTTTTGGTGCTTGCTTGAGACCGTAAACCTTATTTTCTCCCCCTTGAACTAGAAAACCATGTGGTTGCTTGACATAAATTTTTCTTCAAGAAACCCATTCAGAAAGGTTACTTAACATCACGCTAATACAATCTCCACCTCCTCTAAGCCACAAAAGCAATAATAGTTCAATTTGTCTCTAGCCTTGCTATTGGAACATACATTTTGTAATAATCAATATCATGTTTCTGCTTGAAGTCTTTTGTAGCTAGCCTCGTTTTATTGTTTTGAACTAAACCATTAGAATTTAACTTTGTCTTGCAGACCAATTTTACCCTGATGACTTCATGATTTTTTGGTCTATCTACCAGCTTCCAAGTATTATTTTTTTCGATCACATGAATTTCATTTTCCATTGCTTTTACCTAGAGTTTTTGATTCTAAGCGTTTTCAAAATTTTGGGGCTTAACTAATGAGAAATTGCATGACTCATAGATTTCTGCTAAACTTTTTACTCTTCTTGGGGCTGACTCAGGTGTAGATAGCTCTTTTCTGATACTTGGAGCGTAGTTTGAGCTTGAACCTGGACTTGAACTTGATCTAGCTTATCGCAAAGTACCACCTTGTTCTTGTGGCTCAATAACTAGAATAGTTGGCTGACTTAGTGAGATAATAGGTGATGCTGATCGGTTGTTTCATGCCTTGTCTTCTTCCTAATTCCATGAAACCTTCTCATCAAACATAACATCTCTACTGATGATTAATCTTTTGGCCACTAAGTTGTACAATCGATGCCCTTTTGTACCCTTAGCATAGCCAACGATTATGCATGGCCCACTTTTGTCATTGAGTTTCGATCTTTTTCGGTCTGGTACATGAGCATAATACACACTACCAAGGACCTTCATATGGCCAATTTCTGGCTTGATCCTGTTCAAAGCTTCAAATGGCACTTGGTTTGGAATTGATTTTGTAGGACTTCTATTCAGAATAAAAACTACTTTGTTAACAACTTTTGCCTAGAATGTATTTGACATACCTTTCTCCTTAAGTATTGCTCTTGCCATTTCGACAATCGTCTAATTCTTTTACTCATCTATTCCATTTAGTTGAGGCGAATATGCTATTGTTAGTTGCCTCCATATGCCATTTTCTTCACAAAACCTGTCAAAGTTTTTTTAGGTAAAATCACCACCTCAGTCACTTTGCAACACTTTGATCTTTCAATCAATTTGATTCTTAGCCATAACCTTGAATTTCTTAAACATCTCAAAAGCTTCTAACTTGTTTTTTAAAAAATACACCCAAGTCATTCTTATAAAATCATCAACAAAAATTACGCTCGCCAAGCTCCTCCGTTAGAAAAGATGCTCAAATTTGTTTACCGAGGAGACATGCTTCACAAGTGTCTGCCTTCAAATTTATAGGTGGTAACCCGTGAACCATCTATTTAACTTTTAGTATCTTCAAGGCTTTATAATTGAGGTAACTAAAGTGTTTGTGCCATAGCTTGAAAGCATTTGTGCCAGAACTAATTACTTCGCTTCGAAACGCCAATTATGAGACATAACTAATTGACAATGGAAAAGATCTAGATCTTTCTATGTTGACCTGTGCTAGCACATGATTTTTATTTTACCACTCAAATATTTTGTAACAACTATTTTCAAAACGAACAACATATCCATTTTGAACTAATTATCCAACACTTTGTAGCTTTCGTTTAAAATCAAGAACCAACTGCACATCTCGAATGAATTTTGGTCCCATCTTGGTTTCTATGGCAGCATTGACTTGCCTTTAACTTGAACAAGAGAACCATTCCCCATGTGTACCTTGGTTTCATACAATATATCCATGTCTTGAAATATTGTCTGGTTACTGGTCATGTGATTTTTTCACCTATTGTCCAAATACTATATGTCATTCTTCTCTTCTTTGCTATGCGGTGTGCATAGAAAATATTTGCATATTTTTCTTTTTCTTTTGTGAAATTTTCTCAATTACTGATTTTGGTTCTACAAATCTACTAATATGGCCTATCAGGTTGCATTTTCTACATCTTATCTTTGACTAGCATTTAACAATGTCATGGTTTGACCTTTTGCAAATGTCACACCATCATTCTAATTTGTTCAAACTCGATTCTCTTGAGTCATCTGGTTGCTTTTGCTCATCTTGCCTTAGACCTCCTTTTCTTTGATTTCTTCTAATCCATATGTTGCAGTTTGAATCTCAATTTGGACTGAAAAGTATATTCAACTTGGTTTCCACCGTGTTGTAATTTTCTTTCCTCATGTGCCTCCCAGGAACTCATCAATTGTTGGACCAATAGTGTCAACAGATCTTTTGATTCTTCAATAGCGATTACAATATACTCATATTTCTTGGGTAGTCTAAATAAAATTTTTTCAATTATCTATCAATTAAAAATGTTTTTTCCATAGGCTTACATCTGATTCATGAGCTTTAGTAGTTTTGAGAAATACTCCTTTATCTTGTCGGACTCTTTCATTTGTAAGTTTTGGAATTGCCTTTGCAAGGTTTGTAATTTGACAACAATCACCGTGGCGAATCCCTAGAACTCTTCTTGTAATATCTCCCATACTTTCTTTGATTTTTTTGCTATGATAATTTGCGAAAACAAACTTTCTATAGCACATTGTTAAATGAGAAACAAGGCTTTAGCATCTCTCATCTGATTGTTTGCCAGAGTTTTATGTTGTTATTGCGATAGTTGTTGCTATTCGGTATACTTGGTGTGGCCTTGATTGATTACGTGCCACAATCCTTGTGATAGTAATAGCGTTTGCATTTTAATCTTTCACATATCATAATTTCCTACCATAAATATGAGAACCATTGCCTATGCCATACTTGTGCCAACACCTGAGGCCATCAATTTAAGATGTTTCTACTAGCTCAACATGAAAACTCTTATAACAGATGTTAAGAATTTTGGTTTGAAGACTTGTGATGATTTTCATACAATCCAATAAACAAATTTTCATGCGGAAATTCCCGGATTGATTTTGGGTTAGGATCACTTTCCTGCTTTCGATGATTGGGTATCCTAGACCGAGAGGATGTCACAAAAATTGTATCACCCCCTATTATCCATAGTCCAAAGGCCACCTTGGTGATAAAAAATGGGAATTACCAATTTCCTCAAGCCCTCTCTATATTCACACTTGCATTGCCCTTTTCTTTTTTGTCCTTTTTCTTTCACATTCTCCAAACAATAGTAACAAAAATAGTTTTATTCGTCATGCTTGCCCCCTTATTTTTCTGAAAAGAATGGGCAGTCTTCTTTTTTTTGTTGAAAGAGAAGAAACATTTAAAATTAGGAGAGGTTATGGGGTGGTTTTCAAGATAACCAACCCTCCTTTTTTAAATTCAAACAAAACATTGGGACAAGTTTATCCTCATGGGTGGACCCACCCTATTTCCCAATATCTCTCACTCGCACATGAGGGCTAGAACCATACACATACCATGATCATTACTATCAAACACCAATTTCATACAGGCAAGAGAACCATGTGACCTACGAGAATAGCAAGAGCTCTAGAGCTATATATCGGTTAAAGATATATAACAGCTCATCATCAATGTGGTGATGAGAATATCGTATCTTGCTACACCCCAAACATGTTCTTACTCGACACAGTCAATGTATCTCTCATCCCTCAAAATAATAAAAAAGCATATTTGACTCAAATCCAACCATTCATTCATAATTACGTCTCTAAACACTAAGTCACAAAAATAATTGATCGACCTATGAATGTAGAATAATGTGTCGATCAAAAACAGTCTTTCTTTTATATTACTAACTCTCAACTTTATCTTAACTGGTTTCCTAGACATACATCGCCAAACCAAATCATCCATAGCTTCTTGGTGCATGCTAAAGTAGCAACACTAAAATAAAATTTCAAGAGATAAACGAAAGTCCTAAAGGTATAAATTGAGATTAAATATAAATCTCGATTCTCACACAATGAGATAGACATAATGAGATGAAAAGGGATGTACCATCTTATTACTTAAGTGGTCACATAAACACACATGGTATAAAACACATGCTACGATGTTTTCTTTTCTATTTAAAAGCGTATGTCTTCCTTTTTAAAATAACACATCGTATAGATCTTAATCCAAGTATACACAACATTTGACCTGAGTATTCTTTTTTACAAGTCCTCTAAAATCTCACAATGTCAAGAAAAATCCACATCTGGCTATTTGACAAGTTTAATGGATTGTGAGGAATCCATTTCGATTACAATATATGTAGTATATTTAACCGGTAATCTCATCTTAGTATTTGACTAAGGCAACTTATATATGTGTTAATCCACCACAAATTAATATACCTCATCTCTATATGTCACACAGACATTAGAAGTGATTGCTCATGTAAGAAAACCAATATCAAAACTTGTCTGACATACTTTCAATTCCAGACACAAGAATTTTGGATACAAAAACAAAATTCGAATGTTAACGAATATGAGCATTACAATATATATACTTTCTGTATATATAATCACAATCACTACCACAGTAACAAATACTGTCACAATCTACGCAATCCATGTCGTCTAACATGTCTTACAAAGATGTCTTTAGATATTAGCCTCCGAAAAAGGATAAACAACCACCAAATGCATAGATACATATCTCAATGTCATTTCCCTCTTTTCAATCATGTCTCTGACAAGATTGATTTTTGTGTCTATATTTGGTTTCGCCATCATATTTGGAGTCTCTTATGTAAACAATAGTTAACTGATTGTCATAATAAATCATCAAGCTTCCACTAGTTGTTTACTACTCCTAAATATTACAACATCCATTTAATCAAACTCATTTTCTGAACTACGGAAGCATTAACCACAAATCTGCTTCCATCATAGAAAGTGATACACAGATTCGTTTCTTACTTCTCCATGAGATAACGTTATCATTGAGTAAGCAAACATAACTAGAGGTAGATTTTCTCTCATCTAAATCACCTCCCAATTAATATTCGTGTATCCTTTTAATATTAGATCCTTTCTTTAATAATGAAAGAAATAATCTATAATTCCGTTCAGGTATCCCAACATCCTTTTTACAAGAATCCAATCAATCTTCCTAGATTTGACAGATACCTGCCGACTAAACCAAATAGTATGACAAATATCAGAACGAGTACACATCATAACGTATTTCGAGTTCCCAACTATACTAGAATATAGTGTTCTAGATATTTTATCTATTCATTTGGAGTTCTAGGGCGTATATCATCTCTTGAACTATCACCTATAATCACAGGAGTATCAGTAGGTTTGTAATCTTTTAAACTGAATCGTTCTAGAGCCTTTATAACATAAGACTTTTGAGATAACTCCAGTAATCTCCTATAACGATTTCTCTAATATTTAATTCCCAATCTGCCTCACCCATATCCTTTATCTCATAAAAATGAAGAATAACCATTTCAAGTTCTGAATTACATACTCCTTATCATTCGTGGATAACAATATGTTCTTGACATATAAAGATAGAATTACAAACTTATCATTGAACTTTTTAAATAGAAACAATGGTTTTCGTCTATCATGAAGAAATCATAAGATATCATATCATTGTGAAATCTTAAATATCATTATCTTAAAGATTGTTTAAGACCATCAATTGTTGTCTTCTTGACCTTTAATGACAAAACCCTCTAGTTGTATCATATAAATGTTTTCTTCAACCTTACCACTGAGGAAAGCAGTCTTCACATCCATCTGACATAATTTCAAATCCAAATTGGCCACTACAGCTAACTGTACGCGAATAGAGATAAATCTCACTACCGAAAAAAGGTTTCGTCATAATCAATACTCTTTTATTGAGTGTAACCATTTGCTACCAATTGAGTCTTTTACCTCTCAATAGTTCTATCTGCCCTACACTTGATTTTGAGAATTCAGTTGTTCTCAATAATCTTGGGCCCTGATAGAAGTTCAACCAGTTCCCAAACATAGTTGGACTTCATGCACTCCCATTCTTTCTTCCATTACCTTTTCATTCACCCTTGGTGGGACAAGATAAAATCTCATATACGTTCTGAGACTCTTCTTTATCTTCTGAAAAAACAACAAATACGTGCCCTTCAATCTCTAAGTGACGCTTAGACATGATTTTTCTAACACTTTTTTAACTTTGTAACTCAGTTGGATCGCTAAAATTTAAATTCCTCTTACTGGTATCAGCACCATTCTAGCAATCCACAATAGACAAATCTATCATTTAAATTAACTAATTCAAATAACAGCTCTATGTCCTTCACGTTACCTCTGCTAGGAAAATCATTTTTCAGAAATGTGATATTCATGATCTAACCTCTACTGTAGTACAATCTTCTTATTCATAAATAAATACTTAATTTTCAGACTGGTCAAGGTATCCAATAAAGACACTCTTACTTCTACAGGAACCCAATTGTTTAAATTTATTAGAAAAATCTCAAATACAAACTACCAATCCCTAAGATCTGAAGTCAGTGAGACATAACCCTCTACCAGTCCTATCATATCGTTAATACTTTTTGTTAAGCCATTTTGTTTAAAATATATATAGGCTGCACTTAACAAGGCATCTTCTAAAAAAAATCAACAAGTTAACATGCGCCATCATAGATTTTGTCATATCCAGCAATATCCTATTCCTTCTCACTATAAAACCACTTTGTTGAAGTATATTTGGAATTGTCAAATGTCAATTTATATCTCTTTCATCACTCAAATCCTTAAATTGATCTGATAAATATTCATGCTATTTATCCATTTGATTTTTGTCTCTCTCATATAATATCTAAAGCACTCAAATGTTTTAGATTTATGAGAAATCAAATAGATATGGTTAAACACGTGAAATCATCAATGAATGTAATGAAATACGAAGTTCCATGTCTGACCATCACATTTATTGGATCACGAATATTTTAATGGATTAAACACAATGAAAATTCAGCCCATATGACTTTTTCAAATAGTTTTCTTATCATTTTGCCAGCAAGACAACATTCATATGTTGGTAAGTTAATTTTTGTGAGTGAACCCAATGGTTCTTCTCTCACTAGTTGATTCACCTTATCTTACCCTAATGTGATCAAGTCTATTATCCCACGCCACATTATCAACATTTGCAAAATGATGAAACCATTTGCAAACTATCCAAAACCAATATATATGTCATTCAAATACAAATCAATCTTATATCTTTAAAAGTTCAAATCATAGCCAAATTTTAAAAGAACAAGAATAGATAGGATTTCGTTGAATTTCTGAGATATAGAGAATAATATACAAAATGAGAGTTCAACCACTTCGTAACTCCAATTTACAAGTGTCAACTTCTCTAACGTTCACTCTTGCATCGTTCTCCACACACTATCTACTACCAGAAAGTAATCAACAAAAAACTCATAAATATCTCTCTGTCTGTCCATATATCCAAGTTTGTTCTTTTGTGATCTGTCTATAATCTCATTTCCTTTCTTGCTTTTGTTCCAGTTTCTCTAATGCTTAAAGTTTGAAACTCTCTTGGAACTAGACTCTACAACAAAAGTATCAACTATGGATCTTGCAGCACCAAACCGCTCATCCTAAGCTTGACGTGGCAAGCTTTGTTTGCGAAAGTCTTCACATAGTTATTATGAATCAAACTGGCTTTCAGGTACTCACAAATAGTGGGAAGGAATTGGATCAAGATTTGAATTTTCTGTTCATTGGAGAGGACATGACCAGCTGACTCCCACTCTCTAATCATGTTAGACATGACCCTCAAAAACTGTTTGATACTGTGATCACTTTGCCTTTTATAAGTATTAAACTTTATAGTCAGCTATCTAAGATGAGTCACTGGTACCTTTATGTTTCTCTCTGAAGTACACCCAAATATTATGAGCGGTCACATATTGTTCACATTTAGGTATCATGTTTTCAATCTCAAAACTAATTATGATCTCTCGAGTGGTAGAATCTATCATTTTTCACATCTGGTTAACATCTAGTTCTCTCCCTTACAGGGTAGCGTTATCCACTTCAGAGTACTATATGACATGCTTGATACCTTCCAAAGCATCTAATTCTCTCAGCATATTTCACATTTTATGGCAACATATCTCATGATTGTTGTCATTCAAATCGTCACTTCCATTCAAGTCCTTAATAATGGACTTCAATGCTATGGTTTGGGCATTCTAAGAGGGTAGACATATATACTAATGCTCACATCATACACGTAATTTTGTAATTTAAGATTAACATCCATGATAGGTCAACCTCAGGTATAGAATCAAAAATTCACTATGTTCTCAATCATCATCTATGGTTCTAATATATCACTATCAGGAATTTAATTTAAAATTATAAAATTCTATAAGTTTTATGTGAGAATTACTCAAATTCTTTCAACCTAAAACCTCCCACTTAAACATACTAAGTATTTAAATAATTTCAATTTTGGATGAGAATTACTTAAATTCTACCAATCCAAAATTCCTTTCAAGGTACCCTAATTTTCTTTTGCATGGATGATCATATAAAAAAAATATCAAATATTCTCAATCATATTCTCAATAAAAACTTTATAAAAAAATTTTAAAAGTTTGTAGTATATGATCATGTTTCAAACAATCAACCATAGTGTGCGAAAGAAAACAGCAAATGTATTATTTCAATTCACAATATGTCTATTCGAGTAATCACATTCTTTATCCCATTGGATTGTCTATCCCTAGGAAAGAAATCTCCTCATAGCACGTGGGGTAGTGCTATCTATACTATGGGATGGTTTTACTTCATTTGGATCTTTAAATTCTTGACCCTCCATATTTCTATTAATATGGATCTTACATTATCAAAAATCACATTTGCTCTCTTGATAATTATTTCATCAACTATACTGTCCCAATAAAGAGTTAAAGTATTTTTTAAAATATATATATATACGTCATCCTCCCAAAACGAATGACCTAATCCAAGAAGTTCCAAATAATGTGCTTTCTGATCTCCAAAGGATCCGATAAAGCATGAATTGAGTCTATCAAAATTTGACCCAAGCTCATCATACACTCCAAACTTCTTAATACTTTCACTCTCCTCCCAAGAACTCCAATATTCCATCCAAACATCATCATTACTCTAGAAAATGGGTACAAAATTAGATTGGACACTAAACCAACCATAATATTACAATTAATTTTAAAATTATTTATTTCAAATAATATGCTCAATTTTTAAACAATTTTATATTTAAAAAACAAAATTTTCACACATAAAAGGAGGGTATAAAATTAAAAGAGTGTAAACAATTTACACTAAGGTAGCAAAAATTAAGAAAAATAATTTTCTAGTCTAATAAAATTTTTTTAGAATTTTTTAGACCGAAAAGTGATTTTTTTGTAATTTTTTAACAATTTATTGATTATGAATCAATAAATAATAATTTTTCAAATCTAGAAAATAAATTATAATTTATAGAAAAAACTAAAATGATTTTTTAGACTTATAAAAAATTTTCTATAATTTTCTGGATTGAAAAAATATTTTTTTATAATTTTGTAACATTTTATTGGTTTAATAATCAATAAAAAATACTTTTTATCTTCAAAAAATAATTTATAAATCACAGAAAAATAAAAACAAATAAAATTTTATTTTGATGAAAATTAGGACCAGAAATAGCCCTTCACGCACCTCCACGTGCCATCGGACCTACCTGTAATAAAAAAAAGGTCTGAATGGCTTTCACTCTCCTTCGGTGGTGCTTGAGTTACACGCGTCATCTTCCCTCTGGATTCCGTTCACCAAATTTTGATTACCCCACATTTTTAATATTTCTGAGTTTAATGGTAGTTTCAGATTTTAGATCGGACATCTCTATCTTGGGAGGTAGAGTTCATTTGTCGCTGCCGAGAGTGGAAATGACCTTTTTACTATTCATCTTTTTCTTCAATTTTTTGGTTTTTGATTCAAATTCCAAATCGACATATCTCTCTCAATTCTTAACTATTTTTTGAAATCTTTATATGTTTAGAAAATATTTTTCGAGAGAAATCTAACTATATAAATTTTATGTCATGAAATATAGTATCCTAAAAGTTATAAGTAAATTAAGTTTTGGCTAAGTTTTGTAATATCTCTTAATGTACTTAGTTGTTACATGCGAAATTTTGCAGATCGGATCTATATATCATAAGCATACTATGGTACAAAATTGAGAACATTTCGACAAGCCATTTTCAAGTTGCTATTAATGAATCTTGAAAATTATTGTAGGCAATTTTCATTTTCAATACCCAAAAAAGAGACATGAAACACTCTAAATGGCTCTGATACCAATGATAATTTTTGAATAAACCAATAAACAAATTTTCATGTGGAAATTCCCAGATTGAGTTTGGGTTATGATCACTTATCCCTTTCCGATGATTGGGTATTTTAGGTCGAGAGGATATCACAAAAATTGGATCATTCTCTATTATTCACAATCCAAATGCCACCTTGGTGATCGAAAATGGAAATTACCAATTTCCTCAAGCCCTCTCTATATTCACACTTGTAGTACCCTTTTTTTCTTTTTTCTCTCACGTTCTCCAAACAATAGGAACAAAAAATAGTTCTACTTATCATGTTTGCCCCTTATTTTTCTGAAAAGGATGGGCAGTATTCTTTTTTTTATTGAAGGAGAAGAGACATTTAAAATTGGGAGAGGTTATAGGGTGGTTTTCAAGACAACCACCCCTCCTCTTTTAAATTCAAACAAAACATAGGGACGAGTCTACCCTTATGGGTGGACCTGCCCTATTTCCCAACAACATGGATAAATATTTGATACGAGAATAAAAGAACAAGAGAATTTTGTTCCTTATTATTATTAGAACTTATTCATAGACTTTGCTATAGATCCCATTAAAAACAATTTATTATTTGAGTTTTTCATATGCCTAATTTGTGTGGCTGAATAGGAAAAGGCTGGATAGAAAAACTAAATGGATAGATTGTAATTCATAGCTCATCACTCAAAACTCCTAACTTTTTGAAAAACTGAATTACAACTCAACACTCCTACATGTGAAGAAAAATGCAATAAACCTTCATACATCCATCCTATTATCAATCCTAGAAGTAAATGTTTAATCCATTTTCATAATAATTACACACATTTGGTAGGCACTTGCAAGAAAACTGCATTTGAGGGAAATAGGTATGCTTAAAAATGTAATCTTCGTTCTATACATATTTGTATGATTCTGTGTCTTCATTTGAGCTGTAATCATTGCATTTGACATGCAATATTCCTTTTACACATCGGTAAAAAGTCGTATCTTACACACATTTTGTTAGAACCAACAAGAATCATGCATTTCAGTAAAATAAGTATGCTAAGAAATACAGTATTCCTATTATACATATTGTATGATAATTATTTTTCATTTCATCTTCCATCAATGTTCTAGTTTACTGCTTTTCTCAAATTCTAGAGCTCTCGAACCTGTGATTAGTTCAACAAGGAGAACCCGAAGGCCATCCATTTTTGATGCGAAAAAGATCAGTGAAATCAAATTTTTAATTTTTTAAATATAATCCGAGAGATTTTGAGAGTAAAATATAGAGAAGAAGTTTAGAGTGAAAAAGAAAAATAGAAAGAAGGGGAGAGATCCCTAAGGGAACAGTCCAGTGATAATAGCCCTATTCTCTAATCCCGTGATTTAAGATTTGATTCCTATAATAAAAGAGAGAGAGAGTCCTATTCTTGTATAAACAAAATAGGGCACTTTTGTCCCCCAACTTATTCGTTTCAAAAGTCAAATCTCCCAAAAAAAAAAAAAGAGAGAGAGAGAGAAAGAGAGAAATTCTAAACAAAATTCTCCTTCATTGACAATAGAATTATTTTGGGGCTCAAATTCTCTATAAAAGATATGGAAGTTACTCATTTCTCCAATAGCAAATTTCGCCTAAACCTTTTTATTGAATCGAGGATTTTCTCCACACCGATTTTTCCTAGTCAATTTTTAGTATTTGCAAAGGAAAATTCATCTAATAATCCAACCGGGTTTTCTTTGATACCACAAAAATGTGAAAAAAAAATGCTAATTTGAGGATTCGAACCTAGACACCAAAATGAAAACATGTAGACTTCACCACTGAGCTAAAGGTATTTTTGGATTTTTTTGTTTTAAAATTCATATTTATTTATAATTTCTTGATGATGTCATCCAAGTTTTTGTTCGATCCGATTGATTTGACCTAGTGACCCATTAACCCCTTGACGCAACCGATTCGTACTCTAGTCCCTGCTTCAAAACATTTATTGGAAGTCTGATGTGAAGGCCAATGTTTCTAAGTGCCTATAATGGGTTGACCCAACCGGTCCACTTCTTACACACTGCCCCAAGAAGAAACATCTTAACATAATGCTTGTGAAAGCACATGCTTTTGCGCGGGTGTGGCTAAGCGGGTGGCAAGACACTAGATAGAGAAAGAAACATAGGAGAGATAGGGATAACTTGAGCTCAAACCAAAACTTATGAGTTTTTGTTTTCCATATACGAAAATAACAATTCTCTATATTTTTCTGTTGAAACTCTCTGTAAAGAAATCATCAAAATATTTGGATTGTGTATTAAGTGTAGTTTCCCGTTAATGATTTCTTTTTTTTTTCTTCAATGATTTCACAATGGCCAGAGCATTTGATTCAATCGTTCGATCTGAATTTGTTGTATTATTAATATCAGATAAGAGGCAATTATTTTTGAATTTCATGTCATATTCTTCCAGATAGGATGTTGATTAATTAATTTTAAGTCTATACAAAATGTTGTCCTTTTAATTGGCCGATGCTTAAGATCAAAACTAATCCTTTTTTTTCTTTCCCTCTCAATTCCAAGGTGGCAGAGCCAAACACAAATCAGAGTCCAACATATCCTTGGGTTCGCAACCACTCTTAGATTTCTTTATCTTATAAAAATAACTAATGAGAGACGAAGCGCGTGGATAGAACCCGAAGAGGGTTAGGCCCACTTCATAGTTTTGACCAAGCTTGCAATCCAATAATTGGCGTGATCTCACGGGCCCAACTTCCATTAATTAATCTTCTTCTTTTTCTTCTTCTTTTCACTACCAACATTATATTCCGACTAATTCGATTCGATCATTTATAGAATCTCTATTTAGAAGGCAGTTCTCTCAATATAATTTTTTTTATTTTCAAGTTTCGAATCTGAAATTTGGTTAATAATCCTTACACCCTATACTACTAGACTTACTCTCCATTGGTTTGTAATTAATTTTCTACAATCCTTAATCAACATATGCAAGGGTGGAAGTCCCTGACGTCCTTCTTGATTATATTCATAGCCATTTGTGTGGAAGAGTTTCTATCTGATCTTAACATCCAGGGCAAGCTACCGTCTAAGGTTTCTTATCCTCCTGATATAGTTGGTGATCCATGTATAGAGGTGCAATCTTATACACAGTGACAAAAACCCAACACTGAACTAATAGACTGTTAGTCTAATGGGATAGGATGCTAGATCTCTTAACAAAGTCTCAGATTCAAAATTTGAAAATAAAAAAATTATAGTGAGAGAGTCATCCCCTAAATAGAGTTTCACAAATATTCGAATTGGATTAGTCAGAATATAATTCTGAATACTGACAGTGAGAACCAAAAAAAGAAGAGAACCTAACACCAATTCCGCTTCATGATCGAAAGATATCCAACTATACAGGAGCCCAAACACAAAGGGATTAAAAGCCCCAAATATGAATGTTGTGGCCCAAAAGTTTTGCTCACCCCAAGATAATCAAAGAATTCTCAATGGACCACCAATAATAAAGTGCTAGGGAAGCCGATTATTGGTTTAGGCTCCACTATTGTAAATAGGTTCAAACTATGATGCAATTTAGGTAAAATACAAGTGGTTTCTTACTATTATATATGGCTGGTAATCCCTTTCTACTTTTTGTGAAGCACTTGTTCATATTCTTTCGAGTACTACTAATCTAGACCCAGATTAGAGAATATTTTCTCTTCTTTCAAATAATTTTAAACATCTTATGGTATAACAAGCATCAAATCTTACATTCTCAAAAGGGGGTCAAAAGCACACAAATCAAACCTGCAATGGCTTATAATCATATTTTACACAATATTAGTTAATTATTTGTGATGGTACACGATTAAACCGGAAACTTTCTTTATTCCCGTGAGATCTCAATTATCTTATTATCATCCGATAAGAAATAAAATTATTGACAAGTTCAAACCTTCCTTAATCCCTTAAAATTCTAATTTTCTTGGACTCTCAATAAGGAAGTAAATTCTTCTTAAATCTTAAACCTTCCTCAATTTAAAAGGATTCTAAATATTCTAAAAGTCATTATCCACAATTTCTACTATTTCGAAAGATATCACACAGAAGAAAATTAGGGTTTTCTACATTATTTGGGAGATTATAAATACAGAGCATAACATATGACATAGGGGAAACACACACAGAAAAACCCTACACTTACAATTTTTCATTATTATACACAACTTTATAACCACAACCACACAACTATATGACTACATAATATTCTCTTTCCCTACATTCACATCTTGGAGGCACAAGAAGGCGACTAAATTCTCCACCATCGGAGGTACGATTTCTACACCAACCTTATACTACCAGAGGTATGGCTTTATGTCTCATTCGAGTACGACTCTATACTCAACTATATTCATTCATTATCTCTCCTTACATATATACACAATACACAGGGCCATATATATGGCCAACTATACATCGATTACATAGGGACCACACAGGGCAAAATTTACAGGCTATTCTCAGTTTTTATTTTATTACTCTTATTGACTTGAGCATTAGAGTCCCCCTCGACCCAGCCCCAACAAGGTTTTTGCAAGTTTTCCGAGTAAGAAGATCTGACATATATCCCGGCACAAGCTTCTTGTTCGGGTCAGAAGAGTAATTATTTATGAGGGCAAAAATCACCTCCATTAGATTGGCACTATCCATGAAAATGACAGACAGACAGCCGTAAAAGTTTTGCACCTTGCTTCATTCTTGGCATTATGTCGGTACAAATTTTCTAATCACCTTTCGATATTGAATCATCTACACTAAGTCTCTCGATAAACATCGGTTGATTTGTAAATGGGAGTTTGTCGATACCCTCATTCCAGCTAAATGAGAACTGTGAATGACTTGCCTAATCACCTTCTCGGTTGACCACCTATTCACCTTTTCGATTGACTGCCTCATCTACATTTTCATCCACAACTGCCTATTCACCTTCTCGGTTGACTGCCTTATCTATATTTTTATCCACAACCGCCTATTCACCTTCTCAGCTGATCGCCTCATTGCCCCATCTACATTTTCATTCACGACCACCTATTCACCACCTATTCACCTTCTCGATTGATCATCTATTTATCTTCTCGGTTGACTCTACATTTTCATTCACGACTGCCTATTTACATTCTCGATTGACTGCCTATTTACCTTCTCGGTTGACCATCTCATCTACATTTTGATTCACGACCATCTGTTTACCTACACAGTTGACCACCTATTCACTTTCTCAGTTGACTGCCACCTCATCTACATTTTCATTCAAGACTACCTATTTACCTTCTCGGTTAATGTCTCATCTACATTTTCATTCACGAGTGCCTATTCACCTTCTTGGTTGATCGCCTCATCCATATTTTTATTCACCATCTCGTTGCATATGTTGTCATTGAGAATTGAACCTCAGAACTTCAACTTATCCAAAATTCTTTCTACCACCAAGCCATCCAAATACTTTAATCATAATGTTCATAATTTATATTATATTCCATATTTTCTCTAATTTGTTTCCATAAATTTTAATTTTCGTTCCAACCCTTCTTACTTATTACTGAACACATTTTCTCAACCGAACATAACTTCAAGTATTTAAGCTTATCTGGTTGACTTTCCCAATAACTCCGCTTGACATCAATGACATGGATTCAGTAATCCTATTTCGCAGCCCACTATTACTCTGTCAATGCTTTAATAATGCTAATAAATTGCTTTCATCTGAAATCCTATTTTATCCCCATCGCGACAATAATATTCATATTCCACATGCTCTATCACTTCTTTATTATATCTTAGCTAACAACAATTCAACACACCTCTCGACACCAAAATACTCAACTACGATCCGGATCCGACGAATGTCTCAATTTAATAATTCCTATTCATAGCTAATTATTACTTTGGCGGTATTTCAATACTCTTAACTAGTTGTTCTAATATTGAATCTTACCTTACAATTATAATACAAATAATATCTTTATTTTAATTGTTCTGACTCTTCTTTGTATCGCTTTAATCATGTCCACTGAGCAACGAACAAAAGCAATTTTCAGCCGGTGATGGCACAGTTACACTACAAATAATACGATTTTAGCAACGGATTTAACGATAAAAATTTTAAGAAAATTCATTGCTAATATGTTTGACAAGGATTTAGTGACGAAAAAATTTTCGTTGCTAATATCACGTTGCAAAAATTTACCAACGAAATAAAGGAATTCGTGACCCAATTAGTGACGAAATTTTTTTTGTCACTAAATTTGTGACTAATTTTAGTGATAGATATGAGAATCCATTATTAAAATTAGCGACAAATCTTATTTTTCATTGCTAAATTTAGCAACAAACATGGAAATCCGTTACTAAATTTAACGACAGATAGAGAATTCATCGCTAAAATTAGCGACGGATCCAAGAATCCGTTACTAAAATTAACGATGAATCTCATTTTTCGTCACTAAATTTAACGACGAAGATGGGAATCCATTGCTAAATTAGCAATGGATCCTATAATCCATCACTAAAATTAGTGACGGATCTTGTTTTCCGTTGCTAAATTTAGGACAATATTTAAATCTATAGCTAAAATTTTGCAAGGAATTTTTTTTGCGACAAATTTAGGAATTTAGCCAAAAAAAATTATTGTTTTTCAAATTTTCACTATTCAAAAAAAATGTCTTGTCTAACCAACATAAATATCAAATTTAGCTACTAATATCCATCCATTAAATTTAAAATTTTTTCTAATCCAACTAACATAATAATTAAATTCCAAACATTTTTTCAAAACCAATAAACTCAATATTGTTCATAATTATTCGAATATCTAACAAAATGTCAATAGGAATAAAATCAAATAAATATCAATCCAGTATATAACATTTCTCATGAATAGGCTACAGACCATCCCTTCAACTGAAATGATTTTGATATAAGGAAAATTACATTTTGACACATGGATGGTGTATGAATTGATACACAAAAAGGGGACTAAATCAATCTTTTCTTGGCTGTCGGTCAAACTCTTCTCTCTCAAACCGCACTTTCTTAGGATCCGTCTTCTCATCCTAAATGCAATGGTCAATATGCCACATTTATCATATATTTCAAGAACAAAAAATTCTAAATTTTAAAAACATTAATAGACAAAAAAAAGTATTAAATACTTCCAAGTCTACATATTATATATATATATACATATATAATAGTGAATCCACCATATTTTAAGTTCTAAAATCAAAAAACCATTAATGTAAGCAAGCTGAGAAAGGGAACAATATGCAACCACTAATTCCTCTAAAATCAAAATAGTCAATTGGTCAATTGTATGAATTTTCATAGTACATACGTCATAACAACAGTCCTCTTCCTCCTTCTGGTCACACCTTTAGTTACATTAACACAAGTCGAGACAGGTAATTCTGAATTGGTACTAATGATTTCAATCTTCATGGGCTTTCCATCCAACTGCACATTGTTATATTTCTTAAGGGCTGCAGATACATCACTCCTCCTTACAAACACAACTTCAGTAGAACCCTGTAATCAAATATCAGAGATGAGAACACTTCTCAACAACAAAAACTCTCAATAAAGATACACTAATGAGATAAGTATAAGAAGCTGCAATGTATTAATTGTCAACAGGCCTTTCAAAATCTAGGCTTATCCTCTCCTAGGATGAAAGTTATCAATCTTGCAATTATTGGGGAATAGTCATATCCATTTCCACTTAATCTAACTAAGGTGTATCAAATCCTAAAGCTTGAGAGTAAACTATCAACTAAAGCTTAAGAATCAAATAATAGTATCGTAGAATTAAATTTGTGCCAAAATCTAGTAAGTGTAATTGAACTAGAGGAGTCTTACCCCAGACCTTAGGTCAGGAATTCAACTTCTTTAGCTCTCCCTCGTTATCAAGCAAAAGTATTACAAAAAAAGTTCTGGAAGATCCATAAAAATTTGTTAGGACAAGCGGGTGAAATAAACAGTCCAGAAGCTATCTACTTTAACAAGGGATACTTGGCCAAGGAATAAAATTTAGTTTGAAATTAGATCTTTATGTTCTATATGTGGAAAAGGAGAAGAGTTGAATATTTTGTCTCCCTTACTGTCAGGTACAATGCAAACCTTTTATCACCTAAGAAATAGGCAACAATGGACTAGCATACCAGGTATAGAGATGAGATCAGGACTTCCAACCTTTGATCTGAGCCACTAGATTCTACTTTTTCCTTCTTTCCCTCCACTATAAATGCCATGGATTGCATACAAATTTGTGTGGATGCCCCTCCCTTCAATCTCAAGTTTGTCAATGTTAAGAATACCTAAAAAGAAAATAATCATCAAATAAAATCCAAAAAAAAAAAGACATGTGAAGTAGATCACACCTAGACAGGGGAGTGTTCAGAGGAACCAAATCAATTTGGATATCAATAAAGGGATCAAGAACCAAGTCTGCAAACAAGAAATTCCATTTCTGTCTATTTAGGCAACATAAAAGGAATATAAAGCAATAATACAGCCATGCAAATGGCCTTCAAATTAGGAATTCCATTTTCTTTTGCTTGATTATGCACTAGCTAACTAAACACATGCCACACCTACAAGTTCTAAACAGTGAAGAATTACCATGCACACAACCTGACACACTCTTTAATTCATACTTATTTATTCATTGGTATTTTTCATAGCTATTTGGTTGTCGTGCTCCTTGACTTTAGAGACAAATTGGTTCAAGGATGTATTCAAGAAAGAGAGAGAGGAAGTAGATCTTACGCATGTTCATGAATCATGTGGCATTGGAAGCACATTGCCAATGCTTCTTCATAGACATCATCACCACACACATTGCATAATTTCTCCTATTACATCAAGAAAATCACATAAAGAGCCAAAAATTACTCACATTAAGTTAAAGAACATACAAAAAAGAAATCCTTAAAAAATGGTATTCCTCACTATTTGAGGTGTCTTAACAAAATCCACATAACTGACTACTTTTGAATTATCACTAGAATCGTCCTAGTTATCTTGTACTCCTGTTAAGTAGCACAGGTAACACATGAAAGCATTGTACACCTTAAATAAGGTAGCAGTGAACACCACCAATGCATTTAGACCATGTATAGTTACTTGAATCACTTAGTGTGCTGCAAATTGGCATATTACATGCATGCGGCTTACATTAACTACAATGACATAACATAGTACATGTAGCTTACAAACTAGATTAGAAAATCAGCCTTCTGTTGTTACTAGCCAAAACTTTTTTGAGTATAGTACAATTGTTATAAAGAGCAAACCAAGTGAAGTAGCCAATGTCTGCGGAAGTGCCTAAACAAGTGGCTGAACTATAAAACCAAGTGATGTATACATGATGACCTTTAACTGATTCGCCGACCATGTCCAAAATTCAACACACAAGTCATTTGGTTCTAGGCATCTTACAGAGGGACACCTATCAATCAGAATACCTCCTCTTATTTGGCAGTTATACCTGTCAATCAGAATAGTTCCCAACTTGCTACCCGGCAAACTAACATATTCTCGACCTTTTGAGATAAAGGCACCACTTATGAGTAGGAACAAAGGCAAAATCATGAATTTAGCATGCCCTTTTTGAACCACAACATGACTACTAAGATACAAGATTTTCATTTTTTTTTCCTACTCAAAAGTGCAGGAACTATTCTCAACACAGACACCCTTCACTCAACACTAAAATAAATATAAGTTGTTCTCAAGAATCAAAATACACATTCTATAAAACTTAGGAAAACTATAAATATTTTACTGAGCAATATGGTGTTCGCAAGGATTGATTTGCATGAACCTCTCCTAAACTCTTACTAGTACCTACAAAGGTACCATCCAACCCCACATTAACAAGGGAAAGAAAGAAAAAATAATCTTATAAATTTCCCCACTTATCTTTTCTTATTTGCTTGCAGTTCCCTAATTTTAGTTCATACCTCACACAAAAACCCAAAAAAAAAAAAAGGCATAACTTGCCAACACCAACAGACCAAAGAACTGATGGACATTTCATTCACATTCCAATCAAACCCATCAAGTATAACATCAAAGTTTCATTTGTTCCTCCCAAATTTGCAGTTTCATTCTTTCCTCCCAAATTTGCAATTGCCACACTCGACCCAAAATCCAACACTAGAAACAAATGAATAACCTAATAAACCATATGGAAAATACGAATAGAATAACATTCAGCAAAAAAGAAGATAAAAATATTAAATCAATTTGAACTTGTTTTAGTTAAAGTTCAACAAAACCAATTAAAAATGATGCTTCGATCTTTTTCCACCAAAGAATTATAATTGACCTAATTGAGACCCAAAAACAACTAGGTCAACAAAATAAACATAAATAAGGCTCAAACATCAAAATAAGATCCAATAAAACCTAAAACCCTAAAAAGATTGAGGAGAAAAGTAGACTCCAAAAGAAAAGAATAAGAAAGTTGCTAATTTAACACATTTCACTCAAATCAGTATGTGTGTTGAATTTAACTTGGTATTGACAGGCTCGTAGAATGCGCTTAGGCAGACAACAAACACTGTGTAATCTCCATAAACATGTCTAACCACACACACTAAACTTAGCAAGTCAAAAAGAGATAAAAAATTTAAAAAAAAAAAAAACCCACTTAAAGCCAAACCATACAAGCAAACAATTCAATAGAGTCGTTCTAAACAAGTCTACTCAGAGCATCCACTCTAAATAGAGTCATTTGCAGCCTTTCCCATCTCAATGTGTGTAGAAGAATTCATCGCAGATTAAAACATTTCAGCAACTTTGTCACATTTTGAAGTGACAAAATAATGCATCTCATGAAACTAATGAAATCAAAATGAGAAATCTAAATAAGACAAAGAAAATCAAAATGAGACAAAGAAACCATAATTAAAAAAACCCTAATCACAGAGAAATCTAACCACCAAATCAAACAAACAAGTAAAAGTAGATCCTTAGAGGAGCATCGAAGAACAAACACTTGTGAATCCCCTAAAAAGAAACCTAACAAATTCAAGTAGATTCGACAATCGAAGAGAGAGACGCGAAACCTAACCTTCAACGTGATGAGAGAGGCAGAGAGAGAGAGAGTGAAAGAGAGGGAGAGAGAGAGAGAGAGAAGAGAAGAGAGAGAGAGCATAGAGCTTTGTGCATTAAGAGATTATGTTTTCTTCCTCTAAAATCCTATTGTGTTTTTTTATGGGAATTTAGCAACAGAAGAACTTCCGCCACTGACCCATCACTAAATTCCCAACAGAAAACCTTTCCATCGCTAAAATTATCAATAAAATTTAATTTTATCCATTTTTTTTGATGAATTAAATAATGAATTAATTGTTTGTAATAAAATTAATAACAAAAAATATAATTCTTAAAAATTTATAATAAAATTAGAGACAAAAGAATATTCATCGTATGGTTCATCTATAAAAGAAACTTAGTTTTTATACTTTTATAACGACTAGATTATTTAAATAAATTTATAACTTTTCTTAAGCTTATGATCGATAAAAGAATTGTAATTTCTCTAAAATTGTTTAATATCTAATCTTAACAATAAATAATTTAACCAATATTTAATGAGATATTACTATTTTACTTATATAAGCATATATTTTATTATTTAACCAATCTCTAACGAAATATTACTATTTCACTTATATAAGTATATATTTTATCTTTTAGAGATTAGGCATCGAACAATTCTAGAGAATTCATAATTTTTTATCAATCATAATGTTAAAAGAAGTTACAAATTTGTTTAAGTAATCCGGTCATTATGAAAATATGAAAACCAAGTTCCTTTTATCAATGTACCAAACAATGAATATTTCTCAATTTCTAGTTCTGTTGTAAATTTCAGAAAATTATTTAACTAATTCGTTGTCAAATTCGTCACAAAAAGTGAAAAAAAATTAGATTTTTTTATTACACTAGAATTTGAACTTGAGATCATCAGATTGGGGAGGGGATTGTGATTACTAAGCTATCCTCTTAGGATGGATAAAATTAGATTTCGTTGTAAGATTCGACACTAATTAGTGATGAATAATCACTTTCATCACTAAAATTAGTGATGAAATGTGTTTTCGTAATTAATTTAGCAATGGAAGAGATGTTTTCATTGCTAATTTTAGCGACGAAAGTTGTATCCATCGCTAATTTTGACAACGGACGTATTTTCCATCGCTAACTTTGCTATAGAAGTAGTTTTGTAGCTAATTAGCGATAAATTTTGTGACGAAATTATTTTCAACACTAATTAGTCATGAATTTGGCCACAAAAACTTTTTCGTCACTAATTAGTCATGAAAATTAACTATGAATTTAGTCACGAATTACCTATTCGTTGCTAATTTTGTCACGAATAATTTTTCGTCGCTAATTTCGTCACAAAGTAGTGATAAAACACTTTTTCATCCCTAATTTCATCACTAAGGAATATTTTTCGTCGTTAAATTCCATCACTAAATACGTGTTTTTTTGTAGTGTTAGGAACACCCCTTTTCCGGTCAATAGCCTCAGAAGGCAATATTCTCTCTGCCAATTATGACTTGGATCCATCAAAGGAATCAATTTTGTAATTTCTATCTACTATCTACTACTTTTTCGATTTTCTTTAATAATATATCAATTCTACATATTTTATCTCTTTTTCATTACATTTTAACTAACCTCGTTTTGGACCCTTATGCGCGTAAGGCTTTAGTCTACCACCCTGGTACTTTTGCAGACATAATCACTTGGCTCCCCACCTCACAAGGATTCCACATTCAAGGCACAACGCCTCCAAGCACCATCAGCACAATGCCTGATACGCTACTCACATTGAAGGCACAACACCTCCGAATACCATCTGCGTAATGTCTAGTACATTGCTCACAGTCAAGGTGCAACGCCTTTAAGTATTATCGACGCAATGTCTGATACGCTACTCAAATTCTAGGCACAACACTTCCAAGTACCATTGATGCAACGCCTGGTATGCTCTACATGATCAAGACACAATGTCTCCGAGTACTATCGGCGCAATGCTTGGTATGCTATTCACATTCAAGGGACAACACCTCTAAGTACTATTAGCGCAATGACTAGTATGCTACCCACATTCAAGACATAATGCCTCCGAGTAACATTGGCACAATGTCTGGTATGATATACACATTCAAGGCGTAATGCCTCCAAGTACCATCGACGCAATGTCTTGTACGCTATACACATTCAAGGGATAACGCCTCCAAGTACCATTGGCACAACCTTTGGTACGCTACTTACATTCATGGCACAATGCCTTTGAGTACCATTGGCGCAATGCCTAGTACGCTACTCACATTCACAGCGCAACACCTCCGTAGTCTCTTAATGCAACGCTAGGGACATTCTTTTAGCTTCACAACATCACATGGGTTTCGCACCCTTTTTCTCAGTCTTCTATTTATATGTGCCCTAGCGTCCTAAATGGGATCTAGCTCCCTTTTTTCTCTTGGCCTTCTGTATAATGTGGGCCCTGGTGCTCGGATGGGATTAACCCCCCTTCTATTGGTTTTCCTGCTTAACATGACAACTATTGCACTGGACGGGACCCAACTCCCTTTCTCTCAGCACCATATCATACTCATCGCAATATTACCTCCGTATATATTCTCTCGACTCCAACACTAAGTAGCCTCTCAGTTCTAATATAAGATAAGGGTTCCAACACCCTCTCTTACGACTACAACACCTTTCGAAACAACTCAACGCTCATGTTACTTTATCTCAACACAATCTATTTTCTTATTGATTTGATTTTTATATATCATACAAGTATATTATATAATGGTAATTAGCAAGTATCTTTTTATTTCATATACGTCATACAAACAAAATACAACCAACACGGTAGCATCGACCTCTCACACTCATTGAGAGTCTCATTGCACTAACATAGACTCTAAGTCTGTTTTCATAACACTCTACGCTCTTTGTTATTGCTCGGTCAAACAATCTCGACCTTCTCAGTCACTACCTTACTACTTTACCAAGTCATCCTTTCATAGTACACTCACTCAACCTTTCGGTCCCTCGTTCTTCTAACCTGTTAGTTACTTCAACACCTGCTTAAACATTCTCGGTTACTACGGAAGTAATTCCCATTACACAATGAATTTAAATTGAGATTTAATACCCTTCACAAAGTTCACATAACAACCTCTTGGCGACCCGACCTCCCGGTTAGTCCCTTATTTGACTTGTACACTTTGCCCAACCATCTGCTCTCAGTATACTTGGCTTACACATGTCGATTACTCGATCTCATGGTCATCTTTATTTTATGAGTTTCACTAACTTCTTATAGTATTATTACTAAAATAAGCACATGCAGTAGAGAAAAGCCCATAGGCATCAAACGCCCTCAACCATATCGCTGACAAGACATGTAACTCATAACTGAGCATACACGACCCACACTCCTCGGCACAACGCCGTCAAACATTCTCGGCACAATGCCTCAAACACACTCTTGGTGCGACACCAATAAGCCTCCTCGGTATATTGCTAACATACTCTTTTGACTCCATGCTATCAACTTTTCACTTAGTACAATGTCAATAGTTATCTCTTGGTACACGGCCATTAGATACTCTATGTGGACGTAATGCCTCTCGACTTCTTGGCCTCTCGACCTCTCAGTCTCTCGACGTCCTTGATTTTCTGACCTCCTTAGTCCCTCGACTTCCTCAGTCTCAATTCCTTAACCTCCTTGATCAAAATTTCTTCTCAAGTAATTCTCATAGTCTATCATCAGCACCTTCTTCATTTAATGCTCTATTTTCGTGCCTCTTCTAATGCCACAATTCACTCTATTCCTGATACTATATTTTTTTTCAAAATGTCATTAGGAGTGGGGGGAATGATGGTACTCAGTTTAACCAAAACCTTTCCTAATTCCTGTGAAATCTCAATTCTCTTATTATCATTCGATAAGGAAGGAAATTATTGATAAGCTCAAACCTTCCTTAATCCCATAGGATTCTAATTCTCTTGGACTCTAAATATGGAAGTAAACTCTTCCTAAATCTTAAACCTTTCTTGTTTTAAAAGGATTCTAAATATTCTAAAGGTTATTAGCCATAATTCCTACTATTTCGGAAGACATCACATAAAAGGAAATTAGGGATTTCTACACCAATTAGGAGACTATAAATATAGAGCATAAAACAAGACAAAGGGAGAGACACCCTACACCTACAATTCTCCACCACAATTATACATAACTCTACAATCACAATCACACAACTATATGACTACATAATATTCTCTTTCCCTACATTCACATCTTGGAGACACAAGGAGGTGACTAAATTCTCCACCATCAGAGGTATGATTTCTACAACCCTATACTAGCAGAGGTATGGCTTTATGTCTCATTTGGGTGTGACTCTATACTCAATTATATTCATTCATTATCTCTCTTTACATATACACATAATATATAGAGCAACATCCATGGCCAACTATACATCAATTACACAGGGCAAAACTTACAAGTTATCCATGGTTTTTACTTTATAAACTCTTATTGACTTGAGTATCGAAGTCCCTGCCAAGCCAGCCTCAGTGGGATTTTTGTAGGTTTTTCGCCTGAGAAGATTCGGTGAACATCTCGACATAGGCTTCGTGTTTGGCTCAGAAGAGCAAGTGTCTGTGGGGGCAAAAATCACCGCCATCAATTTGTATTGTTTTAAATCATCCATATTAATTAAACAACCATTGTCACCTATATTTTCCAACCTTGTTCAAGCAATTTAGACTCATCAAGCACAATTCTATTTCTTAGCATTGGGGCACCTATGCCTTTTTTCTTTTTAGTCATCATAGGCCCTGGATATTTTGACCTAAGAGTCTTATCCTAATTCAATTTCTTGGCATCTTGAGACATTGTAGACCCTGATCTTCGCATACTACTATGAATACGATCGTCAGTGTGATAAGCCTCTTTCTTAATCTCTTTAATCTCAATTTTTGTCCCTTCTACCATTTTAATGTTTATGTTCACCTCTGACAATGTTTTGTTCTTGGGAATTTGTTAGCTTGGGCTTGGTTTGAGAATGGTGCTTTCTTTGCGCTCTCTTTGGTGCCTATACAACTTATCCAAGTGAAGAGCAAGATAACAAATTCCATTCTTGATCTCTTCCTCCAAATCTTTCTCTATATCCATTGTCAACTTATTTTGGATTTTCTGCTCTTCTTTCGACATAATGCTTGATCTAACAAGGTTTCTTCGATTTTGGCTTTGTATTATATATAGGGTTGACCACGGTTTTAGAATTGCGAGTTCTGATTCCGAAATAGCTGATTCCAGTTCATCATCCACTAGAATTAGAATCAAACCGCTTACCAATGGTTTCAGTTCCGGTTCCTCACGGTTCGGTTCTGGTTCCGAAACCTATGGTTTCGGTTTATCATCTACTAAAACTGAAACCGAACCACTTATCGACAATTCCGGTTTCTTACGGTTCGGTTTTGGTTCGAACCATTTGAAACTGAAATTTAAATTCTTTAATTTAAATTCTACCATTCCTTTAGTAGGTCGACTTGACTATTTTGTTTTTCAATTCATTAACTCAGTCGATTTATTTTAACTTAAGTTGTCTTGTGTTTAAAATTTGTTTGAACTCAAGTTTTGCATGTGGGGATTTGACTTAGGCAGATTTATTTGTTCTATATAACTCTTTAAATTAAATATTTATCGTAAAAATAGTCTCATCGAAACATATTTAATCAATAAGTTCACATCACCAAACCAAAAAAAGAATATATATATATATATATATTATCATTCTTGTAATTACAATATGTTACATATTTAATTCTTTGTTTTTATAATTAAAAAAAAAAAGAAAAAGAAAAGAAAAGGACTGAAACTTAATTTATATAAATTAAGCTACCTACGTAACTTTTTAGGGTTTAAAGGAATCAAAACCCTGGTAATTTACTTACCATTTGAATTTATGACACCCTTACTTTAACTTAATCTAAAATGTTATCAAAGGTAGCGGTTGATATGCCTTCAATTGTTATGTCATATAAGTTTTGATTATTCTTTTTTATTATCTCTTGTTGTCTAAGATCATTCTACTCTAATCATCCAAATAGGTTTGTGCCTCAAGTAATTCAGGAGTTATACATGATCTTGTCTCATCCAAAATGTTTCCTCCGGCACTAAATACTTGTTTAACCACCATAGTTCAGACAGGAGTTGCTAAAATTTATTTAGCAATTTGTGATAATATAGAAAAATTATTTGCATACTCTTTCCATCATCCTAGAATTGGAAAATCTTTCAAAGATAGGTAGACACTATTTTATTTTCATTAGATAAATTGTATCTATTAAATTTTCATTATTTTCTTACTCTTGCATGTCATTTATAATATTAATACTTTCTAGTAAAAATAATAAAAATATAGGATAATAAACACTAGACAATGTATATGTAGAATCATTAAATACTTTTAATAAATTTAAAATTTTTTCACAAATATTCCATTGTTGTAGATATAAAACAATAGAATTAATATTATTTGCAAACAAACAAAACACATAATAATTGTTTATAAGAAAAAGATTCGTCTAATAATTTATAAGTTGAATTCGAACATGTTATAACATCTTTAGGAAATCTTTTAGGTCTTTTTCCATTTCCTTTACAAAATTTAGCCCAATCTTTCATTAGTTGTGGATGATTCCATAGAAATTGCTTTTTTAAAAGGGGTAAGATAAATTTTAAAAGATCTTAATCTATCTTGAACATATAAATTTAATACATGACTTGAACATCTTATATGAAAAAATTTACCAACAAAACTAGGTTTACAAATATTTTCTAAATCTCTAATAGAAGTAACATTAGCAGAAATATTATCAAAACCAATAAAAAAATTATTCATTAAATAATATTATTGTAAATTTGAGCTAATAATCTTATAAAGATTTTCAGCAGTATGTCTTTCATCAAAAACTACAAATGCAATAATACATTTTTAGATAATCAATTGTTATCAATCCAATGACATGTAATAGCCATATATGAATATCTTCGCCAATAATCACTCCACTACTAGAAAAAAGGGTATCAGCGATGGATTTTTTCATCGCTGATACCCAAATTTCTATCGCTGAAAGTATCAGCGATGGATTTTTTCGTCGCTAAAGTCACCTCGCTAATTTTAGCGAAGGATCAGCGATGGATTTTTTAGCGATGAAATTTTTCTGTCGCTAATTACCGACAGATTACAGACGAATTTTTTAACGACGGAAAATTCCATCACTAAATCCGTCGCTAATTTTATTTTAGAATTTTCAAATTACCGACGGATTAGCGACGGAAAATTTTCGTCGCTAATCCGTCAGTAAAGTTAGTAAGACCAATCCTAAATGTCTGAAGCTGGACGCCCGACTTGCCCGCCCGCCCGACCCGCTTCCACCACCATCCGGAACCTGGCCCGACCGTCTGCCCGCGTGTAAATGTGTTGAAAATATGCTCTCACCTAGGTTCGAACCCGGGTGTGAAAGAGATAACTTGAGAGTCTTAACTATCATACCACCATTACATTTATGTTATTGATTTATTTCTTTTCTATTTCTATACTTTATTTGTAGCCCTCAATATTAAAAATACAATACCTTTATTTAATAAAAATATAAAATTTTATTTAATCAAAACATAAAATTAAATTTAAAAAACAAAAAATTATATCTAATAAAAATACAAAATTATATTTAATAAAAATACAAAATTATATTTAATAAAAATAAAAATTATATTTAATAAAAAAATAAATTATATTTAATAAAAATAAAAATTATATTTAATAAAAACACAAAATTATATTTAATAAAAACAAAAAATTATATTTAATAAAAAAAATAAAATTATATTTAATAAAAATAAAAAATTATATTTAATAAAAAAATAAAATTATATTTAATAAAAATAAAAATTATATTTAATAAAAATACAAAATTATATTTAAAAAAATACAAAATTATATTTAATAAAAACAAAAAATTATATGTAATAAAAAATTATATTTAATAAAAATACAAAATTATATTTAATAAAAATAAAAAGTTATATTTAATAAAAATAAAAAATTATATTAAATAAAAATAGAAAATTATATTTAATAAAAAATAAAATTATATTTAATAAAAATGTAAAATTATATTTAATAAAAATAAAAAGTTATTTTTCATAAAAAAATAAAATTATATTTAATAAAAATACAAAATTATATTTAATAAAAATAGAAAATTATATTTAATAAAAAATAAAATTATATTTAATAAAAATACAATATTATATTTAATAAAAACATAAAATTATATTTAATAAAAAAATTATATTTAATAAAAAAATTATATTTAATAAAAAGACACAATAATATTTAATAAAAATATAAATTATATTTAATAAAAACAAAAAAAAATTATATTTAACAAAAATAAAAATTAGTGATGGAAAATTTCCATCGCTATATCCGTCGCTAATTTGTCCGTAAAAACTAGCGACGGATTTAACAACGGAAAAATTAGCGACGGATTTTTCCATCGCTAAATCCGTCGCTGATTTTTCCATCTCTAATTCGTTATAAATTCATCGCTAATAACGACAGATATTTATCAATCAGTAATTTTCGTCGTTAAAAACCCTTTTTTTGGTAGTGCTCCAAGTGTCACTACATATAGAAACTCGACCATTAAGATTTTTGTAAAACTTTGGCTAATTAACTCCCTTATCTAGCAACTCTTGGAATTATACTTTCAACTCCTTCAACTCTGCAGGTGCCATTCTATAGGATGGAATAGAGATGATTGCAATGCCGAGGAGTAAATCAATGGTGAAATCAAACTCCCGGTCTGGAGGTAAACCAGATAACTCTTCCAGAAAAATATCTGAAATCTCATTTACTATACGAATATCATCTAGAGTGGGTCTCTTTATAGTTATATCTCTTTATAGTTATGTCGATGATATGGGTTAAATAGACTTCACATTGCTTGTGTATCAACCTACGGGTTTCTAATGTCGATATCATACTTGTCAGCACTACTTGGCGTTCACCGGTAAAAACTAATGTTGGATATCCTAGTTTTCAGAACTCTACTTTCTTGGTAAATCAATTCACAAATGTCTGATGGAGGTATAACTAATCCATCCCCATAATAGCATCAAAATTCTTCATCTCTAAGGGAATCAAATCTGCCTTAAAAAGCATTTCACCTACCAGAACACCACAGTCTCGGTAAATTGTACTCCTAACCAACTGCTCACCCAAAGTTATAATCACTAACAACTTTTTCTTAAGTGGGGTTATGGGTCTATCGACATACCTAGCAAAACTTGCACTAATGAAAGAATTGTTGGACCCTGTGTTAATAGGTATACAGGCATTGACACCAATGATTTTCATTATACCTATTAATATGAACTCTAAGTGATCATCAGTCAGACCTTATGACACACATTCCACATATGATTCCTATAACATTTCATCCAATCATATATATATATATATATCAACATCAAATATCCAAAACATTTCACTAGAATAGTTATTAACAACTCAAATCGTGGAATAATGCCTTTTAAATCAATGAATTTATGCTTAAGTAAATTTACCTGTGACAACATCAGGGTTGTATGCTCTTCATTAGTTATTGCATATATCCTAGTTTGAGTTCAAGGTTAAAGATATTGGGGATTGATAGCCACAGTGTTGCTACCAGTCCCCGTTCTTGGAGTGGCACTAATGGGTGGTGCCGAAATATTATCCAGGCCACCCTTGGGACCACTGAAAGGACCCTGAATTAGTTGGTTCTCTTGTCCTTCCATATTCAACTCAGGACATCAGTGTCGAAAGTGAGCTTCCTTCCCGTAATAGTAACATCTTCTAGACCCCTTACATGGACCCGGATGATATCCCTTGGAACTTGGACAATGACTCCTTTTGCTTTCTCTCGATCCAACACTACCGCTAGGAGCATTCAGCTTAAAGGACTAGAGTGCCAATCGACCCTAAGACAGAACCACTGCTGTACGAGCCTACGCACTTGCTTTTCTTAGAGCTTTGGCCCATAGTGAACCCACTGGACTTTTTCCTATGATACTCATTAATCTTGCCCCTCTATATCACCATTTGCTCGACCTTCAAGGCCAACTGTAAAACATTTTGATAGGTATGATCTTTCATAATCGACATCTTCTCCCGGATGTTTAGGTTCAAACTATCCTCAAACTTGAAAGGTCTACTTCTCGGAGGCTACTATTTTAGTAACAAATGAGGACAAACTCCTAAACTCCGCCTCATATTCTGCCACCGTCCTATTTCCTTGATGAAGGTGGAGGAACTCTTTTCTTTTAAAGTCTCTATCAAACCGTGTGTAAAATTTCTCATCGAATTCTCTAAGAAAATCGTTCCAAGTAAAGGGTGCAGTTGATCCCTCCTTTACACCATCCCACTAAGTACTAGCATCCTCATCTAACAATCTCATAGCTACTATGAGCTTCATTTCTTCATGGACCCTCTTGATCCATTTCTTGGCCACCGTAGGGTCGTTGGACCCCGAAAAGGTTACACATCCAAGTTGTCTAGTCTCTTTTAATAACTTAGACAATTCGATGGGTGGTCAGGTGGAAAGTGTAGCTACTGAAGTAGGAGGTGCTATCGCCTCCATAGGAGGGATCGGTAGAACCACTGGATTGGAAGGTGAGGGAAGAACTTGGACTTAAGGTGGTGTTTATAGATGCATATCATATGCATTCCACCACTCAGCCATTGTCGAAGAGTATCGACTGGTAGTGGAGGAATCTTGGTTGGACGAGCCAGATGAGTAAGTGTCGGAGGAGGACGAGCATGCGAAGATGACTCATCTTCGTACTCTTGAAGAGAAATCTCATTTATATTCCTCATTCTTCTACGAAGAGGTATGATAATCTATAAAAGAAAAGCCACCTTTAGCTTACTATACTAAAATGACACTAGGCACCTATGGCTAGAGGTATATCAATTTCCTAGAATCCATAAAAGACTTTTAAATCTTCCCAAAATATTTGGAACCATAGAAACCTTTTTAAAACACTCAAAAACATTTTTAGAAACACTTTAAAAATATTTTAAAAGTAAAACATCTTAAACCTTTAGCTCTGAGTACTTGACAACCACTACATGATCTAGAAGTACTTGCAATCACCAACATACACCCTAAGATCTCGCCAGGCTATGATGATACCACTTTCCAGTTAAGAAAATCCAGCTCACAAACTATTTTCAATCCAACCATGTAGATGGCAAGAAATGTTTAACAAGTTCAAAATATAACTTCCAAAATATATAGATTTTAATACAAAAAGAATTTCAAAATATAGGTGTTAGAATATAAGTTTTCGACTTCCAAAATGCTCTCCAATGGGTCCATCTACAAATCTCAAAAATCCACAACTAAAAATGACCAATACTAATAGTTGGTCCTGGGCAGCTGTCTCCTCAGCTGGATCTAGCTAATAGTGGGGCTACTTCTATATCTACACTTCCTTTGAAAAAGAATAAAAATGAGAGGTGAGTATAAAATACTCAATGAGTAAAGTGTAATAACAAGTTTTTATAGTAAATGAATGATGAGTGGGGAATGTCAAAATCATAATTTTGAACTAATCATCATTTATAGATAGTATCAAATAAACCAGATAATTATAAAAATAAATATATCCATAAACTCATGTTTTCTAGAGATAATGGAGTCTCTCTAAAGAAAACACAACCGCCCAAAGTTTGATCAAACTTGGATAGAAGTCCGTCAAGGGATTTTCCAATCCATTCATTACAAAGCACTACTTTCCCTTTCCTTGGCATTAACTCGTACCTCACTGGTGTTGTAACCGGATAGTACGATGTGAGTGCAAGAGACTGCATCTATGTCCCTTGCTATGATGTCACCCCGTCAGATCGCTCCATGGAGAGAATGACTATAATCACTTACCATCTCATGCACCATCATTTCACAAATATTCAAATATCATCCAATGTGTCATGATTTCAACAAATGGTTATCAAACTATACCACAATATTCATAAATAAAATTCCTAACAACAAATGGCACATATACATTCACAATTACAATTGATGCATGCATGTTTCAAACTCATATTTTGAGATATCCCACAATCGCAAATAATTATAAAAAATCATTTAAAATTATTTATAAAAGAATTTTAAGAAAAACCATTTTCTCATTTAAAACTCAACAGTTCATCTACTCACAGTGTTAGGGAAGATAGTCACTCCTAAATTTTTCTCTACAATCAGGATCAACCCTCGTTTAGCCTTGTCCAGCCCCTAAGGAATATCATTAAACATCCAAAACCATCAATACCCATTAATCCACGTCAACCCACTAACCCTAACTTTCATTGCATACTCTTCTCTCACCAAAAGTAACATCAAAATCCTCAAAATCCAATTGGATTAGTAATTAAATAAATTAAATCTTGGGATGAGAAGATTATATTAGTTTGATTTTGTCTCCAAAAGATCCTCTCGGCAAGGGTCGCACCAAATCCTTGATTTTTCCTCTTTTGTAACAACCCTAAATCCTTAAGCTCTTCCAAAAATCAAGGCTAAAATTCAATTTTGGGATGTTGGATGGTTGTTTGGAACCTTGGATTTTGAGTTATGTCGATGGATTGATTGGGTTTTGGGAGAAGTGAAGAGTGGTCTAGATAGAGAAGTAAAGTTTGGATTTTGTGGGTTTCTAGAGTCTCAGCTCCACTTCTCTTTTTATTCTCAAACCCATTTCCCCTTTTTGTTTAATAGCCCTTGTTCACTTCTAAATTATTCAAATGCCCAATATGTCCTTTTGAGTCTTGGAGAAGGTTGGCACTATGAGTTAAGTACTAGGGAGTTAGGTTCTGTTGAGGATAATGTGTTTGTCAATGAGCAATGAAAATTGAAAATGAAATTACAATTTATGGGAAATAAATTTAGAAATATTAACATTTGGAATATAATATAAATAAAGCATCATATAATTGAGGAGTTTAGATGGCTTGGTGGTGGAAAACCTTTTAGAGATCTTGATGGTCCAAGGTTCTACTCTCCATAGATGCAATTGCTGAGAAGCAAAACAAAAAGGTGAATGCAATTACTGAGAGACAATTGAAAATGTAAGAATCTCTACAAGTGAAAGCAACTGCAAGCATGTAAAAATTTGGGAGATTATCGAGAGGTGTATGGAAATTCGGCAAGTATCGAGAAGTGCAAGGATTCATTGACAGGTATGTGGATATTATAAAAGACATTACAGAGAAGTGCAGGTGTTCCAATATCGACAAATATATAGCAATGGAGGTATTGATAGATATACAAAAAAGTATACTGAGGGTGGTGTTCAGTTAAGGTAAGTACCGAAAAGTTTTACCAACAAGCTAATAGGATGAATGCAAGTGTACCGACAGCCTACAAGTTTCATCATATTCCCGATCGTTTATAGGCTTTACAATATACTGACAGACTATGACTTCATAATACTTCAAGGAGGTAGTAAGTCAGTAGAAGCTGGTTATCACTGACTATCAACTAGAAAAATCAAAATTTGATGAAACTATTCACCAATTACTAAACCTTTACTGAGCAACTAAATTCTCATAAAAAGTTAAATTCCACCAAGTATTGAATAGTTAAATTTTATTGAGTACCAAACACTAAGTACTCAAATAATCGATGACTCTGGTGATCAAAAACTTAAAAATTGAAAGTTTATCGACCTAGTATCTAAAGGAATTCTTAAACAGTCCAAAAGGCTAAAATTTACATTTTTATCTAAATTAACTATTCTCTCACATTTTTACAAAATATAAAAATTTTCAAAAAATTCATTTAGAGTCAACATCACAATCCGAACTTATCCGGTATTACACTAAAATTCACAAATTGGCCTATAATTTAGCACCTATTTATATGAATTCTGTGACTAAGGGTTGAACCACCTTATTATCAATCCAAAAGGCAAGTATTTAATCCACTTCAGCTACAAGTTGCATTTTACATATATTTAATGAGAGTGTGAAAGAATACTACAATTGAGTGAAATATGTATGCTAAAAAATGTAATAAATGCTGATGAGGTATATCTAAACTAGTATCATCCCCTTCCATTTAGAAATATCAAGTTCAAGCATCTCTTTGTTAGTAATTTTGGATTGAAGACATGGATAAATATTTGATGAGAGAATAAAAGAGTAAGAGGATTTTGTTTTTTATTGTTATTGGAATACATAACTGACGTACACAAGAACTTATTTATAGATTTTGCAACAAACCCCATTAAAAACAATTTATTATTTGAGTTTTTCATATGCCTAATGTGTGTAGCTAAATAGGAAAAGGCTGGATAGAATAACTAGACGGATGACTCATAATTCATAGCTCATAACTCATAACTCCTAACTCTTTGGAAAACTAAATTACAACCCAACACTTCCTCTTAATTCAATTTTCTTTGTAATAACAATTAATCTTTTATTACACAAAAGCTTTTCTTTAGACAGTGCCTTAGTGAAGATGTTAACTAACTGTAGTTCTATCCTATAGAGTTTAGTTGTACTTCATGGTGCTCAACTACTTCTCACATATAATGATACTTGAAAATAATGTGTTTTGTTCTATTATAACTAATTGGATTTTGGCTGATTGCAATTGCCAATTTGCTATCACAATATATAGTAGTTGGTTCATTTTGCTTCTCGTGAAAAATCTCAACAATTCTTTTTAATCAGCTTATAAAACTACTCAGGTTGCTGCCACATATTCAGCTTTAACTGATGATAATGGCGTAATACTCTGTTTCTTTGATGACAACGAGCAGAGGCCTGAATTTAATGAAAAAGCATACCCAGACATACTTTTCATATCATTTAAACATCCAGTCCAATCGCTATTGGTAAAACCGATTAGTTTTAAGTCTTCCACTTGCTTATAATATATACCCTGGTTTGTTATGCCTTTAATATATCAAAGTACTCTCTCTTAACAATAGCAAGGTTTAACTAACTTGGGCTATTCATGTACCTTGAAAGTAAACTGGCAGCAAACATGATATCAGGTCTCATAGTAATCAGATATAGCAAACTCCCAATTAAAATTCTATAAATCGTTTGGTCTACCTTCTTTTCTCCATCTTCCTTTTTAAGCTTATCCTTTGGCATTGGGGGGTCGCAACTGATTTAAAATCTTGCATCTCATATTTCTTCAAATTGCTTTCTACATATTTTTTCTACGATATGAAGATGCCAATGTCATTTTGACATACTTCAATACCTAGAAAATAGTGCAGCAAGCGGAGGTCACTCATTTCAAACATTTTTATCATGTTATCCTTGAACTCTTTTATCATCTTCTTGCTAGTGTAGATCAAATCATTAATATATAATGAGATAATTAAAATATATGTACATCATTTCTTAACGTATAAGGTCTGATCGCTGATGTTCTTCTCAAATCTTTTTTGTGCAAAATACCTGTTAATCTGATTGTACCACACTCTTGATGCTTGCTTGAGAGTGCCTTTTTCAGTTTGTAAACCTTATTTTCTCCCCTTTGAACTAGAAAACCTAGTGGTTGCTTGACATAAATTTTTTCTTCATGAAAGCCATTCATAAAAGCTTACCTAATATCACGCTGATACAATCGCCACCTCCTTTAAGCCGTAAAGCAATAATAGTTCTGTTTGTCTCTGGCCTTACTAATAGAGCATACATTTCATAATAATCAATGTTGTGTTTCCCCTTGAAGCCTTTTTTAGCTAGCTTCATTTTATTCTTTTGAACTGAGCCATTAGAATTTAACTTTGTCTTGTAGACTGATTTTACTCTAATAACTTTGTGATATTTCTATCTATCTACCAACTTCCAAATATTATTTTTTTATCACTTGAATTTCATTTTCCATTGCTTTCACCCAATGTTTTTTTATTCTGAGTTTCTTTAAAATTTTGGGGCTTAACTAACAAGAAATTGCATGACTCGTAGATTTCTGCTAAACCTCTTACTCTTCTTGGGGCTAATTTGGGTGTAGATAGCTCTTTTCTAATACTTGGACCATAGTTTGAGCTTGAACCTGGACCTAAACTTGATCCGGCTTATCACAGAATTCCACCTCCTTATTGCGATTCAACAACTAGCATAGGTGGCTGACTTAGTGAGATAATAGTTGGTGCTTATTTGTTGTCTCGCACCTTGTCTTCTTCCTAATTCCATGAAGCCTTCTCATCGAACACAACATCTCTACTGATGATTATTTCATGGCCACTAAGTTGTACAATAGATGCCCTTTTGTACCTTTAGCATAGCCAACGAATATGCACAGCTCACTTTTGTCATTGAGCTTTGATCTTTTTCTATCTGGTACGTGAGCATAAACGACACTATCAAAGACCTTCATGTGGCTAATTTCTAGCTTGATCCTATTCAAAGCTTCAAATGGTATTAGGTTTGGAACCGATTTTGTAGGACTTCTGTTTAGAATATAAACTGTCGTATTAACAACTTCTGCCTAGAATGTATTTGACATACCTTTCTCCTTGAGCATTGCTCTTGCAATCTCAACAATTATCCAATTCTTTTGCTTAGTTATGCCATTTATTGAGGTGAATATACTATTGTCAGTTGCCTCCATATGTCATTTTCTTCACAAAACCTGTCAAAGTTTTTTAGGTAAACTCGCCATCGTGGTCGCTTCGCAATACTTTGATCTTTTAATAAATTTGATTCTTAGCCCTAGCCTTGAATTTCTTGAGCATCTCAAAAGCCTCTAACTTATTTTTTAAAAAATACACCCAAGTCATTCTTGTAAAATCATCAATAAAAATTAAAAAATACCAATTTTGGCCTTGAGATAGTGTTTGCATCTTCCCACATATGTTAGTGTGAACTAACTCCAGTGGTGCATGCACTCCTCAAGCTCCTCCATTGAAAAAGATGCTCAAATTGGTTTACCAAGGAGATATGCCTCACAAGTGTCCACCTTCAAATTTATAGGTGTTAATCCTTGAATCATCTATTTAACTTCCAATATCTTCAAGGCTTTATAATTGAGATGACCAACGTGTTTGTGCTATAGCTTGAAAGCGTTTGTGCCAAAACTAGTTACTTCGCTTCGCAACGCCAATTGCGAAGCACATGATTTGTATTTTGCTAATCAAATTTTTGCAACAACTATTTTCAAAATGAACAGCATATCCATTTTGAACTAATTATCCAACACTTAATAATTTTTGTTTCAAATCCAGAACCAACAGCACATCTCAAATGAATTTTGGTCCTATCTTGATTTCTATGGCAATACTGGCTAGCAATAATACCTTTGCCTTTAGCTTCAACAAGAGAACCATTTCCTATGGGTACCTTGGTTTCATACGATGCATCTATGTCTTGAAATATTATCTAGTTACTAGTCATGTGATTTGTGCACCCATTGTCCAGAGACTAGATATCATTCTTCTCTTCTTTTGTTGTGTGGTGTGCATAGAAAATATTTTCATAGTTTTCTTTTTCTTTAGTGAAATTTGCTCAATTATCGATTTTGGTTCTACAAAATCTATCAATATGGCCTATCAGGTTACACTTTCTGCATCTCATCTTTGACCAACATTTAGCAATGTTATGGTTTGACTTTTTGCAGATGTCACACCACTGTTATGATTTGTTTGAACTCAATTCCCTCAGGTCATATGGTTGCTTTTGCTCATCTTGCCTCAGACTGCCTTTTGTTTGAAATATCTTGTAATCCTTATATTGTAGTTTGAAGCTCAATTTGGACTAAAAAGTACCTTCAACTTAGTTTTCACCGCGTTGCAATTTTCTTTCCTCATGTGCCTCTAGGGAACTCATCAATCGTTGGACTAAAAGTGTCAATAGATCTTTCTATTCTTCAAAAGTAGTTACAATATACTGGTATTTCTTGGGTAGATTAATTAAAATTTTTTCAATTATCTGTTGATAAAAAATGTTTTCGCTATGAGCCTTGATAGCAATATTTTTATACATTTTAATTATATCTTTTTTAGCATTTATTTATATATTTTACGATTGATTTGAATCATATTTTATAATTTTATATTGATTTATTTTCGTGGTCATTGATTTAGGAAAAATGGAGCAAACTTGCTATTTTTGGACTGGACAGACAGCATTCAGTATTTTGACCATAAATTTTGTTCTGATGTCCGATTGAGGCGATTTTTATGTTGTTGGAAAGAAGACTTCGAGCCCTACAATTCTTATGAAGACCTTAGAGGTTGGGTCAGACCAGAAAATGCCCAAAAATTTAGTCAAAATTACTGTAGTGCTGGAAAACGGAAATTGGTAATCAAAATGGAAACAAAGTGCTACAGTTTTGGAATTACCTTGCTAATAATTTCATAAATTATCCAAATTGAAGAAAAGAGAATTTTCAAGTATTTAGAAAGTTAAAGATCATCATCAACTAGCAAAGAAAGTTTCCAAATCAAATTCAAAGTCTAAACTTTCAAAATAGTTCAAGTTACTAAATTTTTCCTAGAGTTTTTACTCCTATATATATGTGGTAATATGGCAGCTCCATAGGGATGAATTTTTCTTTTATTTTTCTCATTCTTCCACCACTTTACAAACCCTTGTAGCTTCCTCTATCCCAAGAGACTTCGACCTCCATATTTGTGCAAATAAATGTTGTAATATTTTATTTTACTTTTTTATTTTTCTTTTCAATGTCTAGCTAATTTTATTTTTCCTAGAACTCGATGGATTTTATTTTTTGATTAATACATGGCTTGATTTGATTCTTTTCCTTAAGTTTTATTGGCATGATTATTATTTTGATGAGATTTTATTGTTGTTATTAATGCTTCAAACGTTTTTGGACCCGACGTTTTGATAATTTGAGATTGAGTGTATGCATAACCAATATAATTGCACAAAATTAGTCTAAATAATAAAATCCATATGAAATTATGAGCATGAACATTGAATTAATTTTATATGTGGGGATTAAGGAAAACCTTAATTTACAGATTTTCATAAAACTTAATATGATTTGATTTAATCGAAATTGCATGACCATTGGGTTTTGGTCGACAAATTAGGGATTCATTGCATGACCATTGGGTGAATCTAATTTAGAAAAATCTGTCATTATCAATAATAAATCATTAGCCAATGAACTTAGGGATTGAACAGATTTGACCGTGTAGAAAGATAAAAATAAATGAAATCGATGTTCTAGGGTTTTTATCATATTATAGTTTCATATTTTAGGTTTTATTTTTAGTAGTTTCTAAAATTTTCAAAACTTGATTCGATTTGTTTAATTTAGATTAGAGTTATTAATATTTGGTAGTATAAAATATTCTCGTGAGATCGACACTTTTTCTACACTATATACAACACTCGACTAGGGTATACTTGTCCAAAATCGTGATATATCTAAATCGCGTAACACCACCCTATCTCGACCAAATTCTATTATTTTCATAGGTTTTTCTATTTTTCTTTGATTTTTTAGTAATTTTTTAAATTTTTAGTTTTCTATTTAGATATCTTTTGTGCATTCTTTTGTTATATTTTGGTGATTTTCATTCATACATAGGTAATCTAGATTTATTAGAGTGGTTTTTGTAATTTATTTTGAAAATTTAATTTTGTGCTATTTTTATTTCCGTACAGAGTTTATGCTAAGATCGACAAATTCTGATCTAGTCAAATTCGATCCTGAAATAGAGAAGACTCTCAGAACCATTCGTAGACAAGTTAAGGAAGATAAGAAGTGTGAGGTTGCAATGGATCAAGAGAATAAAGCCATAAGGGAGTTTTCTATAACTAAACTTCATGATATTTAAACTAGTATTGCATGTCTTACAATTGAGGCTAATAATTTTGAACTGAAACGTAGTCTCATTAGTATGGTGCAGACTGATCAATTCGGTGGAGAGACCTTTAAATAACCAAACAGCCACCTGAAGAATTTTCTAAAAATCAGCGATACCATCAAACTAAATAGGGTGAGTCCAGGCGCCATAAGATTGCGCTTATTTCCTTTCTCTCTTAAGGGAAAGGCAAAGGTATGGCTAAATTCATTCTCTTCTAATCATTTCACTGGAAAAATCTATCTCAAGCATTTTTAAGCAAATTTTTCACCGGGTAAAACTACTAAATTACGTAATAATATCACTAGTTTTAGGTAATTTGACGGTGAATCTTTATATTGTGTTTGGGAACGTTTTAAGGATTTGATTAGAAAGTGTCCACATCATGGTATATCTGATTGGTTAGTCTTACAAACATTTTATGGAAGTCTTTTATAATCTATTAAGATTACCATTGATGCTACGGCTGGGGGTGCATTCATGAGTAAGTCATATAATAAGGTATGTGCATTATTAGATAATATGACTTCGAATCAATACGATTGGTCTAATGAACCTAAAAACCCTAGACAGAGAGCTGGTGTACATGAGGTTGACAGTTTTACCATGCTGAATGCGAAAATCGACTCTTTAATTAATTGTATGAAAACTAATCAACTGAATGCTGTGAGTAACCAAGCCTTATATTGTGATTCTTGCGGTGAATCTACTCATGTGCCTTCTGAGTGTCCATAGGTGCAACAAGCGAATTATGTTTCTAACTATGACAGGATTCAGAATAACCCCTACTCAAATACATACAATTCTGGGTGGAAAAACCATCCTAATTTTTCATGGAGTCAGGGAGCACCGCAAAGACCAACAAATCCACCAGGTTTCAACGCAATTCAATAGCCAAGGGAGAACAAGCAATCTTGGGAAATGGCAATCGAACGCTTAGCAACTGTGATAAGTAAAAAAATTGAGAGTTTGGCAACAACGACCAACGAAAGATTTGAACGCTTAGAAGCAGCTACTAATGAAAGGTTTGAGAAACTTGAAAATAAAATTGATCAATTAGCTAATGCTTTTCATTCTCATATGCCAGGTCGACTGCCGAGTGATACTGAGAAAAATCCAAGAGTGCAAGTAAATGAAATCTCGTTGAACAATGAAAACGAATTACAGCAAGTCTCAGATTTATCCTAAGAAAAAGAGGAAAAACAAGAAGTCAAGGAAGAAATCCATCAGCCTACCAATGAGAAGGTTAAGGCATCAGAGTCTAAACAGGGAAGTACTTTATATTTGAGTCAATATAAACTCCCTCTTTCTTTTCCTAGATGTCTTTTACAAGCAAAAGCAGAATTTGAAAAATTTTTAGAAATTTTTAAGAAACTGTATGTTAACATTCCCCTTTTGGATATCATCAGACAAGTACCAGGTTATTGGGGATTACTCGAGGATGTGATTAAAAAGAAAAAGATGTTGGATGAAGTTCCAAAAGTCAAGTTAAAGGAGGAATGCTCAACAATCTTGCAAAGGAAGCCACCACCAAAACTTTCTGATCCAGGGAGATTTTCCATCCCTTACACAATTGGTTCTTCTGATTTTTTTGATATTTTGTGTGATTTGGGTGCCGGTGTAAATGTCATGTCATATTCTGTATTCTTGAAATTAGGGTTAAAGGATTGTCGACCTACCAATATTTCTTTGCAATTAGCTGATAAGAGCATAATACATCCGAGAAGCTGGTAAAAGTTGATAAATTTATTTTTCCTGTAGATTTTGTCATTTTGGATATAGATGATGCAAAGAGTACTTCATTGATTTTAGGTTAACCCTTCTTAAACACTGCAGTGCTCTGATTGATGTTTCTGCTAGAAAGTTGATTCTAAGAATGGATGACGAAAAAATTGAGTTTAATGTTTTTCGTCGCATGAAAAAATTTTTTAAACAAGAGATTTCTAGAATTGAATGCACTAAAAAGATTTCTGTACATGATGTTAATATCTCACATTCAAGTGATCCTATTGAAAATTACATTGTCAGTTCGTAACAGGTCAATCATGATTTTCTAAACAATGAATATGTTGATGCATGTGCTATTTTGGGTGTAAAGTTAAGTGAATTTAATTCAAAAAGTGGGTCTCATGCTAGTAAGAAAAAGAAGTTTCAATTCAATAAGTTTGAGGAATAACAAGAGATATCTGAGAATGTTCAAATTGACAAGAGAATGACAAAAGCATGGCAAGATGCAATGAATGGTCACAATGTGAAGATCTATGAGTCAGGTTGAAATAAGAAAATAATGTCTAGACAAAGACAATAAAGAAATGTGCTTATTGGGAGGTAACCCAATATTTTTTTTATGATTTTCTTTAGTATTTATTTTTGTTGATTTACTTTAAATTTAAGTTTTTTATGGTATTTTATAGGTGAATAAGCAACTCTTGGCACGAGAAGGAAGAAGTAAAAAAGAATGTTATATTTCAAGGGAGTCCTCTGTTCTCTTTGCTTTTATTTTATTTATTTTTCACATTGAGGACAATGCTTAACTTAAGTGTGGGGGAATATGCATACATAGGCTGCTAATTTTTTTTTATAGGAATTTGAGTGCTGAATTTTTGTTTCGTTCTCAAAAATTTTGTTGAATTCTTTCATGCCAACGAAAATTTTTCTTGAGTTTTCTAGTCCTTGCGTGTTACTTGTATTGAATTGGGTTACATGAAGGATGATTGGTTTTAGTAGTTATTTGGTATATGATTAGCTATTCATCTTCTTATGGTTGATTTGAAAGACAGATAATATAAGATTTGACACAAACTTACCTTAGTGAGGATTTGAGCCTTAAAGAGCAATTTCTTGCTCTCATTCTTTTTCTTGTTGAGTGTATATCACACATGAATTGATCATTCTAGAACTTGCTCTGTTATGCATTTTGAGACCACATTCTTGATTTTCATATACCAAAATGATTAAGGTACCTAGGTTTAAACAAATTTAGCTTTCGAAACATACCATCCCTATCATATTATCCCTTACTTAACCCATTTGAGGCTAAACCTTTTTCTTTTTTTAATGACCTACATAATCTATCCTATGGCATTCATTCTTTCTAACCCCAGAGTTTGAAACCCAATTCACTAAGGTACTTATAGTTGATAGCATCGCATTCTAGTCTTTTTTTTTTTTGCATTATGATTTTTCTTATGTTATCAAGTTGATGTACTCAAAAAAAAAAACCAGCCCAAAAAAAAGAAGAAAAAAATATTTGCTGGTTGAGAAAAAAAAGAGAAAAAAAAAGAAAAAAATGAGAAAAAGACAAAAAAAATCGAGAAAAAAAGGGGACATTTTTCTTTCTTGATGTTGTTCACTCTTACAGTGAAAGTTCATTGCATTATTCTTTGTTTTGAATAAGTGATATTTCATATTATATATTCATAACTAGAGTCAATATTCTCTTGCCTAAATGTAAAGGATGTCATGTTCTGATACTTAAGTATTTTTAGTGAATCATTTTAACCCTATATTTTATACATTATCCTACCTTTTACTCTAGTCCCATTACAACCAAATAAAAGATCTTTTGATTGGTGTTTGGATTTCATATTTAAGTGGTGGAGATTTGATATATGAACAAGTTTATGGTAATGTCATCTCATCATATTGATTTGAGTGATACACATACCCTAACATACATTGAGTGCTTTGAATAGTTGAATAGTATCTCTCTTTATTCTATTGAGCGAACCGACTGTGAGGGTGTTTGAATCTTGCAGTATTCTTGATTTCAAAGTGACTATAGGAGGTGAATGACTTTTCTAGTATTAAATGCTACAAAGTATTGATTATCTTGATTGTAATTCCAGTTTGAGCATATCGTATACATGGTTAGGGACTTGACAAAAATTGAATTGGTTTTGGAAGAAAATTATTTTTGTTTGAGGACAAGCAAATATTCAAGTGTAGGGGTATTTGATAGCAATATTTTTATACATTTTAATTATATCTTTTTTAGCATTTATTTATATATTTTAGGATTGATTTGAATCATATTTTATGATTTTATATTGATTTATTTTCGTGGTCATTGATTTAGGAAAAATGGAGTAAACTTGCTATTTTTGGACTGGACAGACAGCATTCAGTATCTTGACCATAAATTTTGTTCTGATGTCCGATTGAGGCGATTTTTATGCTGTTGGAAAGAAGACTTCGAGCCCTACAATTCTTATGAAGACCTTAGAGGTTGGGTCAGACCAAAAAATGCCCAAAAATTTAGTCAAAATTACTGTAGTGCTGGAAAACGGAAATTGGTAATCAAAATGGAAACAAAGTGCTACAGTTTTGAAATTACCTTGCTAACAATTTCATAAATTATCCAAATTGAAGAAAAGAGAATTTTCAAGCATTTAGAATGTTAAAGATCATCATCAACTAGCAAAGAAAGTTTTCAAATCAAATTCAAAATTCAAACTTCCAAAATAGTTCAAGTTACTAAATTTTTCCTAGGGTTTTCACTCCTATATATGTGTGGTAATATGGCAGCTCCTTAAGTACGAATTTTTTTTTTTATTTTTCTCATTCTTCCACCACTTTACAAACCCTTATAGCCTCCTCCATCCCAAGAGATTTCAACCTCTATATTCGTGCAAATAAGGGTTGTAATGTTTTCTTTTATATTTATATTTTTCATTTCAATGTCTAGCTAATTTTATTTTTCCTAAAACTCGATGGATTTTATTTTTTGATTAATATATGGCTTGATTTGATTCTTTCTCTTAAGTTTTATTGGCATGATTATTATTTTGATGAGATTTTATTATTGTTATTAATGCTTCAAATGTTTTTGGACCCGACATTTTGATGATTTGAGATTGAGTGCATGCATGACCACTACAATTGCACAAAATTAGTTTAAATAATAAAATCCATATGAAATTATGAGTATGATCATTGGATTAATTTTATATGTGGGAATTAAGAGAAACCTTAATTTACAGATTTTCACAAAATTTAATGTGGTATGATTTAATCGAAATTGCATGACCATTGGGTTTTGGTTCGACAAATTAGGGATTCATTGCATGACCATTAGGTAAATCTAATTTAGAAAAATCTGTCATCGTCAATAATAAATTATTAGCCAATGAATTTAAGGATTGAAGAGATTTGACCGTGTAGAAAGATAAAAATAAATGAAATCGATATTCTAGGGTTTTTATCAATTATAGTTTCATATTTTAGGTTTTATTTTTAGTAGTTTCTAAAATTTTCACAACTTGATTCGATTTGTTCAACTTAGATTAGGGTTATTCATATTTGGTAGTATAAAATATCCTTATGGGATCGACATTTGTTCTACACTATACACAACACTCGATTAGGGTATACTTACCCGAAATCGTGATATACCTAAATCGCGTAACAAGCCTGCATCTTATTCATGAGCTCCATTAGTTTTGACTTGTTAGACTCTTTCATTTGTAAATTTTGGAATTGCCTTTGCACTATTTGTAATTTGACAACAATCACCTTGGTAAATCCCTGGAACTCCTCTTGTAATATCTCCCATGCTTCCTTTGATTTTGTTGCTCCAATAATTCGCAAAGACAAACTTTCTACGACACCTTGTTAAATGAAAAACAAGGCTTTGGCATCTCTCATCTAATTTTCTGCTAGAGTTTTATGTTACTCCTACGATAGTTGTTGCCCTTCAGTATACTTGTTACAGCCTTGATCGACTACATGCCACAATCCTTATGATAGTAGCAATATTTGTATTTTAATCTTTCACATATCATAATTTCCTACCGTAAATATGAGAACCATTGCCTAGACCATACTTGTGCCGACACCGAGGCCATCAATTTAAGATGCTTTTGCTAACTCAATGAACCTGAAATCTCTAATACCAGATGTTGGGAATTTTGGTTTGAAGACATGAATAAATATTAGATAAAAGAATAGAAGAACAAGAGGATTTTGTTTTTTATTATTATTGGTATACATAACTGACGTACACAATAACTTATTCATAAACTTTGCTACAAATCCCATTAAAAACAATTTATTATTTGAGTTTTTCATATGTCTAATTTGTGTGGCTGAATTGGAAAAGGCAAGATAGAAAAACTAAATGGATAGATTGTAATTTCATAGCTCATAACTCAAAACTCCTAACTCTTTGGAAAACTGAATTATAACTAAACACTCCTAAGTGCGGAAAAAAATGCAATAAACCTTCCATACATCCATCCTATTATCAATCCTAAAAGTAAATGTTTAATCAATTTTGATAATAATTACATACATTTGGTGAGCACTTGCAAGAAAACTACATTTGGGTGAAATAGGTATGCTTAAAAACGTAATCTTCCTTCTACACATATTTGTATGTGATGATCTTCATACAAATCAACGAAAAAATTTTCATACGAAAATTTTCGGATCGAGATTTGGGTTAGAATCAGTTATCTCTTTCTGACGATGGGTATTTTAGGCCGAGAAAGATGTCACATAAATTGGATCATCTCCTATGTTCACAATCCAAATGCCTCAACAGTGAAATGATCAATCCATGTTCTTCAAACCCTCTTGTTCTTTTGAATATATCAAAAGGTTCTTTTTGTATCTCTTAGAGATCTAGAATGAGAGGGACCCTTTTGCAACATAAGGGAATTGAGGGGTGGTTATACAATAACCACTCCCTCTTTCATTCAAATTTCAAACAATTGGAAAAGGGTTGGGTCTACCCACATGGGCGGACCCGCCCCACTTTCCAACAGTATGATTCTATGTCTACATTTGAGCTGTAATCATTGCATTTGACATGCTATATTCCTTTTATACATATCAGGAAAAAGTTGTATCTTACACACATTTTGTTAGAACCTACAAGAATCATGTATTTGAGTAAAATAAATATGCTAAAAAATACAGTTTTCCTTCTATACAGATCGTATGATAATTATTTTTCATTTCATCTTCTATCAATGTTATGAAATATATTTAATTAGTATAAGTAATAATCTTCTTTTATAAGTTAAAGTAAAAATCTTGTTTACTATTTTTTTGAAATTCTAGAGCTTTCAAACCTATGACCAGGGGTGGATCCACATAGTCTCTTGGGGGGGATGACCCCCCAAGGCTTTTGAAACATGAGACTTTACCTTAAGCATTAAGATCGAGACTGGGATCTCGAAAAGTCAAGTTCATTAAATGACCACTCCAATCCCATGGCCCAAATTTAATTTTATCATTTTCCCCTAGAATATAACATTTATTTATCAAAAAATATATTTTTATTCTTTAATCCTAATAATCCAAATAACTTGATCCTCTTTGTTAGGATGATACCGCGATTGACTCAATTTTGCCTTTGTCTCTAGCCTAAAATTGTCTTAGGTATCTAGCTACCATTAAATTGGCTTTAATGCTCAACCTAAGAACTAGTATCTACCTTTTTACACATGCAATACATATATATTACTATACGTTTGCTTGCCTATAGATGCCCAAAGATATAAATAAAGTCGGAAATTTATATTAGTAATAAAATATTACATATATTTAGAACAACTTTATAAAGAATAAAAATTATAATTTTAAAAAAAATAAATGATTTTTAAAATTATAAATATAATTTAAAAAAATATAAATTTAAACGACAACTGTCCTGCTTTCCTTTCCTTGGCTCTATGTGCATGTTTATTGTATAATTGTCAGAGTTGTGCAATAAATTGGTGAAAAATGAGAAATTAAAAATTTATCATTTAGTTGATAGATTGATTCGTCTTATTTTAACTCTCCCAATTTCAACATAACTAGTGAACAAATTTTCTTAGCAATAAAGATTTTAAAGACAAATTTATAAAATAAGATGAGAGATGAGTCTCTCGTAGATAATTTTTTTTTTTGTATAAGGAGATACAACCAAATAAGATCAAATCGAGAAAGAAAAGATAGAAATGGGGAAACTCTATTGCTTAAATTGTCCCTGAGGGACCTCGTAGATAGTTTAGTTATTTATATTAAAAAAAAATTGTTAATATTTTTACTTTATAATCAATTATAAATGAACTTTAATTAATAAAAAAATTTAGAGCACAAATTTCACAAATTATTTATTTTGTTTAATTTTTTTTGTATTTTTAATTAAAATTATATGAATGTTTAATATATTTTTATTTTATAGTTTTTATTAATTATTGCTTTATGACCCCTCCAGGAAAATTTTTTTTGCTCCGCTCCTACCAGTGACTAGTTCAAAAAGGAGAACCCGAAAGCCAAATCTCCATTTTGATGTGAAAATGATTGGTGAAATCATATTCTTAATTTTTTAAATCTAAACCTGAGAGATTCTGAGAGGAAACTATAGTAGAGATGTTTAGAGTGAAAAAGAAAAATGGAGAGGGGGATAGAGAGAGAAAAGAGAAGAATCTATAGAGAAGAAGAGTCCTGTTCTTACACAAACAATATAGGATATAAGATTTCATGACAAACCTAATACATGCTTTAATTCGAAAATATGAGCTAAAATAAGTGGAAGCGAAAATTGAGAATTTAGAGTTATCTCCAGCTATACTCTTGTTCTTCATTTCCGGTGAATGTAAAAGCACTAAAATAATCCTTGGGACATGCACAAGCTTTCTAACCCCTCAATTTCACTCAATAGATGGTGTGGAGTTTAAAAATTCAGATTTGGGGATCTAATGTACTAGGAGAGGGTTTATATAAGTTCTCAACTATCAAAAATTCATTAAAACCCCATAATTATTACCCTAATTCATTGCTAAACGATATGAAAATTTAATTAAAAATTTAAAACAGAAAAATAAGATTAATTATATAGAGGTTCGAATGGGACACCAAAATCCAGCCAAATACATCCCAATTCAAATCCCCTCAATTCTTTACCACGTTTAATCCTTTTTTGATTATATTTTTCCCCTTTTAATTCATATTTCAATGCTTTGAATGTATTGAATTTATGGGATTTAAATTTTTAAAAGTTTCTAACATTCTCCCACTTAGCCCAGCAAAACGACTTGAAGTCAAAATCAAGTCAATTCATCATGAAAATAAAGTATACGAGTTATGGCGATAAGTTCTCTAAAACCGAATATTATCTTCTATGTACCACAATATATTCTATTTTCTAATTTATGGTGACATTTACTTTATGAATAAACCCTATATTTATTCGAATCCAAACCTGATGAATTTATCTCAAAACAGAAAAATATGTACACAACTTTATTTGAGAAAATTTAACTATGAATTTCATTTAAATAAGGTAATAACCTCATATTTACAACACGATCCCTGAACCTATTTGATGGCATGCCATTGGTTGAGGGATCAGTCAACATATAATCAGTGTTAATGTGTTGAATTACAATTTTATTTTTCAACACTCTTTCCCTAATGGCTAAGTACTTTATGGCAATGTGTTTACTTCGATTACCACTCTTATTATACTTAATCAAAAATATAACAGTTGAATTATCACAAAATACACATAGTGGCTTAGATACAGAATCTAAAATCCTAAACCCAGATATAAAACTCTTGAGTCACACTACATGTGATGTAGTCTCAAAACACGCCATGGACTCAGATTCCATAGTGGAGGTCATAGTCAATGTCTGCTTAGCACTCCTTCATGATATAGCTCCACCGACCATCATGAAGATGTCACCCGATGTTGATTTCCAGGAATCAACATAGTCAGCAAAGTCCGAATCCAAATACTCGACTACTTCAAGACTATCGGTTCTTTTGTATGAAAGCAAGTAATTCTTAGTGTCTTATAAATACCTCAACACCTTCTTTGCAGCCTTCCAATGTTCCAAACCCAGGTTATTTTGATATCTACCTAACATCCCTACAGCATGCACTATATCAGGTCTTATACAGATCTGTGCATACATGAAACTTTCAACAACGGAATCATACAGGATGTTAGCTATTTGTTCCCTTTTCAAATATGTCTTAAGGCATTGGTCCAAATTGAACTTATCCCTTGTGACAATTGAAGCTATATTTGGTGAACAATTATCTATGTTGTATCTCTTAAATACTTTGTTAATGTAGGTCTTTTGAGATAGTTCTAAAATCTTATTGGATCTATCTCGATGTATCTTTATGACAATGACATAAGATGCATTATCTAAATCCTTCATCTAAAAGTTCTTAGAGAAGAACTGTTTCACCTCGTATAACATCCCTTTATCATTGGTGGCAAATAATATATCATTCACATACAGGACAAAAAATAAAACCTGCTCCTACTAACCTTAAGGTGTATGCATTGATTTACAATGTTCTCTTCAAAACCGAATAAAGTGATTACATTGTGAAACTTCAAATACCACTGACGAGAGGCTTGTTTCAGCCCATATATAGATTTCTTGATTTTGCACACCAAGTGCTCACTATCACTAGAGGAGAATCCTTTAGGTTGACATATGTAAACCTCTTCCGCTAGTTCTCTATTAAGAAAAACTATTTTCACATCCATTTGTTGTAATTCTAGGTCAAAATGTGCAACAAGTGTCAGAATGATACAGAGGGAATTTTTCTTAGATATCGGAGAAAATATCTCCGAGTAGTTGATTCTTTCTCTTTAGGTAAACCCTTTAGCAATGAGTCTGGCCTTATATTTCTCAATATTGCCTAATGAGTCTGTCTTAGTCTTGAAAACTCATTTACATCCGATGAGTTTTACCCTATCTGGCAATTCTACAAGATCTCAGATCCTGTTGCTCCTCATAGATTCCATCTCATCTTTCATAGCATGCAGCCATAAGTTCGAGTCCTTAGAACTCATGGCTTGTGAAAACGTTTCTGGATGCTTTGTGGTTCCAATGTTATAGTCAGAATTTTGAAGGCATACCATATAGTCATCAGGTATATCTGACATTTTTTCTCAAGTAGATCTTCTTAATATTGGTTCAACATTCTCCGTATGAGAATATTGACCAACTTGATCTTGGTCAGCTGTTTGTGAAATTTCTCAATTGTTACCCATACCCTGATTTGTGTCCATAGACACTTGAGGATCATTTTGGATGACAACTAACTTGGTACTTGAATTTGATGAGATACTTAATAAGTCCCTTTTAGGAAATAACTCTCGAAAGTGATCACTCCCACTAACTAAGTCATTTTCTAAAATCTAGCATTTCTAGATTTCACAAACCTAGTGTGGTAGGATGAACAATAAAACCGATATCTCTTGGACTTATCGGCATAACCGATAAAGTATCCACTTATGTCCTTGGATCCAGTTTCTTTTCTAATGAATTGTAAACCCTTATTTCTGTAGGACAGCCCCAAATGCATACGTATCTTAAACTAGGTTTCCAACCCTTAAATAACTTGAATGGTGTTTTAGCTACAGCCTTGATTAGAACCCTATTTAAGATATACACTGTCATCTTAATAACTTTAGTCCACAAGAATGTTGGTAGTTTGAAGCTAGCCATCATACTTCTAACCATATCAAGCAAGGTTCTCCCCATTTTGGTCAGTGAACCAGGCATAGTGTATTGGGTAACAATCCTATTTTCCTAAAGGAACCTTGCAAATGGATTTCGCATTTGTCCATCCTCTATATACCTTCTTAGTATTCTTCACCTCTATTTGATCTCATGATCTTTATTTACTTACCGCATTGTTTCTCTACTGCTACCTTAACAATTTTAAAAGCATCCAACGTCTCGGACTTATGGCGAAAGATATAAAGATATATATATCATGAATAATCATCTATAAAGGAGATGAAATAACTATGGTCATACGATTCTATACCTAAAGTACAAATATCAATATATATGATCTTTAGCAATTCTGAGCTCTTCTTAATACCTTTTTGAGTCTTATTGGTCTGTTTTCCCTTAATGCAGTCCACACAAGTCTCAAAGTCGTTAAACTTTATGATATCAAGTATTCTATCCTTTACCAACTTTTCAATTCTCTTTATGGAGATGTGTTCTAATCTCCGGTACCACAACATAGAAGAATTTTTCTCAATGACATTTTTTTATCCCCTATATCTATTACATTCATACAAGCATTGTCTTGTAAAGTAATACCATATAATCTATCTAATAATGGATTATAACCAATGGCATTTGAACCAAAAAACAATGTCATTTTATTATTAAATTGGAAAGAGTAACCGAATAGTACAAGTTTTGAAACAAAAATTAATTACCTAGAAGTTTAGGTACATAAAACACTCTCTCCAATTTCATAACATGCTTGTTGGCTAGAATGAGCTCACAATCGCCAATGCCCTTTACTTATGAGCTCATCTTATTGCCCGAATAGATGAGTTGTTCATGACCCATTAGCTTCCTTAGGTTTTGCAAGCCCTGCAATACATTTGTAATGTAGATGGTATAACCAGAATCAATCTACCATATGTCATGAGAAACCTCAGTTATGCAAGATTCATAACAAACTAATAAAATTTCTATATCTTTATTCTCAAGCCATCACTTGTACTTGGCACAATCTTGCTTCATGTGTCCCTTCTTTTTACAAAAGAAACACTTGAACTCTTTCTTTATATCCATTTTTAATTTTGTGCCCTTTTGGTTCGGCTTGAACTTGCCCTTCTTCTTTCCTTATATAGCCACATATACACTTTCAGAACCCTGCTTCATCTCCATCAATAGCTTTCCTTCCTCCTACACACACATGACCATCAATTCATTGATAGACTATTTTTCTTTATGTGTGTTGTAGAAGATTTTAAAAGGACCATAGGACTAAGGGAGAGAATTCAAAATAAAGTGCACAAGGAATGACTCGAACATCTCAACCTCCAAATTCTTTAGTTGAGCCGCAATGTCTCGCATCCATATGATGTGCTCACGCACACCGTGGACACTAGTAAGCCTTATAAAAGAGAATTGCATGATGAGGGAACTGGCCAAAGACTTCTCCGATGCCGCAAATTGCTTATCTATGGTCTTAAAAAGGGTACGAACATTGGTATGTTAATTGATCGAGTTATGGATACTAGTCGAGATTTTACTCTTTATGAACATAGTATTTAAGTGATTAGATCGCTCTCAATGTTCATAAAGAACCTTATCAACCTCGAAACTAGTATCAGTCACTAGAAGTGGCTCGTCTTTCTAGATAGTATAGTCTATGTCTAAGCAATCCAAATGGAGAAACATCATTTCCCTCCATTCTTTATAATTCTCTCCGTTTAAATCGAGAAAATCAAATTTCAAATTTATGGTTTGGAATATTACAAAAATAAATAAACATACTAACTATATGTGAGACATTTAATATATGTCTACCTATACAAACATATGAAAATAAATCTATAACATATAAATTAGTTATGGGTTAAATTTCTAATTCTATTAAATTTATTTAATGTTATGATAAAATTTATCAAAAATAACTCATTTCCTAATACCGGTGACCTAATTAAGAAACTACAATGGCCAGTCTTTCTTCGATTACCTTATCTTTCTCTACTTAGCCCTATAAGATGATCTCTCTAGTGCACCGAGTAGGTTCTCAGATAGGTGGTGGGTCACATGGGATCGCTTAAAAACCAGCCAATTTTAGACTTATCTCCATCTTTTTAATATAACCTGTCTAAACATGCACTAGATCAACCACACTTATAGTATTACACAGAAAAGGGAATTTAACCAAATAGACTACTATTGGTCATTTTGATATTTTATCTCTAATTTTATTATTTTCATATAATAAAAATTCCTATAAAATAAAATTTATTACATAAAAATAATTTTTATAGCAAATTATTCTTTTCCTAATGTGATCTGTCTTATATATAATTTTCTATTCAATTATGGTTGTTGTGGTTAAAATCTAATTAATTTTGGAAATTATATTGATTATAAGGATAATAATATTATTTAATTTTTTCATGCCAAATTGTATAAAATTTTAATATGAAAAATACAGTCAAATTTCTTAATGTATTTTTCTAATTTTGTACCTTTCCTTATGTACAAATTTATACCAAAAATTAATTTTATACACAATTTTCTAAAATTTGGGCTCAGTTGATGTTTTAAAAAATTTTGAGATTTACTGAAAAATTTTTGAAAATTTTCTAGCCTAAAATTGATAAAATATATATATAATTTTTGTAAAGGACCAATGTGTAGCAACTTAAAATTTGTTGGGCCTTTAACATATTGCAGGGACTTTATTGAAAAAAGACAAAAATAAAAATTTCAAAAGCCTTCACGTCCCTCAGCTTGGTCCAGCTGTTGTGTTAATATGGCTTTGCCTATGTTCGAATCTGCCCGCAGGCTTTTTTTTTTTTAACTAATTTGAAACAAAAAAAAGGTGTTCTTCTTCACCGAGGGTGAGCTCGTGGGTCAAACCTGACCCAACAATTTTTTGGCAGCTGGATCATTACCGAAAAGTGAAAAATACTTCAAAATTTTTGAAAATGTACTTTTGATGGTAATGATGGCAAGATTCTAAATCTGGATTGAATTTTTGAAAGTCATTAAAATTTTGAACCAAATATTCCAAAAATCTAAAAAATTTTAATTTTTAAAAATTTTAAAATTCATCGAAAAATATGCAAGTAAAAGAAAAATTAGCTTTCATTCCAAATATAAGATTGCATAACAAATATAATGTATGCTTTAATTCGAAAATATGAGTCAAAATAAGCAGAAGTGAAAATTGAAAATTTATGGTAACTTTTGGTCGTACTCTTGTTCTTCATTTTTAACAAGTGTAGAAGCACCAAAATGATCCTTGAAACGTGCACAAGCATTATAAACTCTCAATTTCAATCAATAGATGGTGTAGAGTTTAGAAATTCAGATTTAGGAATCCAATGCACTAAGAATGGGTTTATATATTCTCTCAACTATCAAAAAACCATTAAAACCTCATAATTATCACTTAATTCATTGCTAGACATTATGAAAATTTAAATAAAATTTTGAAATGAAAAAACAAGATTAATTGTATAGAGATTTAAATGGAATACCAAAATCCAGCCAACTGCATCCCAATTCAAATCTCTTTATCACATTTAATCCTTTTTCGATTATATTTTTCCCATTTAATTCTTATTTCAATACTTTGAATGTATTGAATTTATGGGATTTGAATTTTTAAAATTTTCTAACATTTGGCACTTTTGTCCCTCAACTTATTCTTTTCAAAAGTCAAATATCCCAAAAAAATAAAAAAAGAAATTCTCAACAAAATTCTCCATCATTGACAATAGAATTATTTAGGGGATCAAATTCTCCATAAAAGATATGGAAATCACTTATTTCGCCTTTAGCAAAATTTGGCCTAAACTTTTTTATTGAGGCAAGGATTTTCTCCGCACCTTTTTTCCCTTGTCAACTTTTAATATTGGCCAAGGAAAATTTATTTAACAATGTGTCATTTCATTAACCATTAATCATATAGATATAAAAAAAAAAAAAGGTGTTCTTCTTCACTGAGGGTGAGCTCGTGGGTCAAACCCGACCCAACAATTTTTCGGCAATCGGATCATTACTGAAAAGTGAAAAATACTCCAAAATTATTTTTGAAAATGTAGTTTTGATCATAATGATGGCAAGATTCCAAATCTGGATTGAATTTTTGAAAGCCATTAAAATTTTGGACCAAATATTCCAAAAATCTAAAAACCTTAATTTTTAAAAATTTTGAAATTCGTCGAAAAACATGCAAGGAAAAATTGGCTCTGATTCCAAATATAAGATTGCATGACAAGCCTAATATATGCTTTAATTCGAAAATATGAGTCAAAATAAGCGGAAGTGAAAATTGAAAATTTATGGTAACTTTTGGTCATACTCTTGTTCTTCATTTTCAACAAATGTAGAAGCACCAAAATGATCTTTGAAACGTGCACAAGCATTCTAAACTCTCAATTTCACTCAATAGATGGTGTGGAATTTAGAAATTCAGACTTAGGAATCCAATGCACTAAGAAGGGGTTTATATATTCTCTCAACCATCAAAAACCATTAAAACCTCATAATTGTCACTTAATTCATTGCTAGACATTATGAAAATTTAAATAAAATTTTAAAATAAAAAACAAGATTAATTGTGTAGAGATTTAAATGGAATACCAAAATCCAGCCAACTGCATCCCAATTCAAATCTCTTTATCACATTTAATCCTTTTTCGATTATATTTTTTCCATTTAATTCTTATTTCAATACTTTGAATGTATTGAATTTATAGGATTTGAATTTTTTCAATTTTCTAACATTTGGCACTTTTGTCCCCCAACTTATTCTTTTCAAAAGTCAAATATCCCAAAAAAATAAAAAAAGAAATTCTCAACAAAATTCTCCATCATTGACAATAGAATTATTTAGGGGATCAAATTCTCCATACAAGATATGGAAATCACTTATTTCGCCTTTAGCAAAATTTGGCCTAAACTTTTTTATTGAGGCGAGGATTTTCACCGCACCGTTTTTCCCTTGTCAACTTTTAATATTGGCCAAGGAAAATTTATTTAACAATGTGTCATTTCATTAATCATATGGATATAAACGTGAATGACCCCCTACCATCTCAAATTTCATCGTCTTCCATTTGGCAGGAGGTGATTTATCATTGGTGAGTTGGACGTGTAATGTGCCATTTTTTTTTTGTATAGATAAAAGTGGGTTAGATAAAGGAATGGTCCCACGATTCCATCACCATGTATCCTACTTCTCTCTCTCTCTTCCCACCGCCACCAATCAATTAGGTTGTGTTTTCCAATATTGTTAGTACACAGTCTCTCTAAAATTTTTTTCATTTTAAAGCACCCACATGATATGTTCTCTCTAACTTCTCACGTTTAACATTCTCACCATCCTCTCTCATCATTTACCCATTTGCCATTTGATGAGTTGAAGTGTGTTGGACCATAACACTTAGATGATCTCTCTCTCTCTCTCTCTCTCTCTCTCTCTATTATGAGGACCATAAAATCAAGAATTTGTATCTCTCTCTCTTTAAACAAGGTAAATGGACACACGATTCTAGTGCGTCGTACATATTGGTTGAGATGAATGGTGTGTCATGATCTTGATGAACATAGTGTATAGAAGTCATTTTTCTATATTCCCTCTCTCTCTCTCTCTCTATATATATATAAGCAGGCAAATAGACATAGAAAGGTGTTCATTAAGCAAATTATACTCTCTCTCTATCTCTCTCTAAGTGAGGCAAATGGAGTTGATTAGGTACTCATTATGGAAGCCATTCCTTTGTTGTAAAGGTTTGTGTTTGTTTTTCCTGCTTCAAAACATTTGTTTTGTTTGACGTTTATTCTGCTACTCGTATTTATTACTAATTCTAAAAATATTATTTTTCAGTTCTGGTTAAGGAGAGTAGAGATATCATCGGGCCGATTTGGGCCCGAAAACTGACCAGCCCATAAAAGCCCGGCCCATGAACAGTAACCCGAACCGCCCGGCCCGGGTACTATAGCGGGCCAGGCCGGTTCATCCTTTTTTGGAACCATGAACCGACTCACTGATTGCAAAAAGGGTAGAGCAAAAAAAAAAAGGCAATGGAGCAAAACAAAAAAAAAATTCCCAGCCAGAACTAGGCCCGGCCCAACCCGACCTGAACCGGCAAGCCGGTTCTGATCCACCGGGCCGGGCTGGTTCCACTTAAAAAAATTTGAAACCGGCCTAGCCCGAAGCGGACTGGCTTAGGAACCGCTGCCAACCCGACCCGAGGTTCCGAGAACCAGTAGTGAATTGGCCCGCGTCCGGCTTGGCCCAGCCTGTTTCTATGTCTAAAGGAGAGTGGTATGCCTAATGATAATCATGGTGCATGGAGATGATTTCTCTATTCTAAAAGTTTGTGTTTCTAAACATTTGCTTTACTTAATGCTTATTTTGCTACTCTTCATGTTTATCACTGATTCCAAAAAGCTCTTTTTTTTAGTTCCTGTTGAGGAGAATAGTATAGCTAATAATGATTATGGTGTATAGAAGTCATTCCTTTGTTATAAAAGTTTATGTTTGTTTTTTTACTTTTAAGTATATTATATCGCGATACTCTAGCTATAGTGTTGACTCTAAAAATCATTTAAGATTTCTATATTTTGTAAAATATATAAGAATAATTAATTTAAATATGAATGTGGATTTTGTTTTTTAGATTATATAGTAATTTTTTGAGATGTCCTCGATAGACTCTAATTTTAAAATCATTGATTACTGGAGTTCTCGTTTATTGGAGCGTTTGGTGCCAATGGAATTTGGGTTTTTTATGAGAATTTATTTGCTCGATTGAGTTTTAACATTTAATGGACTATTTCTTCAATTTTGATTTCACAGTACATTTTTCTATTTACCTTTCAATACGCTATCTCTCAGTATATCTGCTCCCTTGATACATTTTTCTAGGTTTTGAATGTGCCTGTGTACATTTCTTCCTCGGTACATTGAAAAAATAATAATAATACACTATCTCAGTACATTGAAAATTTCTTCCTAGGTAATATGAATGTCCCTCAGTAAAATGTACAGAAATAATATGAAAGTACACTACCTCTATACGTGTCTCATGTAAAGGGGTAGCGCTCATATGAATGTACATTGAAAAAAAATATGAATGTGCCTCGGTAAACTGCACGGAAATAAAATGTGCCTCGGTAAAATAATACACTACCTCTCGGTACATTGAAAAATAATCCTCGGTTATGTTTGGTCTCTCGATAAATTTCTCTCGGTGATGTTTTGTGTCTATCAGCGCATCACTCTTTTCTCTTGGTGATTCCTCTCTCTCTCTCTCTCTCTTCTTTGGTACATTATTTTTTATTTATTCATCAATTATTTTTCATTATTTCTCCTTAGCGTAGTGAGCAAATTAAGAAAAATAATTGTTTCGCGATTATAGAAAAACTATGTGCAAACTAAAACACTTGTATTAATTTCTTTGGTAGATAATAAATTGATAAAATTATAAAAATATATATATCCAATATTTGGAATCTCAACTATTCATCGGAAGGTTAACACCCATACTCATTAGCTCAATTTAACGCTGACTAAAGTTCATCTTGTCTGGTTGAATCAAAATATAACGAGAGGCTTAAAACTTAGACTTGATGCTGAATCCACCTTAGACTTAAAACTTAAAACTCAATCTTATTGTAACTGAGAGTTAAAGCAAAGGAACTTAACCCCTCTCGGTAGTCGAAGAGTTTGATCTCTCTCGGTTGCCAAACAGCTTGACAATTGAGAGAGGTGAACCGATTGAGTCTCGGCTTAATCGTGGGAGATAGTCGAGAGACTTAACTGAGCTACAGTCAAGGAACTTAATCGAGAGAGGTAGTTGAGTGACTTGACTGAGAGCCCACTACTCCTAATGAGCAGTTAAGTTTGATTGGTCGTGACTAAAAAATGATTATGCCTATTAACAATAACCGTACACATTTGTACTCCTATTGACCACACAGGTCAACCAAGCACCAAGAGGCATGCAATTGCCGAGAGACCCAATAAGCAACTGAAAACATACCGAGAAACATGCCCCAAGAGGCATACATCAAGAGAGATACAAGTCCGGTGTAGAGTTTAAATTTTGCATGAAATATTAGGGTCATGTGTGTATGAAAATTTTACCTTAAAGGTCTAAGCCACCTGGTGCCTCGTCAAATGATTTTCATATAAAAAGATATTTAAATTTATTTATTAACATATTATTATCATTAGTTTATTAACATATATTGTACATTGTTTCCACTGCAATAATGCCAAAAAAAAAAAATTGATTCATAGTATTTCATAGTATTCACTTTTACTAATACAACATCAAAATAATTTTATATAAATATAAGAACATCAATAAATATTTTGCATTCCGAGTAGCAATGCCAACTTTCTATTAGATTTTTCTTGGGTCTTTTATGATGATGATGGCGACAACGACGGCTGCTTCATCGATTAATTTAATTAATAAATTAGTACAATTAAAAATTAATAATTATACAGTTTTGGTCGACCTGAGCCCATGCCTTGGTCGACCATTCATAATCTAGAGAATTTTCATCTGATTTGAAAATATAAATTTTGGGAATATATATTTTTTTTAAAAAATTATAATAATGGAACTTTATCCAATGAGTTAACATTGCCAAATATCATAAAAGAGTAATGTGTATTGAAAAAGATAAATATCAAACAACATTTATACAATGTATTTGTTAATTAAAAAAAAATCAATTTTACTTTCAACAATTAATGAAAATGTCTTAAATTTTTATTAAGATTTATTTGGAGAAAAAGGTGAAAAAACAATTGTACTCTAATATGAGACGCAGAAAGTAAGAGTTTTCATTTTTATTAAGGTGAGAAGAAAAGAGAAAGAATTGATGATGTTTTATGAGGGCATAAAAAAACCCATAATTTAATGATTAATATATTCGATAATTTTATCTAAAAGAAGTTAGAGTTTTAGAGGTGATTCTAATTTATTCACTACTTGGATTCTAAATGTAATTTTAATTGAAAACTAGATCTCTTATTAAGAAAAATAAAAAACAAAAAACAAAAATTAATGTTCCGTAGCTATTGTTCTGCTACTCTTTATATTTGCTACTAATTCCCAAAATGTTCTTTCTCAGTTCCAATTGATAAGAGTGGTGTGCCTAATAAGATATATGAAGACGATTCCTCTGTTATGAAGATTTGTGTTTTTGAACATTTGTTTTGCTTGGGTTTTGCTACTCTTCATGTTTATTACTAATTCTAAAAAGAATTTTTTTTTTCAGCTCCTATTGAGGATAGTGGTATGATTGATGATGAACGTGGTATATGGAACTCATTCCTGTACTATAAACCAGAAAACTTCAGCTGTGGTGTTGACTATAAACAATCATTTAAGATTCCGATATTTTGTAAAGATGCTCGTAGAATTTGATTTCTCTATGAAAATTTATTTATTCGGTTGAGTTTTAGCGTTTAGTAGACTGTTTCTTCAATTTTGATTTCGAATATTTCTTTTTCATCAGCTTTGATACATTTTTCCATTTACCTTCTAGTACACTATCTCTCAGTATATCCGCTCCCTTGGGACATTTCTTTGCATTTACCTTTTGGGGGTCTCTCGGTACATCACTCTTTTGTTTTTGTGATTCCTACCTCTCTTCTCAGTACGTTATTTCTATCAAACATTATCCTATTTCTCCTTGGTACACATATGAAGGGAGAGAGAGTGTGTGGGTTTGCTTTATGAAAAGTCAAAGAGGCAATATTGCATGTCACTGCTACCTTGCTTTATTCACATGTGTACATGTGTACATAAAATCAACAAATACATTCCCTCACACCTCGCAGTCTACTGCTTGCTTGTTGGCAGTCAATCACGCTTGCTTGTGGTCTACCTTTTACTCTTACATGTAGTCTATTTTTTGCTTGCATACGGTCTACTACACTTGCTCGCGATTTACCTCGTGGCACTTGTGTGCACTTGTTGGCAGTTTACCTCCCAATTCGCTGCTCCTTTAGGTGGTCGACTGCCCTTGGGTGGTCGACTGCCTCTTTGGTTAGTCGGCTGCCCTTAGGTGATTGGCTGCCCATGTGATCGGTCGACTGATTTAGAAGCTCTTAAACTTAATGTTGAGACTAGCTTAAACTTAAAACTTAAAATTTAAACTTATTGTAACCGAGAGATTTGTAACTAAGGAGTTTGACCTCTCTCTCAGTAACTAAGGAGTTTTCTTTTCTTATTGTAACCGAGAACTATAGCAGAGGAGTTTAACCTCTCTCAATAGCCAAGGAGCTTGATCTCTTGCATTAGCCGAGGAACTTGATAATTGAGAAGGGTCAACCAAATCGAGAGACTTAATTGAGGGAGGTAGCCAAGAGGCTCAAATTTAAACAGTCACCACTAACCAGAGGTTTGGGTGGATGAAAGCAACAAGAAAGAGAGGTAGCCAAGAGAAGCCCTGTCTTTGATCACCAAGAAGTTCTAGATGAATTCTGTTAGTTATATCTACCTTTAATAATCGTAAATTAATATAAATACCCATTTAGAACCTCTGTTTTGACATGATATATCACATGTTGGTATGCACGGTGTGGAGTTAAAGGTATCGCATTGTTCCTATCTACCAGTAGATATATCTTCCTTTAACAATTCCTAAGATCATCGCCTTGGGTCAATGAAGGCATAGGTTTGGGTCGACGAAGGCCACTCTTTGGCCTTGGTCGATAAGAATTAATATACCAAGGAGAAATAAAGTAATGTAGAAATCACCGAAAGAAAAAAGAGTGTAAATAGAGAGAAATATACTAAGAGTTTCAAATTTTCCATGTGCCTACAATGGATATACCGAGATGTAGTGATGGAAAAATGTACCAAGAGAATTTAAAAACAATTTTAAATAGTCACCACTAACTGAAATCAAAATTGAAGAAATAGTACACCAAACTCTAAAATCAACCAAACAAAATAAATTTTTATATAGAAACCAAATTCTACTGATCACCAAACACTCTAATAATAAATAAGAAGTTTAGTAATCAAGAATTTAAAAATTAAGAGTCTATTGAGAGTCTAAAAAAGTTATTGTATAGCTACTTTTATATCTAAATTAATTAAAATCTCAAATGGTTTTTTAGAGTTAACAACACAAACTGAGTTTAATATTATAATATGATAATTTTTTATAATATGATACTATAAAAATATTTTTAAAAATACTATTTATGCAAATGATAATTTCATTATAAAATTTTACAATTATACTTAAAATACTAAAAAATATTTGGAATAGATAATATTAAAAATACTATAAGCAAAATATTTTTGCATATAAAATATTTGAACATTACAATACTAGAAAAATTATAATTATAAAAATATTAAGTAAAAAAAAAATATTTTACAAATATTTTTAGATTAAAAAAGTATTTAAAAGTATCATATTATATAATGCAAATCAGGGTTGACCCAGTGAACTTGTCCTAATAATTTTATAATTTTATAATAATAATACTATAGTATCATGATGTAAAAATACTATAATATTATAATACCATAATTTTTTTTATAATGTGATATTATAAAATACTTTGAAAAAATACTAAACAATAATATATATAAAATAAATGATAATTTTATTATAAAATTTTATGATTATACTAAAAATATTTAAAATATTAAAATAAATGATGTATAGTAAAAATACTATAATATTATAATACTATAAAAATTATAATTACAAAAATATTAAGCAATAAAATATTTAAAAAATTTTTTATATTAAAAAAAGGTACTTACCCATTGGGTCATGTGTTATCATTATATTATATAATTAATAACACATCAAATGACAATTTTATTATAAAATTTTATAGTTATACTAAAAATATTAAAAATATTTGATATAGATGATTTTATTATATATAAAATATTTTTGCATATAGTAAATATACTATAATATTATAATATTATAAAAATTATACTTATAAAAATATTAAGTAAAAAATATTTTTAAAATATTTTTATATTAAAAAGAAAAACCAGGGCGACTAAGCCTTTGGTCAGACAAAGGTGGGCCTTTGGTCGACCAAGGCTGGGCCTTGGGCCTTGGGTCAACCCAAGGCTTGGTCTTTGCAAGTATAAACTTGGGCGTTCTCTTTTCTCTTCATTTATATGTCTTTTTTTCTTTGTTCTCCTTATAACCATATTCAATATGAGATAAAAATATCACATCTCTCTCCTTGCTCTCTCTATAATCTATATCCATTCGACGTAGGATAAAAATTTCACCTCGCTCCTTGTTCTCTATAATTTGTATCCATTCAATATGAAATAAAAATGAGTCTCTCTTGTTGTTCTCTTTATAATCTATGTTATATTAAAAATATTTTTACATTTCATTAACTTATATTATACAAAAAAATGTAATATACATGTTTATTTGATGAAAGAATTTTCATTTATTTTCCATGCTATAATTTTAAAGTTTTTTTAATTTTTAATTTATCACTTATCAAATAAATTAATACAAATACATTTAGTCTATGCATAGTTTCTACCCAAATATAAATTGAAATGTTTGATGAATATAACAAATATTTCAAAAAAATATTAAAACTTTTATAATTATTTATTTTAAATAATCATAATTTTTTTAACAAATTTTAATTTTTTTAATCATATAAATTCAAATTCAAATTAATATTTTAATGATTTTTTTTAGCAAAAATGCATATCATCCAATATTTTATAACGAAATTCAAACTCTACGTAATGCATGCACGTTGTACTTCTGCTAGTTATTCATTAAGCAATGATACGTTGGAAGTCGGATGTGAGGACCAATGTTTGAAAGTGCCCGTAATGGATTGACCCGACCGGTCCACTTCTTACCCACGGGCCCGAGATGAAGCTTCTTAACATAATGTTTATGAAAGCACATGCCTTCGTGTGGGTGCAGCAAAGCCGGAGGCAAGACACTAGATAGAGAGAGAAACATAGGAGAGAGAGAGATAACTCGAGCTCGAACCAAAACTTTCGAGTTTTTGTTTTCCATGTACAAAAATAACAATTCTGCAAGGAAATCATCAAAATATTTGGATTGGGTATTAAGTGTAGTTTACATTTAATAATTTCTTTTTTTAATGATTTCACAATAATTAGAACACGTGATTCAATCGTTTGATTTAAATCCGTTGCTTTGTGAACATCATATAAGGGGCAATTATTTTTACATTTCTTGTCGTACTGTTGTTCTACTATACAAAATGTTGCCCTTTTGATCAGTTGGCCGATGCTTAAGATCAAAACTAATCTTTTTTTTTTTTCCTTTCTCAGTTCCAAGGTGGCAGATCCCAAACACAAATCAGAGTCCAACACATCCTTGGTTCGCAGCCACTCTTAGATCCCTTGACATCAGTTTGTAATGCTGAAAATTCTGTATAAAACATATATGCAAAACGAGAATTGTTAGAAAAATCTGATATTGCATACCCAAATTCAGAAAATTGAATGTAAATTGGCCCACCTAGTAAGTTTGGTTGAGTATATTTTCCTTCCTTGTCCATTTTTGTTGAAAAAACAAAGAAGTTTGTTCTCCTACTTGTCCTCTTGTGTTAATGTTCAACAACTACTATATATGTGTAAGGATGATTTTAGCTAATAAGATTATGACCTTGGGAACAGCCAACGAGAAAAGGACATAATCCTCTCTCACAGACAGCTCAAGTGGTAGAATATCTCTACTTCTATTCTTTCTTTTCCGATTTGATCCTGATTGATTGTATCTCCTGGTACAAAAAAAAAAATCCACTTTTATTCTCTCTTTCCCGATTCAATGTTATTTGATTGCATCTACTTATATCAAAAAAGAAATGGTAAATGACCATTATAGACGTTATTTAAGTTGAGTAATTCAAATTTAGGCGCCAAATATCTGTAAGTTAAAAAAGAGAAAGTTACAATTGTTTTTATTAAGGACTGAACTAGTGCTTTGCTTTGAAGGGATAAAAGGGTTTGGGTTGACCTTAAAGCAAAACCAAAATAGGACACAACCCACATGTATGATATATATATTTTTTTTTTGGGTTTTTAGGTTGATTGAGAGAGAAATTATGACTATTAAACTATTCTCTTAGGAACTTCACATGTATGATGTGTTTGAATGCATAAGATGGTAACCTTTGCCCTAATTGAGACCAAGCTCTACCTTTCTTAGGTCTATACATTCATACCTTTTAAGGAATAGGGGCCACAGTCTATTTGCCCCCCTCCTCACCCAACATTGATTTTTTTAGAAATTTTTCAAAAATACCATTTTATTAAAATTCATTATTTTTTAAAAAAATATATATGTTATTTGTTATATTATAATTGATTAGAACCTATAATGCACCGAAACTTCTCAATATTAACGTTTTTCCGTTTCTCATTTCCGAAACTTTTTTAAAACGTATAAACAAGTTAAATTAATTTATATTTATACAAAAGTTCTTATATTTTCTATATTTATATAATTTTTCTATATTTAGTGAATTATTTATTTATTTAATCATAATTTTTTATTTTGTTTTATTTATGCTCTGATTAATAAATACATATTTGATTATTTTTTATTTTTATTATAAAATATGGTCATTTTATTATTTTTGTAAAATAATTAATATTGATATAAAAATTCTTATATTTTTATATTTACGTATTTGCCTATATTGCCATTTCCCATATTTTTACAAAATAACGTTTTACCGTATCGTTTCATATTCGTTTTCATTTTCTCATTTCTGTTTCGACGCAACATAAATTAAAACTCCTGGTACTACGAATTTATTTATTAAATTATATTGTCAAGTACTTCTCATAGATTGTCTTCAATTCGATTTAATTTTAATTTTAAGAGAATCCATGCACATTGACATGCCTAAGCATGGTTATTTTTTTTTTTTAAGTACATTATGGCTACTTAGAGTTTTGGGATTTTAGTTAAAGCTTCATATGTATTTTGGCTTCGAGAACCTCACTCACTCCAGATCATCTAGGTCCGCCCTTAAAAATGGCAGCTACAGCTTATGAATTATAATTAATTACCATCTGATCGCTAAATTTATCATAATAATCCCTTATTCACATAGAATTTAATTTTTCAATTTTCAAATACAATGAAACTAGTGAGACAAAAATATAAGATTTTTTTGATGAGAAAGGAGGGAAAGCCACAAAACGAAAGCAAAGCATCGAGAGCAGCAGCTAAAGAAGCTGCTTACAACCTAACAGGGAGAGATTTCTCTTTCTTAGACGCAACACGCCTTCGGCATCAAGGCGCAGTAGCTCCAGCATCTCCTCGGGGGGGCACTTAGCTCATGTAGCCCCTCACCATTTCCTTTGCCCAACTTCGCCAAGCTGTCCGCACAAGCATTCGCCTCTCTGAAGATGTGGAAGATTTCCCCAATGTCTAGCTTCTGCATCAAAGCTTTACATTCATTGACTAGCATTTTCCCAGGGTGGTTTTCACCAACGCCCCTGTTGATTGCCTTCACTAGGTCCAAAGAGTCACATTCCACCTCAAGCATGCTGAAGTCCAGCTTTGGAGCTAGTTGTAAGCCTTCCTTTAAGCCCCAAAGCTCCGCCATGACAGCGTTAGTGCGGCCTACTTTAGTCCAAAAACCATGGAGCCATTTGCCTTCACTGTTTCTAAAAAGGCCCCCCACACTAGTTTGGCCATTTTTCAGGTCCACAGGCCCATCGACATTAAGCTTAATAGACCCCTCTTTGGGTCGAGTCCAGCTGACATTCAGAGCAACCTCTACCTTAGGAACCTTCTTGTATTTCCTACCACACTCGCTAGCTAAAGAGGTCACCCTGTTAGCCACTGCGTGAGAGGGGAGAGTCTCTTTTTGGTGAACAGCTCTACACCTGGATTTCCAAATTTCCCAAGCAGCAATCATAAACATAAGGTCCACATCATTTCCTTCCAGTTCCATAGTTTTCATGATGCCACCCTTAATCCACTCCAGAGTGCTTTCTCTGCAGAAGCTAAGATTCTCCTCAATTCCCAAAAAAATACAGCTCCAAATGCTTGAAGCATGGTTGCAATCTCTCAATGCATGATTGATAGATTCTTCCTCCTTGTTACAGATGCCACATAGGCTATCACTAGAAATTCCTTTTCTTTTCAGCTCTGCATTAGTTAAAATCCTGCCTTTAAGAACCAACCAGAGGAAAAACTTTATCCTTTCAGGTCATTTCCTCTTCCAAAGCCAAGTTAGATCTAGTTCTGTAGTCACCTGATCCCCACTTCCATTTTTAGCTAACCAATAGGCAGAGGCTACACTGAACTCTCCTGAGGGACTGTCACTCCATATCATGGCGTCCTCTCCCCTACCAAGTCTCGGAACAATAGTTACTCTAATCTCCTCCACTCTTTCCCTTGGAAGAAGCAGGCTCAATTCTACAGCTTTCCAATTTCCCTCCCCATCAATAAATTGATTGACTTTGATATTTTTGTCACAAAGCTGCCTGGGAATAGTAGCCTTGTCTACCAGCACTTCATCCCCACACCATTTATCAAACCAGAAACTGATCTCTTGCCGTCCCCAAGTCTCCATTTGATGCCTTTTGTCAGGCACTCTCTGCTGCTACATATGCCTCTCCAGATTGTTGAAGAAGAGCCCTTCTTAACGTGTCTTAAGAGGTTTTGACCTTTAAGGTACTCGTTCCTCAAAATTTAACACCACAGAGCACTATCATCTTTCATAGTTCTCTAACCCAACTTAGCCATAAATGACACATTGCACTCTTTCATACGTATGATTCCCAAACCACCCTTTTTTTTTATTGCAGACCTCTCCCCAGTTCACAAGGTGAGTCTTCCTCTGCTCCTCATTACTTCCCCATAAGAAACTCCTATTCAACTTATCTAGCTTCTTGCAAATACTTATGGGAAGCCAGGCAGACTGTATTGTATAAAGAGGAATAGCCGCAGTAACTGACTAGATCAGGGTTCGTCTGCCAGCAGTGCTTAGGAGTTTTGTTTTCCAGCTGCTCAACCTACATTGCACTCGATTAATTAGCTGCTGATAGAAGTCTTTTCCAACTTTGACATTAATAATGGGGACACCCAGATACTTTCCCAAGTCATCTAAGACAGAAAATTTGCTACACGAGGCTAGGGACTCGCAAAGGTGATTTGGAGCTCTTTTGGAAATCCAGAGCTTTGATTTGGTGGGGTTAACTTGAAGGCCACTTTCTTTAGAGAACTCTTTGAGGCAGTTCAGGACACTACTAAGATTTAGGTGTTCTGCTTCTGCAAATAACACCAGGTCGTCTGCAAAGAAGAGGTGTGATATGCTTGGACCATTTTTGGTAATTTTGATAGCCCTCCAAGCTCCTTTGCACACCTTTTCCTTAATCATGCACGCCAGTCTCTCCATAACCAGAAGAAATAAATAAGGAGAGAGGGGGTCCCCTTGACGGAGACCTTGACCTGCTCTGAACGGAGGAAGAATTTCACCATTCCAGATGATAGAAGTATCCCCGTTTGAAATTGAAAACATGATTAGCTTGACTAGGCTTATGGGAAAGTTGACCTCAATCAGGACTTTTGCAAGGTACTCCCAGCTTACGTTGTCGTAAGCTTTCCTAAGATCGATCTTAAGAGCCATGTAGTGTCTAGAAGATTTGGACTGTCTGATTGAATGCATCACTTCCTGAATTGTCACGATATTGTCCAGAGTGCTTCTTCTAGGAAGGAAGCTGTTTTGGTGGGGACCAATGATTCTTTGAAGGAGAGGTCTGAGTCTAGCAACTAGACATTTGTTTAGGATTTTGTAAGAGGTGTTTAAAAGGCTGATGGGTCGGTAGTCAGAAATTGTTTCAGGTTTATTGATCTTAGGGATTAATATCATGAAGCCTCTGGCCATATCGGGATAGAAAAAGCCATCTCTCAAAGCACCATTAACAAACTCACACACCTTAGCTTTAATTGTTGGCCAACATCGTTGATAAAAGATGGGTTGAATGCCATCCAAACCAGGAACTTTCAGACCCTTCATAGAGAAGACTGCCTCCTTCACTTTTTCGTCCGTGAACGGCTTGCTAAGAAGCTCTTGGTCAGACCTGTTAAGCTTATCCCTCTTATGAGCAAATCTGCCGCTTGGCTCTGCCACTCTTCGACCCTGGAAGAGCTCCATAAAGTAGAATCTTGTATAGCTTTTTAGTTCCTCTTGTTCCGAGCACCACCTACCATTGATCTTTAGAGAGACAATTTTATTGGCATTTTGTCTGATTTTTGTGGTGGCATGGAAGAACCTAGTGTTAGTATCCCCTTCGACAAACCATTTGATCCTAGATTTCTGGTGCCAGAACGTTTCCTCTTGTTCATGAACTTTGTGATATTCCTGGAGCAAATTATTCTCCAAGTTCACAAGTCTAGCAGACCGAGAGTAGTTTGGTGCCTTTTGAATACCCCTAATCCTTGCTTCCAATTTCTTCTTACGCTGAAAGATATTCCCGAAAACAGCCTTATTCCATATCTTTACCTCCTCAGTGGTGGCCTTGATCGCAAATTCTAGCGGACCTTCAGACCCTTTCCAGACTTGCTCAAACATCTCTGTGAAGTTGGGATGTGAAATCCACGCTGCCTCGAACCTATACGGACGCTTATCTTTGTTAGAGGGCTATGATAGCTCAGAATTCCAACTGACTGGACAGTGGTCGCCATGAAGTCTTGTCAAATTAAGAACCTTCATCTCAGGGAAGGAATTTTTGTTTCCAAGTGACAGAGCACTCTATCGAGCTTCTTCTGCAGGCTAATTCTTCCTCGACATTTCCTTACCTAAGTAAATTTTGGGCCGCCTGCAAGAGTGTTTAGGAGATTGCATTTATCCCAACAGTCTTTAAAATTTTTATATCGCCTCCAGGTGTAATCGGAAGCCTTACTAATTTCGTCTAGACCTACAATATCATTGAAATCTCCAAGCACTATCCAGGGGCCTGACATCTCATCCACAATGATGCTTAGATCCTTCCAGCAAGCTTCTTTGTCCTTGAAGTGAGGTTGACAGTAAACCCAAGTAGTAAACCAGTTCCTCTCCCCTGCCATTATCTTACGGTGAATCAGCTAGTTCGTGTGGTTAACTACTGACAGATTGATCCTCTTAGCATTCCAGGTTAGCCATAAGCCCCATTTGAAGCCCTCTGTTGGGACTACGAACTCTCCATCCAGGCCATAGTGCTCTTGAAAATTTGGGTAACTTCTTTTCTCATTCTTTGTCTCCACACAACAGAGCACATCCGGACGCTCTCTCTTGATCAGCTCTCTACAGGCTCTTCTGAAGTTGCCATTGCCCACTTCCCTAACATTCCACACTACTAATTTTGTATTCACCATAAGGAGATAGTAACAAAAGGCACAAAACTTCAGAAACTTAATTATCCTGCATGTCATCTCTGTCACTTGCATTATCCTCAAGGTCCTCTGCTAGCAACCCTCTCAGATCACACTCCATGTTTTCTTGTCCCAATGAAACATTATCGGTCGTTATATTCAAAAATTTCCTTAAGCCAGACGTTTCACCGGGATCCAGATCACTAGGATTCTTGTCCAGATTAAGGTGGGCTTGAACGTCTAGATTACAAAATGGTCGGCCTTCCAAGCTACCCACGGGCCTTATAACGTGCTTGAGATAATTATTGCTTCCTGGGTCTTTTCTTAGGCCAATATTCACCAGGCCCATATCTTGTTTAGAGGCCCTGCTTCTCTCTTCAAGAGACTTACCATTCATACCCGACAGGTACCTTTCCTTTGACAGAGGCTCTGCGATCAAACTTTTTTCTGTTGTAGTACTCCTCTCACTCAAAACCCCATTTTCCTTCATCAACAAAGGCGCTCTATCTCTTGACAGTGCACCACCCCTTGCCACTTTTGTGTTTCCTCGTTTGCTCTCCCTGCACAGGTCGCTGCCAGAGATCTGATCATGAGCTTCATCGACTGGATCAGTGAGCACGCCTCCCGAAGTCTCGTTGACTTTGTCCAAATTAGTGAATCTGTTCAGGTAAGAGCTTCCTTTCCTGTCTCTACCTCTGAAATTGCTATTTCTGTTTAGCCTTTGTCTTTTCTGCACAACCATCCAAGGGCCTAGCCCTTCGTCTTTCTCAGCCATGAGCTCCGTCGTCGTGTTGGTTCCTTCATCTGGGGCAGTTGGATTAGGCTCTAGGATTTGCATCTCTGAACTCTTTTCCAAACCCGACTTCATTTCAGCACAGTCCACTGTACCATGTCCTACTCTGCCACAACTAAAGTAGATAACATGGAGACCTTCATATTCAACACGCTGAATCCTCTTCCGAATTAACTCTTAAGACCAGAGCACGTTCTAGGTCGATTTTCACACAAACCCTTGCATATTTGCCCCTAAGAGCATTCGCGGTGTTTGAATCAATTTTGATGGGTTTACCTATGGCTTTGGCTATCTCAAAGAGCACATTTTTATTATAAAATTCGATTGGCAACTGTGGCAGTCTGATCCATACTGTTGTGGTTTTGATTTTGCCGTTCTCCAATGTGAACCACGACTTCCACTTTCTAACAGTGAGGTAGTGGTCATGAATTAACCACGAGCCGTCTGTTAGAGCATGATAATAATCCTGCCTATTAGCGAATTTAACAAGGAAGAAACCCTTGCCCAGATCAATAAGTTCCAGGTTACCCTCAAGCTTCCACATGGTTGTGACTTTTGACAGCATCAGTTGATAACCGATCTCTTTACCAAGCAGTTTGATGACCAAAGTCTGCTTCCAGGGTTTCCATAGGTCCTTTAATACATCGTTCGGGACTTCAATCTCTGGAATATGGCTTGAACCTGTGAAGGGTTCTTCCATCTCTTCCTCTGTTAGTTCATCATCCACCTCATAGGTCAATTCTTCCCTTATATCCTATGTGGTATCCTCTGCTCTTTGTCCCATTAAGATTTCCTTGAAGGAAAACTTTGGAGGTTTGTTGGGCTCTCCTACATCTGCCTTAACTTTCTTTACACTCCTTTGCAGAAGATCACCTTCTTCTTTCAAGCTTACATCTTCTCTTTCATGAATTTTGCTAGCTTCACGACACTCCATTCTCACCTTGTGCTCCTAGTAGTTACTAATCTGACAAAAATATAAGATAGTAACATTATTTTCATTCATGTGATACCAATAGATGGAGATAGAATCAATTTTTCATAGATGTAGTGGTAGATCATTAAATTTTCTTAATCAATGTTTTGAATTCAAATTTTAAAAATGAAAAAATAAGCACGGGGAGAGTCGGTCCTAAATTGTATCACATGGTGCTTAAATCAAATTAGCCAGTAACTTGGAAATGGTTGGTCAAAACCCAAGGAAGGAAAAAAAATAAATAAAAAAAATAAATAAAAAAAAAAAAGGAAAAAAGACCGAGGGAGGCTGGAAAGGCCATGGCCCCCCAATTTTTTTTTTTTTTTCCTTCCTTAGTGAGAGAGGCTCACTCTCATCTTTTGAAGATTTTATTTCACAAGTTCATATTTGAGGCGTGAAATCTGGAGTTTTGTTTTCCTGGAACTTGTCCACTTGGTTAGAATTGAAGTCAAAGCCGAAAAAGAATAAATAGGTTTAAATTTCGCATTCATTTCACAATTGAACATTGGAGTTTCACATTTCCAACAATGACTGAAGAAAACCCATCACAGAAAGTGAAAGCATCTAAGTTTGCAGATCGAAATCAAATGCCAAAGGAGTAGTAATAATGTCAAAACCAGTACAAATACATAAAGTTTGTGGTATGCTTCCTCATGGTTCTCATATAATTTAAGGGAGGATTGTCTATAGCAGTAGACAAGGTATTTAGGGGAAATGACCAACTGGTTTTCTCATTTTTTTTTTTTTGTTTTTTTGTTTTGTTTTTTTTTTTTTTTTTTTCTGTTTCTATTATTATTTTTTTAGGTGTCTTAGGAACTTAGTTCGAAAACATCTTTTTTAAGAAGTAAAAATCAGTGAGAACTCCACGTATGGATACACTAAATTAGAATGAACCATTCCATCTGTTTCTTTTTATATTTTGTTTTTAAAAATTATATTTTTTTTCAAATTATATATCATATTAAGAAGATTAAGAAAATATTAATTTATTTCTTTTAATTTTATCCTTATCTTTTAATCTATTTATAATAACGTTATTTATTAATTGACATTTATAAATCTTATTTTTATCACCAAAATTTATCATTTTCTTTCATTTTTATCTTAATAATAGTTTAATTGAGAGAGATAGTTAATATTAGTGGAACTAAAAGGAAACTAATGTAAGAATAGGAAAATGTTGAAAGAGAAAATATTAATTGAGCAAGAAATTTTAATAAGGCTAAGTTGTATCTTGTCTAATCGAGATTAGTTATGATGGTATTCTGCTTAATAAGTTTTCATAATCATTCATGATTATCCGATAAAGAAAGCAATCACCACTAAATTCAAACCTTTTTAATTTTTGTAGAATTTTAATTCTCGTGAACTCTCACAAAGAATAAAATCTTTCTAAAAATTTAAACTTTCATTAATCTCAAAGAAATCTAAATCTTTAACTATAATCTCTACCATTTCAAAACACCTCAAGCAAAAGAAAACTAGGATTTTATATACCCCTTAAAAAATTATAAATACAGAGTATAGACAGCTTCCAGTGAGTTGTTAGCTTTTTAACACATGGGAGATGGATAATTCTATATATCATTTAGAGAAGGTTTCGTACCCAATCATATACACCATGCAATACAGCCAAAGGTATGACTCCATAGCTGATTCTATATGATCTAAGATACAACTCCATAGCCTACGATCAGAAGTACGGTTTCATACTCAATAATTAGTTAGAGGTATGATATATATCACACAGATTACATTTCATGACATGACATATGCGACATACGATATGTCCTCATACACAACACTCACTGTACAATGCTTATGCATTCTACACACATGCACGGGGGTTTCGATATCCACTCGAATGATATATAACATGCACAGATGCCATCAGGGTCACATTTACGGTTTCTATCAGTTTTTATTTTATCACTCTTACTGATTTGAGCGTCGCAGTCCTCCCGTCAAGCCAGTGCCGGTGAAGTTTTTACAGGTTTTTCATCCATGAAGAACCGACAAATACTATTAGCATCAGTTCTTTGATCGAGTCGGAAGAGCATGTATTTGTACCGCAAAAATTGACTCTAATAGATTGACGTCGTCTGTGGGAATGACTAACCAGTCAGAGAAATTTTATACCTTGCTTCACTTCTTCTCTCCTAGCACTGTGCCACCCTACTCGACATCGATAGTTGGGGTTCATTTGCTCGTTAGGTAATTCTCTCGCCCTTTTCTCTCAGTCTCGTGTGGATAATTTGTTGATTATCTGTCTCATGGTATTCTATCAAACGAACATGTCCTCCCGATCAGAGTCTAACATTAGGGAACCTATCTCCCTGAAAGGGCTATTGTCGTCCGGTCATCCCGAAAGGAGTTTAAAGTTAGGGAATCTATCTTCACGAATGGGCCACTGTCGTCTGGTCATCCCGAAGGGAATCCATCTTTCCGAACAAGCTATTGTCATCCCCGAACGGGCTACTGTCGCCTAGTTATCCCAAAGAAAATTTATCTTCCTGAATGGGCCATTGTCGTCCGGTCGTCCTGAAAGGAATCTATCTTCCTGAATGGGCCATTATTGTCCGATTATCGTGAAGGGAATCGATCTTCTTGAATGGGTCATTGTTGTTCGGTCATCCCGAAGGGAATCTATCTTCCCGAACGGGCTACTATCGCCCGGTCATCCCAAATGGAATTAACCTCCTCGTACGGGCCTCCATCGTCTCAATTGATTATTGGGATCAATCTCCCCGAACGAGCCTCTGTCACCCTGACCGATCATTGAGATCAACCTCCCCGAACGGTCTCCATCGCCATGACCAATCGTTGGGGATTTATCTCTTCAAATGGGCACGTATCTCCTAGTCCTCCTAAACAAAGTCTGTCATTAGAGATTTATCTCCCCAAATGGATAAGTATCGCCCAGTCCTCCCTAACGAAATCTATAATTAGGGATCTATCTTTCCGAACAGTTAAGCATTGCCTACTCTCTAAGACAAATGTAAGGTTAACATAAGGAAAACCCCCCGCTCAGGTAAGCACGACCCACTTTCTCAATCGTAAGCAGCATAACAAGTACAAGAACAGCAATACCCCACGCCAAATGACTAAGTAGGACTACTGACAACAGAACATCCTATCGGTCAAGCTACTCACTTGGCGGTTCAATGTCCTAGTACCGACAGATAATGCAATTATTCCAAAGTGAGAACACCTCAAATGGGATTCAACCCCTTTCTCAGTCTTCTATATTACATGATGTCTCGATAACTAGACAGAATTTAACACCCTTTCTCAGTTTTTTGTTTACATTTGGGCTTTGGCCCCCAGATGGGATCCTACTCCATTTCTGTTGGTTATCTATTTAAAGTGACCACTGCTACATCAGATGGGATTCAGCTCCCTTTCTTTCGAAATCACACCACACCAGCTACAACATTGCCCCAATATATTCTCTTGGCTTTGACGCCTAATACCCCCTCGGCTAGAACGCCTTCGACAACAAGCTAACGCTCACGAATACAAATCCTGGCCCTATTCTCTCTCTCATCAGTCTCTAGCCTCTTGCACTCCCCAAGAGTTAAATCATTCTGTCAGAACACAAACTCCAAGTCATTCTTTGGATCTTCTACTTTTGCTTTTCTTAATACAAAATTCTGTACTCCCAGCCACTGTTCACCTGAACTCCTGGTCACACAACCCCCTAGCCTCTCGACCTTTCAGTCTCCCAACTTCTCAGACATTTAACCCTCGGTTTGTCAACTAACCTCTAACAGATCACTCGATTTGCTCTCGACAATGTAAGTAAAATCCTTTCTTAGTCTTATGTCTCTTGATTGTTGCCCCTCTTCGTTAGTTGCTTGCTTGACTCTCATTATTGTCTAAGATTCTAATGGTTTACAATCCAAACAGGTTAAAAAACTTATCACCACTATGTTCAAAGCTTACTAAGCCCACAACCTACTGGGGAAGTTTTTCAGTAACTCTATCTTTCGATCCTATGTCTTCCTACAATCGCTTGATCTCTAGATCACTCGACCTCTCGATCACCTGATCTACTAATAACTTGACTACTACTCAGTCGCACAATTTCGCTTAAGTCACTCGATCTCCCGATCATTTGAATCATTTGACATGTCAATTTCTTAATCATTCAACCTATCGGTCTCCCAATATCTTAATCGTTCGACTTATCGATCTCTCAATCTCTCGATCGTTCAACCTATCGGTCTCCTAATCTCTCGATCATTCGACCCATTGATCTTTTAATCTCTCGATCGTTCGACATGTCGATCTCCCAATCTCTCGATCGTTCAATATGTCAGTGTCTCAATCTCTCGATCATTCAACCTATCGGTCTCCTAATCTCTCGATCATTCGACCTGTTTGTCTCGTAATCTCTCGATCATTCGACCTATCACTCTCTCAGTCTCTCTGTTGTTCGACCTGTTAATCTCTCAATTTTTCGATCATTTTACCTTTCGGTCTCGTAATCTCTTGATCGTTCGATTTGTCGATCTTGTAATCTCTCGATCGTTTGATCTATCGATCTCAAAATCTCTCGATCATTCGATCTGTTGGTCTCCTAATCTCTCGATTGTTTGACATGTTGGTCTCCCAATCTCTCGATCATTCGACCAATGAGTCTCATAATCTCTTGATTGTTCAACCTGTCGGTCTCCTAATCTCTTAATCGTTTAACTTGTCAGTCTCCCAATCTCTTGATCGTTTGACCTATTGGTCTCGTAATCTCTCAATAGTTTGATCTATCGGTCTTATAATCTCTCGATCATTTAACTTATCAATCTCTCAATTTCTTGATCGTTCGACCTATCGATCTCATAATCTCTCGACCTATCGATCTCTCAATCTCGATCGTTCGACCTGTCAATCTCTCGATCGTTTGACCTATCCTTCTCCCAATCTCTCGATCACTCGACCTCTCAATCTCGCAATCTCTTGATCGTTTAACCTTTCGGTCTCTCGACCTCTCGGTCTCCCAAGAGGTCTCTTCCAATCCACTCTACCCCTAATACCATTTCTTCAAAATGCCATTAGGAGTGGGGGCAAATGATGGTACCCTACTTAACAAGTTTTCATAATCATCATGGTTATCCGATAAAGAAGGCAATCACCACCAAATTCAAACCTTTCCATATTTCTATAGAATTCTAATTCTCGTGGACTCTCAAGAAAGAATGAAACATTTCTAAAATTCTAAACCTTTCTTAATTTTACGAAAATCTAAATCTTTCAGAAATCTTTGACTACAATTTTTACCATTTCAAAAGATCTCAGATAAAAAAAAAACTAGGATTTTCTATACCAATTGGAATGTTATAAATACAGAGTATAGAAAACCTCAGAGGAGACTTAGTTTTTTAACACACGAAAGAGAGACAATTATATAAATCATTTAGAGAGGGTTTCATATCCAATCATATACACTATGCAGAGGGAGTTTTATACATAATTTTATACAGCCAGAGGTACGGCTCCATGGTTGATTCTATATGATCTAAGGTATAGCTCCACAACCTACGATTAGAGGTACGGTTTCATACTCAATACTCAGTCAGAAGTATGATATATATCACACAGATTACATCTCATGGCATTACATATGCGATATATGATATATTCCCATACATAACATTCCATGTACAATACTCATGCATGCTACACACACAAGGGCTTCGATATCCATTCAAATGATGTAAAACATGCATAGAGGCATCAGTTCCGATAAACACCATTTGTGAAGGACCGATAAACACCATCAGCATCAGTTCCTTGCTCGAATCAGAAGAGTAAGTATTTATAGAGCAAAAATTGATTTCAACAAGTTAATTAATTTCTTAATTTATGTATAAAAATTTTACGTGACAGATAAACTAATTACATGATTAATAACTAATATAACACAAACAAACCAAGCTCCAATATTTATAAAAATACCATCTAAATCTATGAGTAGGTGAGACTCCTCAACAATGCGTTGCCAAATTCACATTAATCAACTTAGAAAAGCCAACCCAAAACATTAACAAATCTGTCATTATGTGAAGCATGGGTGGGTTGTTTTTAATAATAATAATAATAATAATAATAATAATAATAATAATAATAATAATAATAATAATAATAATAATAATAATTTATTGTTATTATTATTGAATTTGGGGTTATTTATTAATCAAACAATAGAAAATTGGGTCAAACCCCTTCTAAATTAATTTGGTGTGCCTTTTGAAGAATAAGAAGTATGGAGGATGACATGAGGAATGACTCCGAATATCCTCTCACATTGTGAAGGCCCAGAAATAATTCAATTGGGTTTTTTATGAAATTCATTTGCTTCTTTCTGAATTAGAGGTGTATTAAAATCTAGTTTTGATGGATTGATTGGTGTACATTTAAGGCTTAAGGACCCACAATGTGTCCCTTCAAATCACGTTGAAGCCCAAATGGATACCAAAATCACCTAGATGACCACCAACTAAATGTAAATAAGCATGTTTAATTTAAATTAATTAAATAAAATCTGAATATCAAAATCAGAAAACCAAATAATAATAAGAATTCACTTACATGAAAATAATAATAATGATGACGACGACGACGACGGCGACGATGACGTGAATCTCTGTCTGTTTTATGATGTCTTCACTTGAGAGCATGCCTAAGCTCAAATGCCTCAATTTTGTGCATGTTAGGGATGATCACTCACATCAAATAAAGTGGCTTTTGCACTGGGAATAAATCTTTTGGTATAAATAAATTTAAATTATAAATTTTTTTGGGGATTCTCTCTCTCTCTCTCTCTCTCTCTCTCCCCATCAACCTTCCACTTTATCTAAGTTTAAAACTTTATTCATTCTCCTCTCTTTCAACGGCTAACTTGACCATCGGAAAATTAAGACCCAACTTTAACCATGTTTTCTATTTATCTTGTAGATTTTATTTTAGTGTTAAAGTCTCTTGTCGCACAACCTAGTTAGCTTATAACATAGCGTTTAAAATTCTTATTTACAAATAAATTAAGTCAAATTAATTTTTTGGTTAAAAAGGGAAATATGATTATGTTTTTTTTAAGCTCTTTATCAATAAATAGATTACATTTGGAAACAATATTTTGTCTAAAAAATAAACAAGAGGTGATTTTTAGTAAAACTTAATTTTGGTAGTAAATGTTTTTACACTTAGAAAGAGTTCCATTAATTGCAATAAGTTATAACTCAACTATAATTATATATTTCCTTTTAAAAATCTCGAGTTATTAAAAAAAAAAAAAAAAAAAAAGCATGACAAGACTATTGGCCACAATGAGAAAACTACGCCACCATTTGTTAGAATTAATGCAAATCTTTCAAATAATTGGAAAGTCTCGCATTTATTAAATTAATTAAATACATTGATTAATTCAATGAATAAACTAAGTTGGAATATAAATGTAAAATAATTTAAAAGGTAGTTTAACTTGTTGAATTATAATTTTAAATATATATATAAAAGAATTTTGGCATCTACAACTCACGGCACACTTTGTTTCACATAAATATGATTAATGTTGTTTATTTTATTAAAATAAAGACAAAATTTTATTTATGACATTAAAAATATAAATAGTTCTAATTTTGAACCATTTTAAGCAATTTTCAATTAAATAAATTTCACTAATCATATTAGTATCATTAGTGTATTTATGTGTGTTAGGGAAATTGTTATCGAACCATTTGGATTTTGATGATAACAAAACTTTTCATAATATTTTGACATTTTTACTAAATACGCAAATCAAATCTCTTTTGGAAATTCTCATAAAAGTTGCTTAGGCATGATATGGAGGCTAGTATAGAACCAAGTTATTCTAAATCATAGAAATTGTTATAGAGACAGAAATCTTTGAAAGTCTAGTTCAGCACACTAAGTGTAGATTGTGAGACACTTAGTCTAAAAATATGACTGGACATATATTTTAATGATTCAACAACTAAAAATCAAATTTACTGAAATAGAAATTTCAAGTTCTAGAAAATTAAACAATTTTTTCAGGAAGAATGATGTGATCATTTGCACATATTCAGACTGTCATATCTTCTTCTGTGATCAAATATTTTCAAATTCAAAAATTACATATTAAAAAAGGTGTGGAGGACTATACATTCGAATCTTTACAACAGTAAAAGATCAAAGATAAGATGGAGAAAAATATTTGAGAATTTAGCTGGTCATTCATTTTTTCTAGTAGAAGTTTTATATAAAAGCTGATTTTCAAAAACTGTTTTCTCAAATATAGCTTCTCCACTGGTCGAATATTTTCAAATTTGAAAGTTTCACACTTTAAGGTGATTGTTGGACTTTAAATTTGAATAATTATAGTAGTAAAAATCAGAAGATATGATGGATAATATCAAGTACAAAATTAGCAATTTAACCATATTTTTACATTAGTAAATGTTGCTAGAAAGCCACTTTGCAACTTAAATTTTCACGATAGTAACTAGTTTTGCAAGGACTTTTTCTGGAGTTTAAAGATTGATATATAAAGATTATTTAGCAATTTTGTTAAAGCTATTTTTATACTTTTGAAGTGAGATAATCATTATGGAAGCTGGCTAATTGAACAACCCAAAATGTGTTGTGGGTCTTATGAGATAGTTTGGTGAGAGTTGAGAGTCTATCTATGTTAGAGTAAGGTATCGTTAGGTTAAGAAAATCAGAAGTCAACAGTTTGGATTGTAACTTATAACTCTTTATCATAATAAAAAGCTAGCGGGTTGTTAGACTCTGGCTTATTGAGATAAAAGAATAGACATAGGTATAAAACCAAACCACTATAAAATTAGTTTGTTTCTCTATCCTTTATTTTTATTTCTTATTACATAAATTTAGATGAACTATAGGATTAATTAAAATCTAAATGGAGTTAGATTAAGAAATTGAAACCAATCAAAGATAACAAATTCAACCTCTTTTCTTAGTTGTCACACGAACCAACAAATGGTATTAGAGTTAATATTTGACTTACAAAAATGCTGACTATTGAGTAAAAAATCTAATGGCTTTATAGATTACTTTTGGCCAATATACAAACATGGCTCCTTATTTCAATGGGGATAATTTCTACCATTCAAAGTGTATAAAAGAGACCTTTATACAAATCACAAATTATGAAACTTGGGAAATGATTTCTTGAGGAAATCTAGATGTAAAAACCCCTATAATAATTGAGGAAAATAAGAGAAAATGTCAATCAATTCACAAGCAAAACATCTATTGTTATATGCAATATCTTTAATTGAATTTAACTTAATTTCTTCTAGTTCTACAACAAAAAAAATTGGACAAATTGCGCATTACTCATGAAGGCAAAAAAACTGTTAAAGACATGATTAATCTTCTTTTGCAATAATATGAGTTGTTTAAGTTTCAGTAAGTAGAAAAAGTAAAAGAGATATTTAATTAATTCATTTCAATCACAAATAAACTCAAGTCTCTTAGAAAAACTTTTTTAGATACTAATTTTGTTAGAAAAATTCTAAGGATACTCCCAAGTGCCTGGGATGTAAAGAATACAGCAATAGAGAAAACTCATGACTTATCAAAGTTGTCTTTGAATGAACTGAGAGGAAAACTAATATCCGGTGAGACTGATGTGTTTAACGATGTTGAGAATAAAGGAAAAAAGAAGTCAATGACCTTTGCATCCAAAGAAGATGAAGAATATGATAATGAAAGAACAAGTGATGAAGAAGTAAACATTCTTATCAAGAAATTAGCTTGTGTCTTCAGAAAAAGAGGTAAAAAAATTCTCTAAATTTTAAAAAGCTAACAATTCTCAAAAGTCCAAATATGATGCACAAAGTCTAGTAAAAACAAGAAACAAAAGGAAGAAGTGGTATGCTACAAATTAAAAAAACCTGAATAGATAAAATATTAATGACCAGTCTTTACAAAGAAAATCAAAAGTTTTAGAAGAAAGTTAAGTCAATGATAGCTATTTGGAGTGATCTGGATGAATCAATCTCAGACTCAGACTCAAAAGTTTTAGAAAGCCTTGATTAAGCTAACATCTGTTTAATGCATAACAGACATATAAGTGAATTCTGATCATACTGCAGATTTTAGTTCTAAATATAATGAATTGTTAAATACTAACTCCAAGTTGATGTGTAGAATCTTGGATTTAAAAAATAAAAATGATAGTTTGAAAAAAAAAATCAGTTTGAACTCTAAAAATATTGTTTCAAAAGAAAAGATTAGTTGTTTGAAAACTAGAGTTGAGAATTTATCAAAATCAATAAAATCAACATTTCAAAAATTTAATAGAAGTGATGAAAAACTAACTAAATTACTTGCAATTCAAAAACTTGATTTCTCAAAAAATGGTTTAAGGTATAAGTTTGAAAATAGGTTTGGTTTACAAGTTAATAAAATAGTATTTATTAGTGCAACAGAAAACTGAGAATACAGAAATTTTCAGACTATAGAAATCAAACATAGAACTGGGCTACATAAAACAAGGTTTCTAAGGGTAGAAGAAATTACACAACACCAAATTTTAACAAAAACTTTAAAATTTTCTATAAAAATCCAAAATCTAATTTTTTTAAAATAAAATACAGATATAAAAATGATGATTTTTAGAAAATAAAAAATAATTTAACTTATTATAATTGTCATAAATTGAACATGTTGCAACATCTTGTTACTTGAACAAACTTAATAATAATTAAAAAAAATTTATTTCTAACACAAACTTATTTTCTAGAGGACCCAATCTTGTTTGGATTACTAAGAATAGATGATGCTTTAGTTTATTGTATTGGAACATGAGGCAAAATTTAAAAGAAAATGGTATGTGGATATGACGAGAGACGTCTCAGTATTCAAAGAGCTAAAAAAAGAAAGATTATGAAGTAGTGACCTTTAATGATAATAACAAAAGAAAGATCATTGGTTAAGGTACCATCAGTATAAATTTTATATTTATTAAAAATGTTTTATTCATAAATATATTGATACAAAATCATTTAAGTGTGAGTTAATTGTGTAACATGTGCTATAATGTGTTATTTAAAATAAATAAGTGCATTGTCTTTATTGGTGAAACAAAAGAAAAGATTTTTAAAGAAATTTTTCAATATTATTTATTAAATAGCAAAACATTTAGAATTTTTAATAAATAAATTAGAGTTGTGAAAGAAACCATTAATGTAAAATTCTATGAAAATGAATTTCAATACTTAGAAAATGAAGAAAATAATTAGAATATAAAAATACAAGAACTCCTCATAAAAATGATAAAAATAAAAAAAATAAAAATTGACAATGAGTCTAGAAAAGAGATCATTAAAAGTTGTAAATTTTTATTTAATCACATAATTGGTGATATAAATAAAGGTATAAGAATTGGGACAAATTATAGAAATATAAAGAATTAATTTATATTAATGTCTAACATAGAGCCAAAAAGCATAGAGAAATATATATCAATAGAAAATTATTGTACTTAAATTTTATGGTTAAAATAACAATTAAAAGATTATGGGTTGGATTATAAAAATATTTTAATAAAATGTGATAATACAAGTATTATAAGTCTTACAAAAAATCACATAAATCATTTTAAATCTAAACACATATAAATTAGACACTATTTTATAAGATATCATGTTTTGAATAAAAAATGTTGTTTTAGAATATGTAAAAATCAAAAATCAACTTACGGACATTTTTACAAATCCTTTAGATAGAGAGATTTGAAAATATTAGAAATGAAATTGGACTTTACTTTCCATTTTTATTTTTTTTAAAAAAGAGACTTTGCATAAATCAATGAAATTTTTGTAATGTTTCTTTTATTATTTTATGTTCTTCTGTGGAATGTTTACTCTAATATTTACTCTATTTTTTTATAAAATAAAAAGGGAGAAAATAGAAAAAATTAAAAATTAAAAAAAAATGTACACATTAAAAGAGAGAAAATTAAAATGTTAATAAGTCCATAAATTGAAAAAGAGTTTGAAAATGTACATTCATAATTATTTGAGTATTTTTTTAGCATTTTCTTTTCTCATTTTTGAGTACATTCATGAAAATGAACCAATTTGGAAATTTTTACATAATCACTAAAAGTTTGAAATTTTTACTTAATGATAAAAATAAAGATAAAGATATAGAAACTAAAAATGAGTTTAAGAAAGAGATCATTAAAAGTTGAAAATTTTTATTTAATCACTCACAAGATAATTGGTGATATAGATAAAGGTATAAGAATTAAATCAAATTATAGAAATATAAAGAATCAATTGTATTATTATTAGCATAGAACAAAAAAGTATATAAGAATATATGTCAATAGAAAATTGTTGTTTTCAAATTTTGTGATTAAAATAATAATTAAAAGATTATAGGTTGGATTATAAAAATATTTTGATAAAATGTGATAATAGAAGTGCTATATGTTTTATAAAAAATCTCATAAATCATTTTAAGCTAAACATATAGAAGTTAGATACTATTTTATAAGAGATTACGTTTTGAATGAAAATATTATTTTAGAATATGTTAAAAACAAAAATTAGTTTGCAAACATTTTAATTAAATAGAGAGGGTTTGAAAATATTAGAAATAAAATTGGACTATGTTTTTCATTTAATTTTTTTTAAATGAGGTTTGCATAATAAATCAATGAAAATTTTATAATGTTTCCTTTATTATTCTATGTTCTTCTCTATAATGTTTGCTCATGTAATATTTGCTCTAATGTTTACTCTATTTTTTTAGATGAAACAAACAGAGAGAGAATAGAAAAAATAAAAAATAAAAAAAATATTCACACATTAAGGAAGAGAAAATTTAAATATTAATAAGTCTATAAATTGAGGAGGAGTTTGAAAATGTACATTCATGATATTTTTTAGTATTTTCTTTTCTCATTTTTTTTATGGTTTTGTTATCATTAAACCATTTGGATTTTAATAATAACAAAACATTTCATATTGTTTTGACATTTTTACTAAATATGCAGACTATGTTTCATTTGAAAATTCTCATAAAAATTGTTTAGAATTTATATAGAGATTAGTATAGAAATAAATTATCCTGAATTATAGAAATTGTTATAGAGATAAAAAATCTTTAAAAGTCTAACTCAATACACTAAGTGTAGATTGGGTACTAAGTATAGATTAAGTACTATACTTAGTCTAAAAACATAACTGGATACATACTTCAATGATTCAACAACTAAGGATCAAATTTACTAAAATAGAAATTTTAAGTTTCAAAAAGTTAGGCAATTTTATAGGAAGAATGATGTGATCATTTGCACATATTCAGACTGTTATATCTTTTTCTGCGAACAAGTATTTTCAAATTCGAAATTTACATATTAAAGAAGGTATAAAGGATTACAAATTCAAATCTTTATAGTATTAAAAGTTCAAAGATAAAATAAAGAAAAATATGTGAGAAGTTAACTTATCATTCATTTTTTCTAGTACAAGTTTTATGCAAAAGCTGATTTTCAGAGGCCGTTTCCTCAAGTATAGCTACTCCACCAGTCAAGTATTTCCAAATTTGAAAGTTTCATACTTAGTGATTGTTGGATTTCAAATTTGAATAATTATAACAGTAAAAGCCAGAAGATATGATAGAGAAAATCAAGCATAAAATTAACAATTTAACCAGATTTTTACAATAGCATATGTTGTTAAGAAACCAACTTTGCAGACTTATACCTTCATGATTGTGACTAATTTTGCCAAAACTTTTTTTGAGATTTAAAAATTGATATACAGAGATTATTTGACAATTTTTATATAGCTCTTTTGACACTTTTGGATTGAGATAATCATTCTAGAAATTGACCACTTGAACACTCTAAGTTGTGCTATAAATCTTGTGAGGTAGTTTGGTGAGATTTGGGAGTCTATCTTCATTGGAGGAAGACATTTCCAGGCTAAGAAGATCAAAATCAACAGTTTGAATTGTAATTTGTAACTCTATATCATAGTAGAAAGATAGTAGATTGCTAGACACTGACTTGTTGAGTTGAAAGAATAAACATAGGTATAAGATCGAACCATTATAAAATTAGCTTGTTTCTCTATCCTTTACTTTTATTTCCTATTGCATAAATTTGATGGATCATAAGATTAATCAAAATCTAATTGGAGCTAAATTAAGAAATTGAAACCAATAAAAAATAATCAATTCAACTCTCTTTTTGGTTATCATAGAGACCAATAATATGGTATTGATATGACACTGATATGGTATTGATGTGATAAATCAAAATCTATTGATTAGAAATAATTTTAAAATAAGATATTATTTAAATTTTGAAGTCAAGGTTGGAATTTAACCTAAAATAAATATTAGTAATTTAAATAAAATACATATAAAGATTTAAATTAAAGAATTCTATTTAATATTTGGAATGCTCGTGGCTATACTTAATTTCCAGAATTAAGATATAAAACTTTAATTTTCATACTTAAAATTTAAATTTTTATGAAAAGATGCCACTGCTATTATAAGAAAAACTTAGGGTGCGTTTAGTCGTGAAAAATGTTTTTTTTTTTTTCCATTTCTAATTTTCTCATATTTTCTATCTCTAAAAAAAAGAATATAAAATTTAAAAAATATATCTAAAATGTACATACTTTTCTCTTTATAATTTTCCTTTTTCTAATTTCCTCTAACAAAATTAAAAAATTTTAAAAAATAAGAGTTTTATTTATAATAGAAAATGGTAAAAAACAACTAAAACTGTTTTCTATTTCTCTTTATAAATTGAAAATTCGTATTTTTTAATTTTTATTTTTTAAAATTTAAAAAATGAAGTATTTGAATACAATTTTATTTTTTTAAAAAATGTTTTCTAAAAATACATTTTTTCGATATTTATCTTTCATATAACTGATTTCAAAATTTAAAATAGAAGTTTAGCTTTTAGTTATTTATTTTCTATAAGTAAATACCCCCTTACTCCTAAGTTCTCTTTTAACCTTCTCTCTCCACTTCTTTCCTCTATCTCTCTCTCTCTCTCTCTCTCTCTCTCTCACCGGTTTCTTACTCCTAAGTTCTCTCTCTTCCCCCCCCCCCTCTTCCTTTTTCTTTCTTTTCTCTTCACACACCCGTTGTTCCCTCCTTCCCCAGTAGGTTTCTCTCTCCTCTCTCCTCATCGGGGAATTAAGTTTTAAAACTTAAAAAATGATAGGGGCATTTTTGTCCTCCCAAAAAATCTACAATCTTGAAAAGTAAAAGGTCATGCTGTTCATTAGATATTTTGGCCTTTTCTTATTTCCATCCTCAAAAACAAATACACATCAGAGACATGAAAGATATCAAACATTATATATATTTTTTTAATTCAAATCTTTAATTTGACCTAAAAAAATGAAAAAAAAAAATAATTTGAGCATGAAAGGGGTGAGTAATGTACAGATTTAATCCATCTTTTAAGAATATTTTTTAAAATAATTTATAAAAAAAATATATATAAAATAATCTTCTTCTATCAAATGTTAAATGTATAATATGAGTGAGAGAAGAAAATATAAATTTTAATTATATATTTATTGAACATGTAACAAATGTAATATCATATCTTAAATATACAATAAAATCATTTGTTCAATATGTAATAATATTTATATCGTATATTCAATCTGCGATATCTACACGTTAAACATGGGATAAAAATAAATTATTTTACGAAATTTTTTCGTGAGTTATTTTAGAAGATTTTTTTATAAAAATGAGACAAATCCATACATCGTTCTCGACGGGAGTTAACAGTCAAGAGAAGCCGCAACCGTACAAGGTTGAGGATCCATTCTCAAGAAAAGGAAAAAAACAAAGCCCCTTTCTTCATGTGGTTTTTATAATTGAAATGCCGCTTCTGACTGCTGTGCTTATTTGTCCATCGTTCCGTCCGTCCCCTCTCTTTTTCTCTCACTTCGTCTCTCTCCCCTTTCCTCACTTCGTTTTCATCATCATCTCTCTCTCTCTCTCTCTCTCTCTCTCTCTCCCGGCCGAGTGATCAACAAGAAAACGGCATTACCTTATAATGGAAGCAATCTCGCCGGCGATCGGCCCCAAACTGTTGCTTTCTCCACCTCCGAAGAACAAGAATCTCTCTCATCGCATCTCTCCCTCTCCTCTTCGTCTTCTAAGGCCATTCAACACTCCTCGGTGCGTAATCTCCGAAAACAAATCAGCCTCAATTGATTTCAGCGATCATGATTGGAAACCAAAGTTTCAGAAGGACTTCGAAGCTCGCTTCAATCTTCCTCACATCACGGATGTCTACCCCGGCGCCACTCCCTTCCCTTCCACTTTCTGTCTAAGGAGCAGGTCCATTTTTCACCTTTCTCTTCCATTTTTGATCAACTGAAGTCTTCTTGTCAAATTATTAATAAGATTGAATTCCGGAACTGAATTCCCAAAAAAAAAAAAAAAAAATCATTTCATTTGAAATGAATTTATGCTTTAAATAAAATCTCTTGCCATTTAAGAAAAACTAAAATGTGGAATTCAATTAAATTCCTTTTGCTTGTGTGAGAAAACTTTGATTCCAACCATAAAAGGCTAATCTTTAAGGCGAGGAATTTTGCAAAATAATATGTTATAGAGTTGGAATTACGCGACATGGGGCTTAACAGCTTCAAACACTGAAAGAACATGTGGGGTCAATTTTGAAGTTTGTAACTAGCTCATATGATGAACCAAACATGTTTAATTATAGAGTAATTATGTGGGAGCACCCTTGAAGAGTTGATTTACAAAGTTCTGTGTTTTTCTTATGAATCCGCGTTTTCTTATGAAGTTACAATTAGACTCCACATTTTTATCTTCTTTTGGGGAGATAGAGTAATAGAATTTAAATAATATTAATTTTGAAGTAATTATGTGGGGGCATATACGCTCGCCCTATACCTATCCCCGCACTAAGCCAGAAAGCACTTTGTACACCGATCATGTGGCATGTGGGGCCATGAACTCTTGCAGGGTTTATTTACAATGTTTTTCCTATATTAGGGCAATATAGAGACTCCGCATTTTTTTTAAGGAATTAAAATTGAACTCCATTTTTTTTTCTGTTTTTGTGAAATTGTTTTAGTTCTAAGTGAAGGTGTTAATTACTTGTTGGTGTTATTTTATTGATAAATTTCAATTATTTGTTGGTTTTGGTTGTTGCAGAAGTCCAGTGAGTGAAGATTTCGCTGATGGATATCCATCTGATGAGAAGTGGCATGGATACATAAACAATAATGACAGAGTGCTTCTCAAGGTATGTAGCATTGTCTTCTGTACTAATCTTTCATTTGCTGCAATTAAGATCATCTTTGTTGCCAGAGGGAGGGGACAAAACATCCCCTGCTCTTGTTTGAATGTTAGAATAGGGGAGAGAACATAAATTTGGTATGTTTTAATTTTTCATTAAAATATAAACCCCTTCCCTCTGAGAGCCCCAAATTAGTGTCCCGGGGAGGGGGGAGGAGGAGTGAGGGGGAGCAGAGTTTTTGTAGAGTTGAAGACGAAAATAAATTTAAAAAAAAAAAAATCCCTAAAACAGATAAAGTGTCATGTTCTTCTCCAATACCCTCCTTCCAAACACTACATAAATAAATTGCCCATTAGGGTGGACCTTATAGATGTGCACTTATGGATTTCTTTCTAGCATATGGTTCATCAACCATGTCAGAGTTTTCATTATGCTAAAATAAAAGTTTTCTTTTGATTTGATTTATTTTTTCATGTTAGCGATCAAATTGAAGTTGTTTGTTTTAACTTTATAAGTTGTTACTGTTATATGCTATTTATTTATTTATTCATTTACAACCTTTACTCCCAAGAGAAGTTTTTTGCCAAGCATCTGCATAATTACAATGTTCTGATGTAACTGAAAATTGAACCCCATGGGTAAATATGATGCATAAATTGAGATGATAAATGAATAAAGATGCATTGATGAATCCTATATATGAACAAGAAGAACGACAAAATCCTGTAGGATTTATCAGAAGATAGTTGACAAAGAATTGATGGATCAGTGCCTTTTTTAGAAGCTCAGTGGAGATAAACTTTCATTTTTTTCTAGTACATAGAGCATATAAAAGGATAAAAGCTCCTTAAAAGGTGAAACAATTTTTATTTTTTTTCCTTTTATCAAATTGGAGAATGACACTGAGTAGCAACTTTTATTGCTAATAAAATTTGGAGGAAAATAATGGTGTTAAACCAGCCCTGTATTTTTTATTGATGGATTGAATAAATGATCAATTCTGTTGGTGTTACCTAGTGGCTTGGGCACTTGGTCCTTTAAATGATTGCATATTCTGTTAAATGATTGTTCCCAAATTCTATTTGAAAACTTTTAGGACATTTTTTTCCCATTTTATAGGCACTTTAAATGGCACTTAGATGCTTGTTTTATCTAAAGATACTTCTGAATTCACCTTTTAAAGAGTAATATTTGAACTGCTCATTCTTAGCTTTCAAATATTATATGGAAAATTTATTAGTATAACGTGTATAAGTACTCTAATTTCAGTGTTGTTTTCTATATTATGAATATCTGCTAGTATCATTTTTATCTATGCTCATGTTTTTGCATCATAGACTTAGGGATGTGGCATGGAACAATGTGTGAACTATTCTTTTTGGTATCTATTGGCATTGGAAGGTCCCACGTTAATGTGGTGCTGATTTATGGCCAATAGGTCATCTCCCCAGCGGTGGAATATTGACTTCACTCACTAACTAAATATAACATAATGCAAAATTTTGGTTTTTGTTGCTCTCATTTGGAAGTATGGAGTCTCATTATCTCTGTCAATAAGTGATTGCATATTCCATTTTGCAAGGGACAATTCTGTAATGTACCACCTGTAGCAACCAATAGTGCTATGGTCATTATTGCTGCCCATAGTGTTATTGAATCATAGGGAACTTGATCTCTTCTTGATATCATAAAATGATGTTGTATCTTTAGGTTTCTTTATATACTGTACTAGTGTTCTTAGGGAATTGGCAAGATGGGATGGCTCACCAAGTGAAATATTAGCAAAATCGAAAAAGAAATGAGAGCTCCTCATGGCCTTACTATGGGTAGAAAGGAGGGAACAAATATATAACAGATGTGGGTGTCTGAACTGAAACTATTATTGTTTAAGATTTTTCCTTTGTTGCTGTCTGATAATAGGGTTATCTCTTTTTGGTTTAGTTTCCTTGATTTGTTTCATCAATACCGCATTTCATAGGCTCTTTAGTATAATTCTTGTATAACTTACAGATACAAATGTTGAAGTATCACACTATATTGGTGGTGCTGTTTTCGAGGTTGGGATATATGTCAATGCTAAGTAATGGACTGGTGCAACTACTAACCTGTAAAATAAGAACTGTCCTATTGCAGCTAAATCTTATATGATTTTCTTTGGCTTGATATGTTCTACCTACTGCTGCATTTGATAATTTGAGTATATCTGCTTTCTATAAAAATCTTATGTGATCATGATATGATTTTGCGTTTGTCTTCCCCTGTAAATACAGAAACACTCTACCATCGACATTTAGGCTTAAGCTAATACATAGTGGATTTTCTGGTCGCAAACTCCTTTTTATTCCATATCAAGCTTCATACTCATGACACAGGTTCAACATGAGTAACTGCTGTGCCTCTCTCTCTCTCTCTCTATCTCAAACACACACAGAGACACATATCCATGATTTTTCATTATTTTCTTAAGAAAGTGTTGCAATTAGGTCGTGTGGCATACTATCACAGTGATGCCCTGCATAATCATTGCAGATCAACAATCTATTTTTCCCTGCTGAAAATTTCAACTGAAGTCATTATTTGAATTACCTGTTGCATTAAAATTTCAGGTCATACATTATTCCTCAGCAACATCTGCAGGAGCTGAGTGCATTGACCCTGATTGTACTTGGGTAGAGCAATGGTAAATATGTGATTCACTTTTCTATAGGTACTTCATTGTATTCACTAGCAAAAATTGAAGTGGTATCTAAGAATATTTAAATTGGAGATGCGGCAAACACATAAGAAAGTACATATATAGCTTCTTATGCTCACATGCATTACTATGAGCTTATCCATAATACATGAGCTCATTCTTATATTTGTGTGAACATTCCTACATGTGTGGTTGGTATCTTTTAACTAGTTGTCTATTAAGGTGATCAAAAGAAAGCCCAAAATTTGAAAATCTCTTGTAAGCAATGTGAAGCATGATGCAACTTGTACTCACAAGTCAAGGTCAACCAGAAAAAGGCACCAACAGTGGTGGCATTTATTGTGCTCTTTTTATATATGGAAATGAGCATTCATTTATGTCTTGTCCATAGTCTGATGTATTCTTTGCATAATGACACCTTTTAGAGTTCTTGTGTCCTTGTCCATCAATGTTGTTGACTTGTAAACTTTCTATCACATAGAAAGCAAGGAAACTTAAGAATAGATTTAATACCGATGATGCCTAATCCAATTCTCACATAACTTATTGCTGTATATATGAAGGATACATCATGTGGCGTATCTTGTTTGCTCTTATTTATATCTCTAATACTTGTTGGATACCAGAAGATGCTTGATGTTGTTATGCTTGATGAGGATTTCAAATGTGTTTACTGTAAAAATATGTGTATATCTTTAAGCTGGCAGTCATTGTTGAAATATATAAATTACTTTTTTGTTGACTTCGAGATATTAATGTGCAAAAATTTTGAACAAGAAAGCCCTCTTTGTTGCCCTATGTCAAAATGAGATTGTTGTAATGCCCAATTCTTGTATTTCTTTCTAGCATTTCCATGTTACTGCTGTGTCATGTATGTGCTTCATAGATTGGAATTATGTCCTTAGGTTGAAGCCTGTGTGGTTCTGTCTGTATCCTAATATAACCATTATGTAGACTCTTTCTCAATTTTTTAGACTCACCTTGATGGTCTATGCTTGAAAGGCACTGTACTATCTTGTAAATGTGAGACAAGCAATCAATCAGAATAAATCAGCACAGTCTTCATCTTGATGTGTAGCATTTTTAATACAACAAAATAGTTTCTCTTGCATATAACATGTAATGAATATCATACTGAAATTTGTCCAGGGTTCATCGAGCTGGGCCTCGGGAGGAGATATACTTCAAACCAGAAGATGTAAAAGCAGCGATTGTTACTTGTGGAGGGCTGTGTCCTGGTCTAAATGATGTCATCAGACAGGTTTGTGTTACATACCAAAATTGCAAGATATTTCTATGTACCTTAAGTGTCAATACAACATGTACTATGATTGGATACAACAACAACAACAACCTAGACCTTCTGTCCCAAGTTTTGGGGTCGGCCATATGAGAGACAAATAATAAAATCGTAAAAAAAAAATAATAATAATAAAATAATAAAATAATAATAATTTAGTTTGTGCAGATTCTCCTACGCCACTCATTCCTATCTAAGACCATCTTCTCAACTAAATCCATCACTATCATATCCTTACGAATGCATTGCATCCACGTTTTCAATGGTCTACCTCTACATTTTATTAATTCTCCTATATTTAAGTTCTCTACCTTCCTAACAGGTGTGTCCATAGGCCTTCGCTGCACATGACCAAACCATCTCAGACGGTATTCTCGTATCTTGTCTTTAATTGGACTAACTCCTAGGTTATCACGTATCTCGTCATTTCTAATTCTATCATTTCTAGTTTTGCCACACATCCACCTAAACATTCTCATTTCAGTTACAACCATTTTTTGCTCTTGTTGCTGTTTAATGGCCCAACATTCAATGTCATATAATAGAGCAGGTCTTGCTGCAGTCTTATAGAATTTTTCCTTTAACTGTAATGGCATCGTGCGATCACATAGCATTCCGGATGCCTTTCTTCATTTCATCCAACCCGCTTGAATTCTATTATTGACATCTCCATCTATATTGCCATCATTTTGGATGATGGAACCAAGATATCTAAACCTTTCGCTCTTTGGGACTTCTCTTTCTTCCAAACTAATCGTTTCTTCATTATCCTGATGGTTGTCACTAAACTTATACCCCATATACTCAGTTTTAGATCTACTCAATCTAAATCCTTTAGATTCTAACGTATCCCTCCATAACTCTAATTTAATACTGATACCTTCTCTAGTTTCATCAACCAAAATTATATCATCAGCGAATAGCATACACCATGGTATTTCATCTTGAATATTTCTTGTGATCACATAGCATACACTATGATTGGATATGACAGAAAAATATTGGCACTCTTTACTCACTGAGCTTACTGTATTTCTATGCAAATAGATATCTGTTGGGAGTTACTTTACTGTCATCTTACTATTTTTTGGCTGGCCAAAAAAAAAAATTTAATAAAAATAAAAGAGGAGAGATTTGAGTGGAAGGAGTCACTTTTGTTGCAGATTGCTGGCTTTAAAATTAAGTTGTACTTGTTTTATACATGTATTTGATGCTCTGATTTAGTACAGTTTTTCTCCTGTATTTGGCATTTTCTTGGCACTTGCTTTGGAGCTATTTATTAAATTATTTTATAAAACATGAGTATATGTTAACCCCATTCTGTTCTACAAACTTCAGCAATAATGATGTTTTATTGTTGAAGTTTGCCACAAGTGTTTTATAGTGTGTGCTTTCATCTTCTTCCTTTTTTTTTTTGGGCGGGGGGGTGGGGTATATGTACACAGTTTTGTTGCACTCTGTTCATAGTTGGCCCTAAACTTATGTTAATATGACAGAGAGATCATGCATAAAAAATAAAAAAATAAAAAAATAAAAAAATAAAAAAAAAAATCATATACAAAATATCTGCCTTCACATTTAATGCTAAACAGCAAAACAATTATAATGTAATTGAATTACTTAATTCCATTAGGATGCATACCAAACATGTGAATACTAATCAACCCTGCTCCGTGTTATAACTACATTACTTATGAATTCACTCCTGATGTAATCTTATAATGAATTTACTGCTTTTCTGTTCTGCAGGCTTCTGCAACATGAACAATGTTGCATTAGTGATTTTTTTCCCCAGAAATGCCCAAAAAAAAAAAAGCATGACACGTATGGTGGATAAGCAAGTATCTGACATAGAACATAAATATACTGCAGATAGTTATCACACTTGAAATATATGGCGTAAAGAGGATAGTGGGGATTCCCTTTGGTTATCGTGGATTTTCTGACTCGGAGCTATCTGAAATGCCAGTAAGTTGCATTTTTCATTGCAAATTTCTTTCTAGATTTCAGTTGTCATTAAAGAATATATTTCTGCCTTGTTAAGATGTGAAGTGCAATGTAATGTATTCATAAATGGCTGTTATCAGCTTTCACGAAAAGTGGTTCAAAATATTCATCTTTCTGGGGGAAGCTTATTAGGAGTCTCTCGTGGAGGTCCTAATGTCAGTGAGATTGTGGACAATATGGAGGTGCTACTTGATCTTTGCCCTTGTTGAACCATTTTATTTTGCTGCTTCTGTACATTGACCATGTTGCATTCAATTTATGAAGTGTTTTGACATTTGTATTTACAAATTCATGTCAGGCAAGAGGCATCAACATGCTATTTGTCTTAGGTGGAAATGGTACACATGCTGGTGCTAATGCAATACACAATGAGGTTGTTGAGTTTGTTGCTTTTTAGTCTATCATGAGTTTAATTCCCTTCAGTTTTCCTTTTTCCTTTAATCAAGAAACAAAGAATGCAACGATCCATCATGAGGCAAATTGCTAAAACGACTTAATGAATCCTTCGAACCTGTATATATGCGGCTGATATTTGACCTCTAAATTTGAATGGCCAACACAAGTTCAATGTACCATAGCTTTTGCTGCTTTTTTCATAGTTTAAATATTGCTGGTTTCTGCTTGTTTTCCAATCTCTACTCCCAAAGGGAATTGCAGGTGAACGGTGATAAATTACCTTAGCTTATTCAAACAAGTTGCATGATTATGACTGAATTTTCCATCTTAAACTTCCATTGACATATACTTGTTGGAGCAGCTGCTCTTTCTATTCTTTTCACTGTTCTGGTCTTTGCAGTTGAGAATTCTGATTATGTTCTTTTATGGATATCAGTGCAGAAAGAGAAGGTTGAGGGTAGCCATAGTTGGTGTGCCAAAAACTATAGACAATGATATCCTGCTTATGGATAAAACTTTTGGATTTGATACTGCTGTAGAAGAAGCACAACGGGCAATTAATTCTGCATACATTGAGGTATTTCTAATGTTACTCTCTCATGTCAAACTCTTCTCATGTTATGTTCATGTGACCCTCTTATCCTTTGTGACTTATAACAGGCACACAGTGCATATCATGGTATTGGCATGGTGAAACTAATGGGTCGCAGTAGTGGATTTATAGCTATGCATGCATCCCTTGCCAGTGGACAAATAGACATTTGTATGATCCCTGAGGTAAATTTTGCTGGAGAGTTGGAGCATATTTGGTATCTATCATTTCAATAACAACATTGCTTACCATTTTAAGGTACCTTTTCATTTACATGGTCCTCATGGAGTCCTTAGACATTTGAAATATCTACTTGAAACAAAGGGATCAGCTGTTGTCTGTGTGGCAGAAGGAGCTGGGCAGGTGAGTTGCATGATTTACTCAATTACTAAGGTTTGTACATTAATAGATAATTACTTGGGGAGCCACATTTGTCGTAATTCTGTTGAAGTCCTAGAATCATATCTTCGGTTCAAAAGATATAATTTTTTAACTTTTCTTCATTTGACTCCATTATTATCAATGAGCAACTGACTTTACTACTATTTTGGCTGAGCCTTTGGTGGTCCAAAATGCAACCACAGGCTGTGGCAAACATTTTCCCAATAGTTGTAACCTATTTTAGGATTTTTGAAAAATGTTGGTTGATGAAGTGAGGCACCCCATGTGGAGGGAATTAACACTTGAAGGAACTTACAAGAGATGCAAGTTACCACTCTGTCCACTCATTAATTCAAATCATGAATCTTAGTATTCTTTCTATAAAAATTTGTTGATATTATTCTTTTTCTTATGTCAAATGGTTTGAAATGAAAATTACTTGGAAAAAACTTTTAATGTTGCCTTATGAGGTTCTTGCACCAAATATTCCTCTTCAAGCATGAATTAAATTGTTTATTGGCTTTCCGACGTATTGGCATATACTAATGAAAATGTTACAAGAGGTGGGGAACTGAAAACAACCTCTTTTTTTTTTATAAAGTATTAAATCTTGTGAAGAAGCTTTCTCATGAGCTTGTATTTGTTCCAAAATTATTTTCATATTTGCTAAAGTTTTCTGAAAGAGTCGCTTTTCAAGTAAGTGCTAAATGTGTAAAATTTGTTGGACGGGAACTGAAGACTCAGTAGTATTTGTTCCTTTTCTTCAACACTTTCTGCATACTGCATTTTAATATCCAATCTTTACTTATTTATTTATTTATTTTAATAATTGTAAGCTAATTTTCTGATATTTGTACCTGCCAAGTTGATGTCTACATACTATGGAAAACTGACTCCAGCTTATTGCTAAATGTTTTCCTTTTTCCTTTCATGTGCAGAATTTTCTTGAGAAAACTAATGCCAAAGATGCATCTGGAAATATTGTACTTGGAGATATTGGTGTCCATATTCAACAAGAGGTTAGTCATGCTTATGTGCATGGGTTATAATCTCAATCCAAAACACTTGCAACATGAAATCGAAAGGTTGTCTTCATCTGTGGTAGCCTGATTGTGTGACTTGAATAAGAGTGACACTAAAATGTTAAATAAAGTTCTTTAAACTACTTTTAGACAGAGTTATCAGATTTATAAAAGTATGTGAAGTGTTGCAAAATCTAAATTCGGGGTGGTCAATTCAGCATTGGTGTTGGGTATAAATTAATTCCAATCCAATCAAATGAGTTTAGTTGGACATATCAGCAAAAATCCATTATCCTTAAAACAGTTTCGGAATTGATATCATAACAGGTTTATGACCTGAGTGTTTCAATTCCATTGTTTGATAATTACAAACATCAGTAAATGGGAGTCACAGCTAGCAGTTATCTAACTGTGATCTTGAAAGTAGTTGGAGTTATCAGGACAAATGATCTTCCATGCTGCCAAATCCAAGAAGAACCAGCCTTGTTTACCAAGAAAGAATTCTAATATATCTTCATCTTCAGTGAAATGACATGGCTTGGAACAAAAATAATAGAAGAATGCTATTAGTGACTCGTATTGCATAATTCTCACATTCTCTTTACCATCTATTTGTCAGACAAAGAAGTACTTCAAGGAAATTGGTGTCCCCGCTGATGTGAAATACATTGATCCCACTTACATGATACGTGCATGCCGTGCAAATGCATCAGATGGAATACTCTGTGCTGTTCTAGGGCAAAATGCGGTGAGTTTTTGACCTAACTTTGTCTTTCTTTGTTTACCACTTAATTTACGTGAACATACTTTTGGAGATTCAGTTACTGAAGTATGAAAAACATCTTAGAGTCCCCTCAAGTTATGCTCAATGAGACTAACCTCTCATAAGCTTTTGTATTACTTCAGAATTGTCATGCATACTAAATGGATAAATTCTGGACCGACAAAATGAATAAGTAATTTATAGTGTTTGAGAAATGGACACTGGGCAGAAATCTACATTACTGTTTTACTGCCACTTGACCAATAACTCAAACTGGAAACTGGAGTAGCTCCTGGTAAGTTCTGCCAATTTACAACACCATTGTCCAACTCCCATGTGTATCATTTCCCAAAACAAGTTAACCAATCCAGTATTTGAAAATGAAATCAAATCACCAATCTGTTGCCACTAGAGAAAGACATAAATTTTTTATCTAAGAAGAAAGGAAATTCCAAACATGAATCTGTACGGCAGTTTGGATTTTGAAACCTTTTGGTCCCTCAACGAGGTTTTTATGCTGCTGACTTTTGGCAGGCGATGGTGAAAAAAATATTCATTAAACATTCTTATGCCAAACTAAATGATGCTTCGACCATCAACTTTGCAGCTTGGTGGGAAGCTCAGGCTTGCATTTCTTCTTTAGTTGCTAAACGAGCTTCAATCAAGCAGGATCAAATTCATCCTGAATGGCTCACAGGTTTAGGTTATATAAGGTACAGGCCAACAGGCTCACCGAAACCTTGAGAATTGGCACATTTTGCTATATTCTCCATACCTTGGCATTGGAAATGACAGTCTAAATTCTAATTATATCCCTAGCCAACCATTTGTTTCTGAAACAAAGTAAGCCATGTACTCTGGTCATTGGCAAGACAGATGGGAAAATCTAAACATTCTCAATTCCTCCGCCCCCCACACCAGATGATCAACTTTAATATAAGGAATTTAAATGGCACTATTGAACTGATCAAACTCTAAGAAGGATTGCCATGAATCTGGGAAGGTAAGTTTGTTGGTCTCATGCCGGGCGTGCTCAGTTACAACCTAATTATATGAACAAAAAAGCTCTGATTGTCTCTAGCATTACTATCTCTCTTTATTTGTTTTCTGTGCAATGATTTTGGCAGGTTCATGGAGCTTTTGCTGGATACAGTGGTGTTACTGTTGGCATATGCAACACTCACTATGTTTACCTTCCCATTCCTGAAGTTATATCTTTTCCTAGAGTTGTGGACCCTAATAGTCGAATGTGGCATCGTTGCTTGACTTCAACCGGTCAACCAGACTTCATATGATTGACAAAGCACTGGTTCTTGTATTATAGACTCGAGCACATAAGACTGGTTTCTTATTGTTTGCTGATCTATTGAGGATAGAATATCGGCTTTCAGACTGCTAAAATTTGGTCCTTCCCACTTTCTGCCAAAGTAATAATTGGAAGAAAAACAATTTCTCCATAAAGTTTTAACATTTTCCCCCCATGTATAACATTATGGTGCAGGTCAATAAGAGCCCTTGGTGTTTGGCTGTCGACGCTGCACATGTTCTGCAACTTGTAATTGGGGAATTGCATTTCTCGATTATTTGAAAACCACGTCAATAAGTACAGCAATAGAAGCAAGCATAACAGTTCATGCCTGAAGAATATATGCCCATTATTCATCATTTGCTTGAATAATATTGTGTTCTGTGCAGATCTGATTCTTTGGGTCAGCTGCAAGAATTCTGAATGTGTTTCAAATGTCTCAGGTTATTTTACTAGTTTTTAGAATTATTTATGTTCTTATGAAATGATATAATAATGGTACTGCACTCATAGAAGCATCCTTTTAAGGCATCATAATTTGGAAGTTATCCATATTTCAAGATCAGAATGATAAATTGTGAAACATTGATGTGTTATTCTTGTTGTTAATCTGTTTCTCTAGGAATGAGGGAGATTTAAACATGATATTCCTATATACAACTTTATTATTAATTTTTTTTTCTACTGTAGTTGAGGTGTATAGCAGCCACGAATGTTGATGAAATCTTGCATGCAGATTCAAAAGCTCTGGAAATTTTGCTTCAAAAGAGATGCATTTTCAACAAGCTTGGAATTTGGATACCAATAATGCCAATTAATTATAAGTATGATATTGTTTATTTGTGTGATAATGTATTTCTTATCATGAAGGTAATACAGCTTTGCTGCGGTTAGAACAAGTTTAGTTGCTGAGGAATTTGGAGCAAGATTAGAACATTAAGTTCTTGCTTTATTATGAAACTCATCAATAGACTCCATTAACAAGAGAGAGAAGAAGAGTTGGTTTAATAGAAAGAACGTTAGATTTCTTAAACAAGATTTGAATTCAAATCTTGGAAGTAGAAAGAATTGTGTTGGGATAACTATCTTTTATATAGTATCCAACAATAATTCAAGTCAAATTTATAGGAGTATAGCTCCGAATATCGATTGATCAATCACAAAATGAAACTCTCTTTAATTAAATTCTTGAGTTTGAGTTTTAAGAATAAAAAAAAAAAGGGTATCAGGAGACTCAGCTCCTTAATTAGTCTCACAATTGCTCAAATCGAATTAGTTATTTTCGGATACCATAGTCAAGTATTTAAAAAACAAAATGCTCATCAAATCATATCTTTTTAGTTTTCATTTCTTTGATGACTCACCCGAGTGGCATGTGAAAGAAAGGTTTCAAGTTTTTTATTTTTTATTTTGACAATTGAGGTAAAAAAAAATTCCGTTTAAACCGGTTCGAGAGTAACACCACACCATGATACTTGTTCTGGATATTTTAATTCATTAGAATACTAGTTCGCAAATCTTCGAAGATGTGGAGCTCCCCCATTTAGATGTTAATGGATTTCAATTTCCATCTATTTATGTGCAGAGCTACTATGATTTTGTCTGTGTCTCACATAAATTAGTAAAATTTTAGATTGAATTGTAATTATATAGTAGAGAGAGTGTGGGTGTGGGGCTTAAGCCATGTTTGCAAGTTGCAGTGAAATGTGTTTGTGTGTGTGAGAGAGAGAAAGAGTTTAAAAATGGCAATTAAAAAAAAATATGTTAGTTTGATTGATCTAAAACAGCTAAACATGGTCTGGCTTGTTGCAAGTGTAACCAACCAAATACCATTCAGATCCCAATAACATAGGCACAAACAATTTCCCAGAAGACGAACCAGGAAACAGAGTACAGACATACATACACAGGAGACAGGACGAGAGTCTTGATAAAGTAAAACAAAAAAAAGCCAAAAAAAAAAAAAAAATCCCCTAAAACGATATTACATGGTTCTGTACTTGGAACTCTGTTTCGAATCTTTGAACCCTAACTTGATTTGATCCTTAATCCTTATTACTATTTTAGTCTTTTTTTTTTTTTTCTCAGAGGAAGTAGATTACACCCCATTGGCTCTAAGGTCTTTTGTAGAACCATGGTCCAATATGTTTGAACTTGTGCTCTTATAGGTTTGTGCCATCATCTCATAGTAGTAAGGCTTTATTCCACTAAGTTGTGATACATTCAATTGGGGTAAAATAAATTTTTTAATATGAAAAATTATTAAAACAGTGATATTTTTAATCTTTTTTAAATAAAAAAATATAACTTTCACTCGTAAAACACAATATTTTGCATTAAAAATTTTAATTTAATAAAAAATATTACAAATAGAATAATATAAAGTAGAGATAATCGAAGACAAGTTCAGGAAACCATGCTGGAACTTTTTGATTTTGTACTATCGTTTGTGTATATCATTTATCATCCTACAGGCATTTTGGGGGCGACCCCAAGAACTAATGGCAGTGGTACTGAAAAGACAGGGTTGGGTTGGTGAGAGGTTTAACAGCACTGAGCGCATCAATCCCTTTCTCATCCCTCTCCAACAGTCTGCAAAGCACAAACCATTTTGGTATCAATTTGTGACACTGAAACAAGTACATAAATAAATCACTCATTCTTCTTCTTGCTATTTTGATCAGTTAAATCTTTAATTAGAATTTAAAATCATAACTTTGGTCTTTTTTTTTTTTTTATAATTCTGTAAAACTCCTTTTAGCACTATTAAAGAGGGAGTTGAAATTGTTATGTTATATTTCAATTTAAATAGACTTTTATTAGCATTAGAGAGCAAGAAAGGCCCACACATTTTAAAAGCAATAATTTATGAGATTTTCGAAAAGTAAAAAATTCTAACGATTAATACTTATATGATCTTATCAATCAGCATATTAAAACAAAAAAAAAAGGAAAATAGAAAAGTTTCCTTACCCATGCCATGAAGTAACAATGCAAGGAATGGCTAAAAGTGCCGATGTCCACCAATGTCCGATAGGTCTATTAACAAGACATAGTGCTTCCTCAATCAAAATCTCGAATTTAAATTTTGAAAATAGAAAAACAGGTATCAGGAGAGACAACACTTAAATTGGGCCTCATAGTTATTCAAATTGGATTAATCAGGTTTCTGAATATCGGTGGAAAAAAGTGCATTTCTTTCCATAGTCTTAACTGCATAATATTAGTTAATTGAAAAAATGTGATTAACAGAGGCTAAACAACCATGTGAAGTAGCCCTTGTATGTGAAAGTTTAATTAGTTGGTAAAAGATTGTTTTTGTCTCATTTAGGGTGAATGGTAGGGCTACAAATGAATCAAGGCGTCTCTCAGAAGTTTATGGTTGAATTCATTTATTCAATTAAAAGGGTTCCTTTACAATAGGATTTGGTGAGAGAGACTTAAAAAATGAAAAAAAAAAAAAAATTATGTTAATAGAATTTTTGTTGAAAAAAAGTTTGGTTATTGTTTTAATGGAAGTATGAATTTAGATATCAGTCAAAGCACCGAAAACAAAACAGAGAAAGAGTAATTAAGCAAATGTGAAACAAGCTAAGCCATTAAAGAGAAACACGGGTAGGAAGGAAGATTAGGGTGTGGGCATCAGGAAACCTAAACTCACACGAGAACCCCACTATTCAATTATTTATCATGAAATTTATACCCTACATTTACTCTGCCATTTTTCCATGCCTAGTTTTATATGCTCTTCTTCCTCTCCGACCAAACATTTCCCTGAAAATTTGCATAGAGAGAGAGTGGGAGAGAGTGGGAAATTGCAGCGGGGCGGGTTAAGAACCAGATGTTGACCAGTCACAAGCAGGGGACAGTCAAACCAAAAGGCTTTGGTGGGCCTGAGCCTGACCCCTCCTAGTCAATCCCAATAAGAATTGCAGGTATCAATCACTGCCTTTGCCTGCCACTCTCATAGGGTGTCGTTTTTCCCTGCAGCCATGTCGTTTTTCTTCATTATTTGTCGGACAACAAAATAACCCGACTTCCTACCGCAACATAGCAGGAAAGGAAAAGAAAAAGTATATAAAATGTTTTTTTTTTTCATTTTTCTACTTTTTTCTAATAATTGTATTTCAATAATAGAATTATTCATGGTACTTCTCACAATTCATTTGGGGAGGGGAAAAAAAAAGACAAAAAAAGAATTTTCTTAAAAAAAAAAATAAAATAAGAAATCCTTTTAGGACCACTTCTAATTCCAACCACCATTCTTTTTTCTCTCTGGGAATTTGGAAGCCACAAACAAAAACAAAATTTGTATTTTTGGAGCTCTAAACACAACAAATTTGTTTAGTATTGAGAGCCCACCGTCACTGCCTTGAGAACTCCACAAATTATTAACAGCTGGTTGTGTCTCCCTCTCATCCCAAAGGCATGAAAATGCTCTTCATTTCACTTCACTTCATTGCTTGCTCTCTCGCTCTCTCGCTCTCTCTCTCACATGCGTATGTATGTATGTGCGCCTGTGCGTTTTGTTTGAGGGGAAACCACACCAAAACTCCCACCTAACCATAATAAACGAGATAAATATTTGGGGTGTGTGCAAGGAGAAAATGCCAAAAAGGGACCATTTTGAGTGTGTGCTGTGAATATGATCAAAAATCCAATTTCCTCCTCTTGTTGTCTGGACTATTGTGTGAAGAATTTGCACATGACCCAACTGTTGTAAGCTCATCACTTTTATAGCTCATGCTCATGCATCCAACGTCCAATACCCCAATTGGGCTCTCTGGCACTGAACTAACAACTCTAACACTTCCTTCTTCACCACCAATCTTGCTACTTATCTGTGACAAATTTTTTATGAGTTCAGCACACTTGAGTACTCTACCCTGCCAAAAACAAAAACCCACTTCAAAATTAATGTTTTTTATTAGTAGAAATATATCAAAAATTGCTTAAACCAATGTATTCATTCGCGGGTATGCCTCTACTTTTACCTTTTCTATATTTATGAAACAAGAAATGAACTTTTCAATGCCCATTGTTTGCACCTCTCCTGAAACAGCTATTGCTACTGCTGCAGCTATTTCAGATGGCTTAAATTCCAAGAAGTCAATGACTGCAATTATTTTTCCCACCAGACACAAGTATCAATCAAACATTATTGATCATTACAGCCTTATAAATTCCATAAACACAATAAAAGAGAGAAGAGAGACAGAGAGAAAAGAAGAATACCTTTGATTGTGCATATGATCAGTTGTATTGCTTTAGGAACAGAAGAACATAATGCATATTGATCATCATTGATCTTAGTAAGAAAATAATCAATGAATGACAAAGAAGTCAAAGCCTGCAATCTCCATTTCAAAGTGCCCATTACTAAAACTTCCATTCTTTGTATAGTTTTACCCTCAAAAACAAATTTTGGATCTCCAACCTGCCCAACCAGTCACGTATAAATCACCCAAATAAACCAATGTAACCATTCAACGACATTGTACCGAAACCAAATTTTTTTTCCAATGAATGTCAAAAACATACATGAATCTCAAAAATACTTCTCATACCTGTAAATCCACAGAAAGAGGCATTGTAGTCTCCTCCAATTTGGCTGCTAGTGATAAGCAAGCAACAGCTAATAACTGTACAGTCCACGCTTTACCTCTCTACAGGAAAAACAATACACAAACAAAAACAGAATGAAAAGGAAAAAATTAAAAAAATAAAATAAAATAAAATGTTAAAAATTGGAATTCTCCAGGAAAAAATTGAGGTTGCTTGAAATTTTGACTTACAGGAAATTCATAAATTGAGAGAAACCGATCCATGTAGTTCACAGAGAGGCAAAAGCAGAGAGGTCCAAAACCATAATGACTACTAGCCTGTAAAACACACAGCACAAGGATCAGTTAAAGCAAAGGGCACTTTTTCATCAATAGTCAAAATGGGACTTACATTTCACTATTAAAAAAAAGACATTTGGGAATCAATAGAAGAACCCAAAAAACTTAATGTAAACCCATAAAAGGATTATCTTTAACTGAAAAAAAAGTGGACTAAACTAAATCTTCCATCAAAATCCTTAAACCTCAATCTAATATGATATACCTAAATTAAAAGCATTAAAAGAACTTAAAATTTCTGATAAAAATGGGGATTTGGAAAAATTAAGAAAACAAGCTATTGAAAGCATAAAGAATCCCACAATTTTGAAACCCATTAATGAAAAAACAAATCTAAGAAGGATATGAATACCCATTTAATGAAAATCCAATATGCCAAACCCCCCCCCCCACTTGATAAATTAATCAAAAATCCAATAAAATGCAAAGTAAATCTTAGAAAAAAAATGAGTAGCATTTAAAAAACAAAAACCCAAGATCATCATTGGAGAGATTAGTCCCAATAAACAAGAACACTCATAAAGAAGAAGCAAAATAGTGAATAAAGAAAAAAATGAACGCCGTTAAATCAAAAACCCCATTTGAGAAAATAATCGAAATCACTAGAAGTTGATCAGGAAAAAAAAATAAAAAAAAAAAATAAGACCTACCTTCCAAATCCAATCAATAGCCAATTTCCTAAGACTCACATCCAAATCCCCATTTCTCAATCTCATCAAATAATCATTTCTAGGCAAATACTCAATTTCTTTGTCAATCATAAGACAAAGGGTCTCTTCATCATGTTGTAATGGATACGAATCAATAAAAAAACCCGATCTATCATTGTTAATACCCACAATGATTTTTTCATTATGGGTGTGGTGAGGAGACTCAAACTCATCTATAACATCATCGAAACAAATGTTATTTTCATAGCATAGAAGGTTTGAGGCTGCGATCTCCACATTCTCTCCCATTCCTCTCTCTCTCTCTCTCTCTCTCTCTCTCTCTCTCTAAAAACCCTTGATAAGTCTCATCTGCGGATAGTGTTTTTTCAGTGGTTAGAGCTTTTTCTGTTTTGACATTTTAGAGAGAGACAGAGGGAGGGATTAATGGAGAGGTGAGAGAGAGAAGAGGCACAATAGATGAGCATTTATGCAGCATATGAACGCCATCTTAGGTAGGGTAAAAGAAGGGGGGGAGAGAGAGAGTGAGAGAGGGATTTTGACGGGCATAGCTGTGTGCGAGTTAACACAATACAGCAAAAAAAAAAATGTAAACCAAAAAAATAAATAATTTTCACCATAAAGAAAAGAGTTTTACGCAGTGATTTAGGCACTTTTTTCTTTCTTTTTTTTTTTCCTTCTAAAATCCCAATAGTGCCCTTCAAGCTTCCACTAATTACCCTTTTCATTAAATATGATATTTTTTTTCTTGCATGTTGCTTATAATATAAAGGGTTCTTGATTTCTCTTATTAAGTTTTTCTTCCAACTAATTTAAAAAGACTTATATATATCATGTGTTTAATAAGTTATAAAATACTTTTATGAAAAACCATAATAAATTTAAATCATTTTATCATAAATCTTTAGTAATTAATCAGTTTATACCCTATCATAAGAAATTATAATTTTACAAGTTAATTTATTTATTAAAAATATAACCAAGAGAAGGGCAAAATAGTCATTTGGTTTGGTGCCTCAGGGATGAAGGTCACAATGACATGATTAGGAACAAAGAATGTTGGCGTGATTAATACATACTATTAATGATGAAATTATGATTTCTATGAAAATGTAAGAGAAAGTGAAAGTTAACTTATTTATTAATTAGTAAACTTGTGAAGTTAAACATTTTCATCAAACTTGCAGTTGGTGTGCAGTAGTATCTTCCTTTAATGGACTTTAAATAACAATTTTCCTTCTAAACGTGACACAAATCTCTGGCCCAAATCATGGGGTAAATTAATATTTTCCCTTATTTGTATGAATTTGGAGGCATTAGGGTAAAGGGGGATGTGAAATAAATAAGGAAAAGACCCATGAGCAATGTATATTGACTTGTCCTATATTAAAAAATTTAGGGAACATTTGTTTAAAATAAATCAAAATTAAAGATCAGATTGAAATTCATATAATTTATCTGAATTAATAAAATAAAAATGATATTTAAGAATAAAACCTATTATCAAAATTTTAAATTTTAAATTCAATTCTGATTTCTTTCTACGAATGAAACCCTCTTACAAAATCATTAAAAAGTTTCAAGTTGAAAAATAAGATCTCCAATTCCTCATGTCTTACCCTTCATGTAGCACAATGTGCTAAAGATTAATTTCATTGAATAGGTGTAAATCTGTATCTGTACATCCAGTCACACATTTTCTATTATTAGATGAGTTCATACATTAATAAGGTAATTAGTGTTAGAGCACACAATATTTTATTAGTGGTCAAAGGTGTGAATCAGTTCTGTGAGTACGATATTAGAGATTTAGGATCAAATCTTGCATTCACCTATACAATATTTTCCATTTTTTAAAGATATTGAAATAATAATCTAATAACTGAAATATCAATATTATATATTTTTTTTTGTTTTCACCGATCGTATCCAGATTTCATTCGATTAATTCGATTTAAAAATTGTAAAACTTATTTTAGGAGTTGACTCATTCAAATCATTTTTCTTCATTTCTAGGCTCAAACTCGAGATGTTTGATTAAGAGAATAGAATATCCGATCACTCAATTCAAAAAAGTTCGATTCTCAATATTGTATTTAGTAATTATTAAATATGTATAATGATTAAATTTATCGCATATATATAACAATTTACAAATTATAATAATTAAATTTAGAATCTCTCGATTTCAGGTTAATACTGAGTTTCACTGCACCAAACCCTCTTGTTAATATTTATGTATATTTGCTTATTAAAAGATTTGATCATAAAAGGATTTTGGAACTAAAATATTGTGTTTCAATATTATGATTTATTTCTTGGGAGTATGTGATTTTTACCATAGAAAATAAGCGTTTGACTGCAAATTAAGGCAAATTTGTACAGCCAATTACATATATTATTTGGGAGTCGTTTTTTTTTTTTTTTTCTTTTTTTTTGAGTACATGCGGTGAGATTAGAATCTGAGTTTATTAGAAGAGGGGGAGGAGAAGTGCCACTTGAGCAATGCTCATTGGCTTTGGTTATGCAAGAGACTCATTGGCTTTAGTGTATACAGTGAGACTTATTGGCTTTCGGTTTTATCTACAAATTCTTTGTAAGTCAATTCTTTTTTTTTTTTTTTGAATAAGTAAGAGAGGCTCAATTTGAAGAATGATATCAATTGAATTATAACATATTGTTTTTTTTTTCAATGACAATGGAAAATGATATATATATTATTTTTGTTTTCACTATTCGGTTTTGGGATTTACCCAATTTATTTAGTCTGAATATCGTGAGATCTATCGAGAGATTAATTTTCTCAAATTCTTATTTTTCATTCTCAAAATTTAAATTCGAGACTTTTAATTAAATATTTGACTATAATTGGTCTTAACCAACCTCAATATTAGTACAAAAAATGGAAAATAATCATGCACGAAACTTGTTTCTGAAATGATATCTGAGATGCAATGTCTGCGGAATCGAGTAAAAATTATTATATAAACTTGTTTTCATCATCTCAAGATAAAATTATTAAAAAAAAAAAAAAACATTTTACTTAACTTGATGTATGTTTTGCTTGATATTACAAAATAATGGGATGGAGAATCCTTTTGTTTTTGTTTTTGTTTTTATTTTTTTTTTCCTTTCTATAATCTCAAATTAGTTACTAAAATCCCCCAAATTCCTAATTATTTTGTGCCTTATTTTATTATCCCATAATATTGATAAATTGGCCTTTATTGATTATAATGATTAAATTTGATTTTTTTTATATTAAAAAAAAACATAGAAATAAACATGAAACAAATAAGAGGACAAACTAAGGAACCGATTATATTACAGAATTTGTAAGTAGAAGTAGCACCGGGTGGTGATACCAACCTACCTTATATGAAAACAGAAATGAACAAAAAATAATACAAGTAAATAATATTTTATAAAAATACAAAAAACAGAAATATGAATAAACGAATAAATATAAAAAATATAAAACATTCTATTAATATATTCTTTCTTTTTTAACACCTTGTGGCTTCAAATGTAAGTAATTAAATATGGCCAATTTTACTATAAGTTAATAAAGTTTGTTAGTTTAAACAATGTTTTTAAAACTGAATCAGTAAATCATTTGGCTAATCAACGGCTCATTGATCCATTGATCAGATTAATTAGATTATTTTATGAACTAGATAACGTCATCATGATATCATATATAGAATTTATATATTATATATTTTAAAATAAAATAAAATTTATATATTTTTATTAAAAAAATAAATTTTTTTCATTAATAACACATGAATTTGTTTCGTCAATAAGACAATAACTAAATCCATATTTATATTTGATTTTTTTAAAACTAATTTAAACGGTTCATGAGTTTTACCAATTATTGGAGGTGGGTCTTGACTTTATAGATCTGATTCCTTGTGACTCGAACGTGTGCTTGATTAAGAGGCTGGAAATATGCAAAAGACTGTCGAAAGATGTTCTGGCAGGAAAACTTCAGCACTAAAATCAGAAAAAATAGTTTTCAAATGGAATGAAAATAGATTGAGAGAAGGGATGATAGATCTCCCTGTGAGTTGTGTGTTGGGTGTTAAATCAAAAGGACTTACCTGTCCTGATGAATTGAATGTTCTTATATGAAGTGTCGCAAGAGACGTGTACATTTGAGGTGTTATAATTTTAGTTTTTTATGAAAAGATCCAAAAATTTCGAGTGTCAAACGTCAAAAATTCAAATTTGTTATAATTTAGGAAATTTGATTATACGAAGAGATTTTTTTTCTTTATTGATTAAATTCTCAAGATTTCTTTCTTTATCAAAAGATACGTAAATATGAAACTTAATCAAGGTGATATTCGGTTAAAAATTACCGTCCAGAAATCAAAATACTCGATCCCTTTAGTATTCGGTGGTCAAATAGAGGGGTGATCATTCGGTCTTACTGAATGCATTTGTTAGTCAGTCATACTATCGAGATCAACATGCTCATTGCTTGGAAGAGTTAAGCCTTTCGTGACCATGAGTATCTCTTTTCGGGCACCCAGATACTGTACTGATTGTTATTTGTATCATGTCTCATCGCCAATTTTAATCAATTTTGAAAAATTTTAACTGTATTTTTTATCCAGTTTAATAATAAAAATCGAAACAAACTATAAAACTACTCTCATTCTAATCGATTAGTCCAATTCAATTTAAAAACACTGAATTTAAGAAATTCAAAATCTAAATTAATATGATGATCCAAATGGTACAACCTAGACATGCAGGCCAAGTGGCAAGCAGAGATTAGAGTGGACCGAAAATTTGGGTGTTTTATTTGTTTGGCAGCAGGATGCCGCGTGGTGACTGCCATGTCAGCAGTTTTTGGGCCCGAAAAACGTTACGAGGTTTCACGAGTTTCCCCCCTTTTCCGTTCTTTTGGATATTCCCTCTGTTGGAATTTGCAAAATTCCTCTTGTTTTTTGATTGGTTGAAAATTGCTTTCTGCTTTTAGTAATTTGACCATTCTATCCTATTTTGCAAATTTCATTACTTTATACTTTACAACTTTCTAAATTTAAAATTCAACCCCATCCCCCACAGCATATGCTTTTTCTATAGGGTCTTGTACATGCCTCACTACTTTATATATATATATATATATATATATATATATATATATATATATATTTATGAAATTACCTATATATAAATATATATTTTTATATTTGTCTTTATCCCAATTGCCATAAAATATGGCTTAATCAAAAGATTGACCCTTTTTTGTCTCTACCTTTTATATATATATATATATATATACATTTCTCTCTCTTTTACTCATTTTTACTTTCGAACCCTATCTCTGTAATTTCTCTTTCTTCTAATTTCTATTTCGATAAATAATATTAATATCGAATTTTGCCAAAACTTCAGGAAAAAATTAGAAGGAACTATTTTTTTTTTCCACCAAGTTTTGAAATTATGAATGTTGTGTTTTGCATGTGCCCAACCAGATCAAGGTGAAAAATGAAAGGGATACAATGCTTCTGATTCTCCCATAGCATAGCTTACTACAATTAAAAACTAAAAATTGCATGTGATGAACTAGCACTTGCAAGTTCATACCCTTTTTAGTTCTTATGTTTCGAGGAAGCAAACTACTCCCCCAATTGTTAAATATAAATTGCAAGACTTGATAAAACATAGGATGCCGTAACCTTTTCAATTAGCAACTTTGAATGAAAGCAAAGCTTCAAAAATTTTTAGATTCGAAGGACACACTCGTTCTTCTTTCCCCCCTTTCAAGATACTTTAACCAACAAAAAATTCTATCCTTTCCCTTTCTACTCCTATTTTTATATGAAAAAAAAAATCAATTAGTATTCGTAGTTATATTCTGACAATTTGATTCAAATGCTATCGGGTTCAAATTAATGAGAACTATGTTAACGTAATCTTTTTCATTCATAAATTTTGAAATCGAGATTTGATTAAGAGATATAATAATGTTATCTACTAAATTGATTGTCTGTTGATCTCTTTTTGCTTCTCTTTCCCAACATAAAATGCAAAACTTTTCTCTCAAAGAAAATTTAGTTTGACCAAATATACGTGGAAGTGTAAAGCTCGATCTTTATGTGCATGGCTTCTTCTCACTTATCACGTGCACTTCAAATTTCAATGGGGCAAATGGTGCTTTGGCAGCCTTGGTTACACCTTTAATATGGTTGGTATGCACACAACCACAACCACTCTATGCCATGCCTCTGGTGCGCCTCTGTGGTCCAAACACTGTCTCACATTTTTTACTGTTTGAGATTCGAGCTCTTGAGACTTGACTCTCTCTCTCTCTCTCTCTCTCTCTCTCCCCCACTTTGTTTCTCACTCTGCACGCCGTGACCAAAATGCCATCAAAAGCATCCGGAACAAGAGCCCATAGCTTGTGTGTGTGTCTCCACAATATCCGCTGATTAGTAACAAACGATTAAAATTAAAATATAGGAGGATCTTACAATAATTTATAAATATAGGAATTAAATGAGGGATCAAATAATCAATTATTATATAGAAAAGTTATACATATATTGTCTTCCTCTCGTGCTTTTGCCACTTGTTAGTTCTGTAAACCTTAAAAATCTCCATCAGAGGATCTGATTCGGTACGGACTGAGCTTACCTACTTTCTTGTTCCCCTTCCTCAGATCTCCCACTCAATTTCGCAAATAATTATAATAACAATTGAAATGAAAAAATTTACATCTTTTTCTCATATCTTAATAATATACAATAATAATAAAATGACAACATAACTAAGCTTTACATTTTCAAAAAAACAATCTAATGGTTGGACTAGGTGCAGGTGCACCTATTGGGCATCAGCCCACTGGCTGGTGCAGGTGTGCCAGGTATAGGTGCACCCCACCCTTGTGCGCAGCTATGCTCTTCTAGCACAAGTGCACCCCAAAGGAGGACCTACACTTCTTTCGATTCTCTGCAAGCTCGAATGATTTTTCCTTGTGCGTTGATTTTCTCCTTTTGGGGTACAGATTCAACCTTCATACCACTCTTTATTTGGACGACTTGATATTCAATTGTGGTGACTTCCTTGTTCAATGTCACCTAATGTTAAATTTGACTCCAGATTTGATGAGAAGACAAGCCTACTAGAGAGACAATCCTCTTGATTGTCAAGTAGAAAAAACTTTTCACTTATGCAACCACAAGATCAAGATCCTTATCTTTATTTGAATACTTAGAACTTTTTATTGTTGATTATTTAATATTTGTTTGTTGTTGGGGTATTCAACATTTTATTCGTATAGTATTATATATATATATATTTTTACACGCTTTATAATAATCTAATCTTTAAAATTTACTTTTAAATGTATTAAATTTGACTGTATTGCACAATTTGAATTTTATTTAATATTAAAAAATTGAGTTAGAATATATTTATTTTAATTTTTTTTTTAATTGCTACTTTAAACTTTTGGTGTATAAATATGTTTATAGACCCTTTTTTTTTTTACATTATATACAGGATTTCTGGCACAGATTACTGAACTGTTTGGGCAGAGAGATGAACGGTATAGATTACAGGGATGCTTGATAAATAAAAGGGAGCACTTATGGCAGTGGTCCTCCTATCCCCATATTCATTCATGATTTCAAGGCTTTGCTCAGATTCAGAAACAGTGTGGAAGCAAGATGTCGCCCTGAACCTCCCAACATCAACGCCAGACTACCATCTGATTATTCAAGATTCTCCCCCTTTTATTATTTTTGTCTGACCTTATGTTCTCCCCTTGTATTATTTTTGTCTGACCTTATGACCTTTCCATTTTCTTATTATCAAAAAATCCTATTTTTTAAGACCTTATTCTGGGCTTCTAAATCTGTCTGTTTGATTGGTTTATAATTTAATTATAAAGTTTATATTCTCTCTCTTCATATTCAATATTTGCAGAGACAAAACAGGAACCTTCTCCCTTACTGGACTTGCCGTTACTACACACAAATCATTAAAAATCCATGAAAATACACACAAAGCTTGATGCCCATTCCACCTTCTCCATTTTTTTTTTTTCTCTTGGAGGTGAAGAATTCTACTCGTGAAAAGAAGCTCTACCCAATTATTAGATAAAAACTTCACATTTTATGCTATTACTTCCTGAAATGTCATTGATGGTCGAATAGCGTCTGTCACAGGTTTCCCCATAGGCTTATTCTATGATCTACAAAAGATCTATGATTATTTTAAATGTAACGGCGATCATTTTATCATTTTATTTTATTAGAAATAATAAACACGGGTTCGGTGATTTATAAAAAAAAAAAAAAAAAGTTATAAAATGTGTGAGATGATATATTATGGAAGGTCATTATTGCATAGGTCAGGCACCTCATACGTAAGACCAAAACACCTAATGAAATCCTCAAAGTGGAGGACACAAACCACACGCAAAGGCATGCAAGACTCGAGAATGAAAGAAAAAACTACAAATGACAGCCCAAGTTTAGACTTAGCGTAGGTGGAAGCTGTGCTGCTTAGCCATCAACTGGAGGCATTGCAACCGGTGCACCAGAAGGTGCGGCATCACAATAGCCTTGCAATATGTTACCTTCCTCTGCAGTGAAGCCGAGCGAAGTAAGCATGCTAGGCCAGCAATTGTGAGTGATGATACTAATGGCACGGCAACACTGGGTTCCCAACTCCGTCTCGCCATTGAGGAAGAATAAAATCATCTCATCTGAACAAGATTTCAGCTCTAGAAGCGCATTCCAGCACTCTACTAATCCACCAATAGTGTCAAGGCGTGCTGCAAGGTTGAATCCAGGCTCTACAGGCATTTCTCTGAATGCTGTGGCATTTGCAGTGACAAAAAGAATTACGAGCACCAGGAACTCGGTTTTTAGATACATAGTGTAGAGAGAATGACAAGGATACAGAATGCAAAAGGATGATTGCGAATGGTGATGGAGAGTGTAGGATGATGGAGTTTATATAACAAGGTGGAAAGGAAGACAAAAGGTTGGCACTTAAAAGACATTGGATGAGAATGACAACCTTAATTATGGGGCATTAAATGTTCGGTTCGTGCTTGCACTAACGGGAAGTAAAATGGGCTTCAAAACTAGAATTCCCGAAAAGGACTTTTCACCGTAACTACGTTTCAACAATGAGTCTACAAACTTTTGCCAATTAATTGAAAAATTATGAAACAAATGAGCAGTAATAGCAATTGTAAGCCACCGTTATAAACACAAGGACATAAGCAAGAATATAAAAAGGCATCTAGTACTAGATTTCTGCAATCGCAAGGAAACTCTTTATCTTCTCCAAAGATTGAACATAAAATTTGACAAGTACGTTAATGGACAAACATCCCACAACTCAATAGTTTTTATGCATGTCCTTCCAGAGGACATGTTTTGCACATTGAATGTGACCGAGAGAGAGAGAGAGAGAGAGAGAGAGGGCAATGAATTGACACTCAGCGAAAAGGGTAAATTATTGGGGGTTTACTACCTCAGTGCCTTTTAAGTTCTTTGCATGGATAGATTTTTGCTCCCAAAAATGGTTTTTATTGAGAAATTAAAGATTAGCAAAGCAAAGCATTAAACCTAAAATCATCACAGATACATGATATGGTATGATAGCAAATTTGATGAGTCATAGGGTGTGGTTTGATAGTTTTGTATGCTCTTTTTATGAGGCACTACATTTTTTTTTCCTTATGCAGGTACAAACACAACCTTCATAGTCAAACATCCCACAACTGAATGGTTTTTATGCAAATCCTTTGGAGGGGAATGTTTGCCAGATTAAACGCGACCAGCCTGCTTTGAGTTCAAAAACAAGCCACAATCTTTGAAGCTTAGCAGCATAGACCACAAATCATACAGAAATAAATAAATAAATAAATAATACTTGGCCAAAACGGAAAAGGAACGGGGCTTACTACCTCAAAGATTTTAATCTCTTTGTATGGATAGATTTTTGCGCCCCCCCAAAAAAAAGGCTTTTTTTGAGAAATTTAGGAATAGCAAAACCAAGCTTTAAACCTAAAATCATCATGGATACATGATATTGTACGATAACAAATTTGATGAGTCATATATTCAGATTACAGGTAATTAATCACATGCATCAAGCCCACCTTCCACAAAGGCCACAGCTCTATCCTTCAGCTCTTCACCTTGATTAAGCTTCATCAATCTGCTCCTGCACAAATCAAAGCAAAGTAGCAAATTAGCAAAATTTGAATGACATTGCTTCCGCATGAATCATAAGCTAGACAAATTCCTCATCCTCAGGAATTTATAATGATCATAGCTTAGAAGAGTTGAGGTAGTTATCCTTTAGCTCATGTATTGTTCTTTTTTCCACCTTTGAGGATTTCTCATCCTTCAAAGGGTTTTTTTTTTTTTTTTTTTTAATTTCAATTCATCTAACGCAGGTTTTTTTTTCTGTCCAAAAACCCAAAAAAAAAAAAATGCTTAACAGGTTCTTTTTTTGGTAAATGATGAGATCTAGTTTAATTTTTCTCATGCCATCACGCAAACAACTCTTGCCGGTTTATACCCAAGAGACTCATCTGGACCAGGAATGGTGTGGGTAAAATAAAAGCATTAGCAGATTTTATCCCACATGTTAGTAGAGATCAATCTTTTTTTTTCCAACCTCAACCAACACTAGCCTTATCGTAAAAAAATATCAGTCCACAAAACAAAACCTTACTCAAGCAATTAGATATGCACTCCATTTAAATGGTTTGAGTTGTGCTTTTCTTATATTATAGCACAAAAAGATGTTTGATCAAGAGGCCAAATTAACAGAACAAATTCCTAAAATTTGTCTTTAACTAACCTGCATGTCTGAGGTCCAGAGGGTGAGATTGTCCCTCAAAAGCTGCATGATGAGAGTGCTATCCTTGTAAGACTCTTCACCAAGTGTATCAAGCTCAGCGATGGCCTCCTCAAAAGCCTGTACATTAGAGAATAGAATAACTCATAAACCACATAGATCAGGCATTTACAAAAACTCACGGCATATGATGCAAATTCTATCATAGTTCACCCCTAGCTCTATAAAAATGAAGAACCACCGCATATAGATAATTTCTAAGAATCACGCCAGTAAGTTACATCATAAATAGGTAAAAACTTAATTGAACTGGCCAATAGGGATTGCTCATCTTGCAATTCTAAGAGGGGAAATTTGGGACAAGCCAAACAGTGCTTGCAATATCTTTAAGATCAACAACTCGATCAAAAAATTCTTCTCAACTTACCCTCGCATACAGAGGCTATTTCCATCAATTGGAATAGCATCCCTGCTTAATGTAATGCTGCATGCATTTGAACCCTCCATTGTACTTGCAATGACAAGAATCTCATGCAGAGTATCTTGTTAAACGTAGTTTACACAGATTCCCAGACACCTACATACCTTGACAATAACTAATGTTTATAGTGACAATTTCTTGCATATGGTCCATGAATCCTAAAAGGGGGAATATGTTAGTGGTGTCTCACTTATGGAGGAAAAATTGCTTGAAATGGAACTAATGCAGCACTGTTAATCTCAAATCCAACTCAAACCACATCTCGCCATGAACCTAAAATTCCTTGAAATGATCTAGAGAACAAAAATTATCTTGGTCGCTCTGATTAGTCATGGTTATTAACAACCATCATCATTTATGGAAATCATCATAGAACCAATATACTTTTAAAAGTAATAAATTTTATTGAATTTTTTGTGTGCCACGGAAGAAAAAACTGTGGGGAAGTCGGACACATTACAACTGTACCATGGTCAATCCATGTTGTACGCTTTCTTAGAAGGTAGTCTTTTTCATAGCGTTCATTGCAACTGTAGATGGACAATTCTGTTACTAAGATAACCAACTTTACCAACCAATCATACAATGAAAATTCTCCTCAAAGGGTAATTTAATCAAAATATATCATGAAGGTGTAAGATACCTATATTGGATCAAAAGATCAGCCAGCTGATAAATGCATGTAAAGAATATCAAGTTTTCCATATGCCTTCAAGTACGTGCAACTAAAAAAGACAACACAACCAAGACTGAGGGCAAGGTGCCATCCTTTTTTCTCAACCTTTTGATTGGGGGGTGGGGCAGAGTAAATAAAAATCAATAACAAAGAAGTTTAAGCTACCAGAGCATTCAGGTCATATCACAGGACAAACAAATGCACACAATTATGAAGGAAATTAACCAACAATAGGAAATGGCACAAGTTTTATTAGAATCAATAGGCTCAAATAACAAGTGTGTGGAAAAAAGAAATAAAGTCATTCACAAGGTTAAGCAAGATTCACAAACCGCAACCCCTCTCTCTCAACTTATGATACAGCTTTCACATGGAAAAATATGGGGGAGATGTACATATTAAAATTTATATTAAGGCATCCCAAGCTATAGAACTTGCAACAAGGACCCACTAGTTTTGCCTAAGTATCTTTCAAGAAAACCTATATAGATGTAGAATAGTTGAGGGAAAAACAAAACAAAAAAAAAAGTTAAATTTTCCCTTCTAAGAAGCCATCCAAAATTGTCAAGACAAATATTCCTTAGGCTATAATTTCAAATTTTGCACATATCCACTGCAAATTGACATTAAATTGGTCTACGAGATAGAAATCTCGTGTCATTGTCGTTGCATATTTCAGGCCCAATGATAAGAAGCAAACTAAGTCAACTGTAACTCTTGCCACTTATGGTAAGAAGCAAACTAAGTAAACCAATCATTTATCTGCACAAACACGATGAACCCAGTGTACTCTAAACAAATTCAAATCAAGATATTTTAAATATTTTGTATAATTGTACTTCCGGCATTTAGATTTGACATGAATTTTATGATAACAGTTCAAATAAAGATATTCATGCAATGTCAGCATAGTTCCTCTTTAATAGTTTACAAAGCTAATAATGAAATCATCTTTCAGATACATAGCAGGATAAACCATTACACTACATTCAATCCTTTACGAACTGAAATTTCAATCAATAACAAGGGAAAGGTAAACTTGAAATAAATAAATAAATAAATAAATGCTTCATCAGAGCCTTGAGAGCTTGGTTAAAATCATACAAATAACCTCTTTCCCTAGACAAATAATGTTATGTGCCAGAAAACACCTGCTAGTTGAAGCCCATAGCACAAAGGTCATGTGCTGGCAAGCTCCTTCTCTACACAATAAGATTGTTTTCAACATGGACGATGCTCCAGAATGAAATAACCATAAAAGATTTTCAAATCATGTCTAAGACCTAGCAAAACATCAGAAATAGTTTAAACTACGAAGTACGGTATTAACCTGGCTACACAGGTGGTCCACCCTTATCTCAGCGAAGGCTTACAATTTGCTCTGGCAAACATTCAGTTATTACTACCAAGTGGCCCCAAGTAATTAGTCACAAGTACCAAAAGCAATCCTTATTGATGGCTAAAACTTTTACACTATACTCAAATGTTTAACATGCCAAATTTTTTCACAAATGGTCCCCCCCACCCAAAAGAAAGAAAAAAAAATAGTAGAGTTCAAAAAAACTGATTTCGCAACACACATACAAAAGATACAGCAAAAAATTTTTGTAGAAGGAAATTAATCATTTATTTCAGTACAGCATGAAAATTTATACAAATTCTATTCCCAAGAACTCATAGACTTTGTGCCTATGGTGTGCAAAAGCCCACTTTAAGAATTTCACAGAGAGAATTTTTGTATAAACAACCATAAGAAGGCAATTAACAATACCTTCTTATGAGATGCCAGTGAACAAAGAAGCACCAGTGGGCTCATTGGTCTCTCTTTGAGGAGACCGTTTCTCTTGGAAATATAAACTTCAGCAAACAAGCACATGACTAGGAATTGGAGGAGGTTTTTTAACTTCCAGGCGCCAGGGGTGGAGATTAATTAGGGAAGAGAAGACACTGTGATTCGAAAGGGTTCATCAATAAGGCCCTTTAAAGTCAAGAGGTACTATAACATGTGTAGATGGGACGGCATGGATGAGGAGAGGATATCTTTTCTTTCGAAGTTTATTAGGAATTCCACTACACCTCCTAGAGTAGCCTTTTTGTGTGAAAGCAGCTTGGGAAGAATTTTGACTTGACAAAAATTTCAGAGGAGGGGATTTGTTTTTGTCTATAGATGTGTTATGCGAACGAGAGATTGTGTATATGGATGACTTGCTTCTTCATTGCACATGGATTGTGGGATACAATTTTCTCTCGATTGTACTTATTGGGATAACTTCAAACTCTGTGCCGAATGAGGCGTAAGCTTAAAAGTTGTGTGAGGGTCTGTACAATGAATAGTGGTTAGAATGCTTCGTCCAGCCATGTTTTGGTTGAAGTGGAGGGAAAAAGAATAGAAGAATTTTTGTGAGGATGAAAAATTCCTTCATGGCTTTTGAGGATAACTTTATCAAGTGTTTGTGCTTTTGCCCAACTTCAAGGTTTGTAGATATTGCTGATTTCTTAGATACTGTTTCTCTTTCAAAGTACACAGGTGGCTGAGTACTCTCGGTGTTTTACTCT